>BQMB01001500.1:222500-427921 GCA_027943415.1 Closterium sp. NIES-67 | reverse complement strand
AGGCCCCGCCGCGCCCCTCCTGGGCCCTTCGTCTCTCGTAGCCCAGTCGCGCCTCCCTGGGCCCTACCGTGCCTCTAGCTCAGACCGCCCTTCTGGGCCCAGTCGCTCCTCCTAGCCCAGCCGCGCCCCTCCTGGGCCCCGTCGCCCCTCCTCGCCCAGCCACGCCCTCCTGGGCCCTATCGCGCCTCAGAGCCAGTCGCGCCCCTCCTGGGCCCCGTCGCGCCTCCTAGCCCCGTCGCGCCCCTCCTGGGCCCTAGCGTGCCTCCTACTCCAGTCGCCCCCTCCTGGGCCCCTAAAGCGCCTCCTAGTGTTCAAATTATATTTTATATAATTGTTAGGCTTGGTAGGTTACCGAAACCTTACTGTAGAGGGTACAAACCCCTCCTTGTACTCTCTCTCTTCCTAATCTATTTCTCTTTTCTCTCGACACTCTCGCCTACTCTCCTAGCTAAACCCTTGGCCGCCATTTCATGGCGGCCTCCTCTTTTCTTCCTAGTTCAGATTTCAACATGGTATCGAGAGCGAGATGCTCTTCCTGGGCCTGCTCCCCTCCGTGCTTTCCGCTGCGTTCTCGTGCGTTCGTCGCTCCTGCCGTGCCCCCGTGGCGGCATGTCGCATGGCTGCCACGTCGAGCAGCCGTGCTGGGTTGCCGCCCTGACGTGGCGGCTCCGCCGTTCTACCTCCCCGTCGCGCCCCTCCTGGGCCCTGCCGTGCCTCCTAGCCCAGTCGCGCCCTCCTGGGCCCCATCCCGCCTCCTCTTCCGCCAGTAAGCGCCGCGCCTATGGCGCCGTGCTGAAGTCCTGCAGCCCCACCACAGCAGCCCCACCACCTCTCCCTCCCCTGCATCTCCTCCTGCTCCTGCCGTAGCTGCTGTCTTCGGCTCAGTCGTCGCCAGCCCGTGCCACACCGAGAGCCCTCAGCCGCCGCAGTCGCCGCCTGTCCTCATCGACACAGCCGCCTTGAGCACGAGCTCCGCCGCTGTAGTCATTGAGGCCGCCCAGATGCGGCCAGCTGCCTCTCGACCGGAGGTGTCATAGCCTAGCACGAGGGGTCGATACCCGGCTGCTCACGAGAATGAGGGCGTCCGGGGTTAGGGGGTGTGTGTGTGGGTTGTGTGGGCTGGCCACTACCAAGCCTAGGGGGTGTGTTCAAATTATATTTTATATAATTGTTAGGCTTGGTAGGTTACCGAACCTTACTGTAGAGGGTACAAACCCTCCTTGTACTCTCTCTCTTCCTAATCTATTTCTCTTTTCTCTCGACACTCTCGCCTACTCTCCTAGCTAAACCCTTGGCCGCCATTTCATGGAGGCCTCCTCTTTTCTTCCTAGTTCAGATTTCAACACCTAGCCCAGTCGCGCCCCTCCTGGGCCCCTAGCGCGCCTCCTAGCCCAGTCGCGCCCCTCCTGGGCCCCTAGCGCGCCTCCTCGCCCGTTCGCGCCCTCCTGGGCCCCGTCGCGCCTCCTAGCCCAGACGCCCCTTCCTGGGCCCTGTCGCACCTCCCTGCTCTGTCGCGCCCCTCCTGGGCCCGTCCCTCCCTTAGCCCCGTCGCGCTCGCCCGGCCCTCGTCGCGCCTGCCCGGCCCCGTCGCGCCTGCCCGGCCTCCGTTGCGCCTGCTCGGCCCGTCGCACCTGCCGGCCCCGTCGTGCTCGCCCGGCCCCGTCGCGCCTGCCCGGCCCCGTCGCGCCTGCCCGGCCCCGTCGCGCCTGCCCGGCCCCGTCGTGCTCGCCCGGCCCTGTCGCGCCCTGCCTAGCCCCGTCGCGCCCTGCCTGGCCTCGACGCGCTCTGCCGGGCCCCGTCGCGCCCTGCCCGGCCTCGCCGCGCCCTGCCCGGCCTCGTCTCGCCCTGCCCAGCCTCGTCGTCACAGCCCCGGCCCTACATCCTCCCTGGTACTGTCCCCCGTTCCCTGCACTGCTTTGCACCGCACTGCACTTCCCTGCACCGCACTGGATCGCACTGCACCGCACTGCACCGCACTGGACCGCACTGCACCGCATTGCACCGCACTGAACCGCACTGGACCGCATTGCACAGCACTGCACCGCACTGCACCCCACTGCACTGTTCTGCACCGCCCTGTCTAGTCCTTCCTTGCTCCTGATGGCGGCGGAGCTTCGCTTCGATGCTGAAGGTCAGCCACTGGAGTTCGAGGCGTGGCTTGCCGACCTCCGCCGCCACCTCACCGGCCAGCGGCAGGATGGCCACCCGCTTTCCGCACACCTTGACGGTACGCTCCCCTGCCCAGACCCCCCTGCTGTGCTGCCCGCCAACCCCACACCCGCTGAGCGCGAGTCCACTGCCGCCGCTGCCCTAGCACGCTCTGTCTGGCTTTCCCGAGACGCTGTTGCTCAGCTCGCCATTAGCAATGCCCTTCCCCCGCCTGAGCGCCCTCGCTTTAGGTCCATCACTACCGCCCAGGCCTACTTAGATGCTGTCATCAAGCGCTATTCTGCCCCCTGCTGCCTCCGTGGGTCGCCTGATCCTCCCGATGCTCTTTCCTGACCTTGCGTCTTTCCCCACTGTCTCTGACCTAGCTGCCCACCTGCGCTCGATAGATGAGACCTGGCGCGCTCCCTGCGCTGATGCACAGCTTAGAGCCCACCAGCCGCCCATGACCTCTACCCTCTACCTGCTTGCCACCCGCCTCCCTGACCGCCTTGCCGCCGCCCGCGACCAGTTCCTTAGCATTCACCCCGCTGAGCTCACCCTCACCGACTTTGTAGACACCCTGACTGTTATCGAGACTCGCCACCGCTCCATCGCCCAGGCGAGCGGTACCGTGCCGGTCCCTATCTTTCAGGGTTGTGCCCCGCTCAGTGTACCTTCTCCGACGGCTCTGTCGCTGTGGCTGAGACTGCTGCAGCCGCACAGTTTCGCTCGGGGAAGGGTCACCGCCCCAAGGCTGGGCGCGGCGGGGGAGGCGGGGGTGCAGGAGGGGGTGGTGGTGGAGTCGGGTCGTCTGGTGCTGGAGCGGACGAGGGGACGCTGCCCAGTCCGGCTGACCCACTGCCTCAGCAGCCGCAGCAGCAGCAGCAGTCGACGCAGCCGCAGCCTCCGCAGCAGCCCCAGCAGCCGCCGCAGACGAGGCATGCGAGTGCCCTCCCGCCCGGGTGGCCTGGAGCTGGTAGTGGTCGTGCGCGTGGTGGTGCGCCGGGTGGTGGTTCCGGAGGCGTGCGCTGTCAGTACCAGATCCAGACCGGTCCGCGCCGCGGCTTCGTTTGCGGTAAGATCGGTCATTCCACTCCTCGCTGTTTTCGTCGCCTGGACGACCTGTTCCGTAAGCGCTTTGGCCCGTCGCCCGACCTCCCGGACTAGCACAGTTTGCTTAGGCGTAGTATTCAGATTTTTGACTTGGACATGGATGCCATTGTAGCCGCCCTGCATGTGATGTATGCTGATGACTCTAGTATGCTTCCTTCTTATTACCCCGTGTTGCCTAGTATTGGTATGCCTTGCGTAGACTCCCCTGCTGCGTCAGGCGTAGGATCCCCTGCTTTGTGTAGCCTCGGTGCTTCCACCGCTTCTCCGCCGCCACGCGCCACTGCTGCACTTTCCTTCACCTTGGACTCTGGCGCTTCCCGGTGTTTCTTCCGCGACTCCACTACGCTGACGCCGCTTCCTGTTCCTGCTGCCGTTTCTCTTGCTGACCCCTCCGGTGGTCCGGTCGTAGCCCGCAGTTCCACCTCCCTTCCCTGTCCGGCGGTTCCTTCGGGTTCGCTCACAGGCCTGCATATCCCCTCGTTCTCCAGGAACCTAGTTGGTGTCGGCTGCCTCCAGGACCTTGGCGTCACCACTACGTTCCCTGGGCACGAGCGGTATGCTATCTGTACCGAGGCCGCCACTGGTGCCCCCCTTACCACGTTCCCCCGGGACCCGGTGTCAGGCATGTTCACACTTGACACCGTGACTTCCCCGGCTGGGACATCCCCCCAGGTGGCTGCGTCTACTCAGGTTGCTGCTGCCTGCTCCTGTCGGTCCCTCACTCACCCGACACTCCTTTGGCACCACCGCCTTGGTCACCCTGCGCTCCCGCGTCTGCGTCACATGTCCCAGCACGGTCTCGTCCTTGGTCTCCCCGGTTCGTTCCCCGAGTTTCCCTCCTCCCCCGCCCCACCTTGCACGCCTTGCGTCGAGGGCCGGCTTCACCGTGCCCCTCACTCCTCCTCGTTTCCCCCTACCGCCGCACCGCTGCAAACTCTACACATGGACGTCTGGCACCCCGCCCCCGTCCATGGGCCGCGTCGCGAGCGCTTCTTCCTCGTGCTTGTCGACGACTTCACGCGCTACACCACCGTCTTTCCCCTGGAGCGGAAGGTCGACGTGCCTGACGCTCTCATCCCCTGGCTTGTCTCTGCTCGTGTCCACCGCGGTCTCCCTGTCTTGCGTCTTCACTCCGACCGTGGTGGCGAGTTTGCCTCCGGTGTCCTCGGTCGCTTCTGTCGTGCGGAGGGCATCACCCAGACGTTTACCCTGCCGGACTCCCCGCAGCAGAATGGGGTCGCTGAGCGACGCATCGGTTTGGTCATGGAGGTGGCTCGCACCTCCATGATCCATGCCAGTGCACCCCATTTTCTGTGGCCGTTCGCCGTGCGCTACGCTGCTCACCAGCTTAACCTGTGGCCGCACCCCCAGCGGCCGCAGGTTTCGCCGACCCTTCTGTGGACCGGGTCCCCTGGTGCCGCGTCTGCGTTCCACGTCTGGGGCTGCCTTGCTCACGTTCGTGCCTCGGGCGCGGACAAGCTCACTGCCCGCACCCTTCCCTGCGTCTTCCTCGGTTTCCCCCTTGACGCGTCTGACTGGCACTTGGAGGGTTCGGGAGGTAGCCATCGCGCAGCTTGCAGCCCTGGTGTTGGTGTTGTGTCGCAGCAGCAGCAGTCCCCGCCGGTGTCCGCCCTTCGTCTGCTCGGCCTTCTGTCCCCTGACCCTGCGCCTGTTCCTCTCCTGCCGTCTCCTCCTCTTCCAGTCTACGGCCCCGTGTTCCCTCCGCCGGACTCGTCCCCGGCTCGTTTTCCCCCTCGTTCCCCATCCGTGTCCCCTCCTCTGTCTCCTGACCCGACGCCTCCCTCTCACGTCTGGTCTCGCCGTCCCTCCCGTGCTCGTCCTGTCTCCCCCGCCCCGCGCTCTCACCCTATGTTGCTACGTTCCCACGAGTCTCGTCCTCCCCTCCTCCCGTCGCCTCCTCTGTCTTCTCTTACAGTTGCGTCTCCTCCTCTGTCTGACTTCTTTCGTGCTGCTCGTCCTCTTGTTCCTCGGGTCCTTGCCTCTCTCATTACCAACCCGTCTGTTCCGGTCTCGTGCCTTGACGCTCTTGTCGCTGCTGTCGCTGACTTCGCCTCTACCCGCCGCCTTGACTACGCCACCGCTCTGGTCTCTGACCCTGCCTGTCCTCCGTTTGTCGGGGGTGCTCCTGCCCTCGGCAGTGACGTCCTGGAGGACCGCCAGTTCGAGCTTGCTTTCCTGTCCGAGGCTGCTCCCCATCTCTGTTCCATGCTGCTAGTCCCTGAGGGTGACCCAGACGCTTTCGACATCCCGACCCCTCGTACTTACGCTGAGGCGGTTTCGGGACCCTGGGCCTCTCAGTGGATAGCTGCCATGGAGCAGGAGATGGCATCTTGGAGATCCACCGGCACCTTCGTCGATGCAGTTCCCCCACCTGGGGTGAACGTAGTCGATGGCCGCTGGCTCTTCAAGGTGAAGCGCCCTCCTGGAGAGCCGCCTGTGTTCAAGGCGCGCTACGTGGCTAGAGGTTTCAGTCAGCGCGAGGGGGTGGACTTCTTTCAGACTTTCGCTCCTACCCCGAAGATGACTACTCTTCGGGTTCTGCTACACGTAGCGGCTCAGCGTGACTACGAGCTTCACTCCCTCGACTTCTCCACTGCCTTCCTTCAGGGCAGCCTACACGAGCAGGTCTACCTGCGTCGCCCTCAGGGCTTCACTGGCGCCTTCGCTCCTGGGACCCAGTTGCTTCTGCGGTGCCCAGTCTACGGCCTGCGCCAGGCGCCCCGTGAGTGGCACGACACGTTGCGTGCTACCCTCGCTGACCTGCAGTTCTTTCCGTCCTCTGCAGACCCCTCACTCTTTGTTCGTGCTGGCCAGACTCCGTTTTACATTCTTGTCTACGTAGACGACCTGGTCTTCGCCACTGCAGACAGGGACGCACTGGCCTCCGTGAAGGCAGAGCTGCTGAAGAGACACACTTGCACTGACCTTGGAGAGCTGCGCCGTTACCTTGGTTTGCAGATCTCCAGGGACAGAGCCGCGCGCACCATCACCCTGACTCAGTCACACTTGGTGCGCCAGGTCCTTCAGAGGTTGGGCCTTGAGTTCTCCTCAGCACAGCCCACCCCTCTTCCTCTGGACCACAGACTCTCCGCTCCAGTTCCTAAGGAGTTGGTAGATCCCAGTGGTCCTTACGCTGAGCTGGTGGGTTGCCTCATGTACCTGATAACTTGCACTCGCCCAGATCTCGCATACCCTCTCAGCATCCTGGCGCGCTTTGTGGCCACAGGCAGACACCGACCTCAGCACTGGTCTACCGCTAAGAGGGTTCTGCGTTATCTTGCAAGTACATCGGGCATGGGGTTAGTGCTAGGTGGACGCAGGCCGGTGGTCCTGACTGGACACACAGACGCTTCTTGGGCAGACGACGCCGAGACGCTCAGGTCTTCCCAGGGCTACTGCTTCAGCCTTGGCTCAGGTGCTGTATCGTGGAGAGCTACCCGCTCCTCGTCTGTTGCCCAGTCCAGCTGTGAGGCTGAGATCTACGCCGGTGCCATGGCGGCACAGGAGCTCCGCTGGCTGACCTTCTTGCTCGCTGACTTAGGTGAGCAGCCTAGCTCTGCCCCGGTCCTGTACGCTGACAACAGGGCCATGATCCTCCTGTGTCAGGAGCCTCGACTCGAGGGCAGAGCGAAGCATATCCAACTGCGGTACTTCCTCCTGCGCGAGCTACAGCAGCGACGCCAGGCCCGCGTATACACTTGGCCTCAGGTGCCAACACAGCTGATATCTTTACGAAGGCACTTGCGCCTAAAGATCATCAGCGGCACTGTGTACAGCTTGGTCTAGTTCCTGTCGTCTCTCACTTGCTTGGGCCTTGACTTTGTACTATCCTATATATATGTACACTCAGACTAGACTTGTGTCCTCTCACAGTGGTTGGACTAGTAGTGCCGCCTTGTACTTGTTCTTGCCTTGTCTGTACTCCTTCTGACTGGTCTTTTAGACCCTTGTCTCAGAGGCTGGACTAGTAGTGCCACCCTGAGCTGTTTTGTCATGACCTGCCCCTATGCAGTCTAGGGGGTGTGTCAAACATGTATATCTACTATGTTTGCATAGACTGAATAGAGTCATGTCATATATAGGGTACAACTCTTTGGTATATTCACATGTTCTCTCTCTTTTAATTCATTCTTCTACTCTGATAGATTGGCCCTTTGCCAAAGTTCCTCCGAACTTGATTGGAGGAGGTGTGAGGGGACCAATTGTTGTTAGAATTATATGAGTTATAATTCAATATAGGCTTGGTAGGTTGTTACTGAACCTTTCTGTAGAGGGTACAAACCCCTCCTTGTACTTCTCTCTCTTCCTAATCAATACACTTTTTCTCTCGACACTCTCGCCTACTCTCCTAGCTAAACCCCGCCGCCACATTTATGGCGGCCTTGTTCCTGCCTACTGCCTAGCCTTCCTTTTTAACATGGTATCAAGAGCAGGACGCCCTCCCTGGGCCTGCTCCCCTCCGTGCTTCCGCTGCGTTTACTTTCCCTGCCTTCCAATTTCCTGCCGCCGTGGCAGCTTCTCCGACGAGATGCCGCGGCGGCTCCTTTTTTTTGCTGCCGCCGTCTCAGCGTCGCCGAGCAGCTGCAGCGACGATGCCGCGCCGTGGTGGCGTCGTCGAGGTCCCGTGGTGCGGCGGCCTGGCGTCGTCGTAAGGCGAACGTGGCGGCGTCGTCGGGCGACAGCCGGCCGCTCAACGTCAGTGGTGCCGCCGGACCTGCCGCCCGCTCTACCGCCACCGGCTTGATTATGGACTACGCCGCGCCCCTCTCCCCCCCCCCCACCTCCCCCTCCTTCCCCTGCATCCCCCCCCTTCCTTGCTGCAGCCGACGACTGCCTCATGAGGGCCCTCCCCACCGCCAAGGTGACTGGACATGCCGCCGAGAGGGCGGGGGCCGCTGCACCAGCCTCTGACGTTCAAGCCGCCGCTGCCGCCGCTGTTGCCGCGGGCCGGGCGCCACCGCACGCCGCCGCCGCCGCCGCTGTTGTCACTGTAGCTGCTGCCGCCATAGCCATCCCACGGGCCGTGGGATCTGCCCACTTCCGGAGTTGTTTTGGTTCCTGCTGGGAATGGGGGTGCTGGGCTAGGGGTGTGGGTGTGGGTGTGTGTGTGGGTGTGGGGGTGTGAGTGGGCTTGACACTACCAAGCCTAGGGGGTGTGTTAGAATTATATGAGTTATAATTCAATATAGGCTTGGTAGGTTGTTACTGAACCTTTCTGTAGAGGGTACAAACCCCTCCTTGTACTCCTCTCTCTTCCTAATCAATACACTTTTTCTCTCGACACTCTCGCCTACTCTCCTAGCTAAACCCCGCCGCCACATTTATGGCGGCCTTGTTCCTGCCTACTGCCTAGCCTTCCTTTTTAACAATTGTACCTTCAAATGTTTCTGCCGATGTGTGCTGGAGGGTGTGTGTGAGACGTTCATTGGCCCTTCACCAAATCTGCCACGCCCCTCCAATCCAATTTCGCCCCCAACGCACAATTCGCTTGAATCGCAAGTTCGTCGAACGAGTCGCTCAGTACATTTCGTCAAGTCTGCAACATAACCCAAGCTCCTGTCCATCCGAAGTTCAAAAACAGGTTCGTTATTGTAGTCAATGGCTTTAAATTGCAATGCAGTGGCAATAAAGAACTGGGTGGTTTTAAATATACCCTGTGTAAACAGTGTTAGAACTGAATACTAGGCAGTAGGCAGGAACAAGGCCGCCATGAATGTGGCGGCGGGGTTTAGCTAGGAGGGTAGGAAATGTGTCGAGGGATAAGAGGGCTGATTAGGAAGAGAGAGGAGTACAAGGAGGGGTTTGTACCCTCTACAGAAAGGTTGAGTAACAACCTACCAAGCCTATATTAAATTATAACTTATATAATTTTAACAAACAGCGCTGCAAAAAGTTTACCATGAAAAATCAGACTACCCTGAGTTAGGTACCCTGTGTGACAGGGTGTTTCGGTGGGGCGACCCTGTTTTCAAAGGGCAGCCCAAAACCAATTTTGGGCCCTGCATGGGGTGCCGTTATATCTCCCAACTTTTCTTTTTAGGGGTGAGGGAGATAGTCCGAAGTGCAGCAGCCAGCCTCCGCTCCGTTGTCTTGTGCAAGTAGATGATCGGTATTCATGGTACCGTATGTCACCCCAGTACTCTCTGAAAGATCTCCTTGACCCCTTCCTCCTCATTTGTCTTGTACCATATCATACCGTATAAGGAAGTCTGAAGCGTGACCTGTACATCAATCTTTTATGAGGTTGAAGATTCCCTCCCATATTACCGGTATGTGATTGTCACAATCACCATGCCATTGTTCAGGACACAACAGCTCAGTCAGCAGTAGCAACCAATACCAGCCAATGCTCGAAAACGTTGGATGAGGAGTGGGTGTTATCCATAAACCCTTTGTAAAGTCTTTGCAGGTGATAACGATGTGGTTATGCTTTTGATGTCCATAAACTCTACAATCGGTGTTGTCAATGGCTTTTAGAAAATCTAAACCAACACAACACAACTCACGAAACACCGCATTCCACAATGAATGGCATCGGCTTTGAAATAGTCTCGCGGTGTAGAAGGTAGCCCTTAATATTTCATATTAGCCCCTCTTCGCGAAACAGCCATCAGATAGATGAGCCGCGGCTCGTTACGGCGATGAATATGCATCACACAAACGCGTCTTCGTCAGTCTTCGCTGTCCCGCAGTTTGTGTTTGCTGACACGCGTCTCGTCAAGAAGGGAAAACCCGGAGTTTCGAAAGCTGCCTCGGCTGTTGTTTGGTTGAGGGGGACACCACAAGGCTGGGTCTCCCCTGCAAATAAACAGTTGTTCGTTCCAATGTTGATGGCTCGGTGAAATAGAGAGGGTATTCAGAGGGAACCGCACCTGTAAGTTCAGGTGTTTTTGGAGGCTCATTTCTAGACAATAGAGGTTTCCAGCCCAAGTGAGGTCCCTCACATATGGAACGTAGTGAACTTACTTGTAGGCCTTGAGATACTTCCAAGGGGTACCCAAACATTTCTAAAGGCTCCCCCTCAATTGTTGCTGCTGATGGAGCTCGAGGCCCACGAAATTGATGACAGCAGCTTGCGGGAAGAGTTTCTCGCCTCCAGGGCTTTCAAGCTAGGGTTTGGTGAGAGCTACACTCAGCTCCACGACAGCGTACTTAGCCCAACCCCATCCCTCCCAACTGCGCCTCCTCCGGCGGAAACTTAGCGCGTTGCGGGGTTCGGTTTTCAAAGCTTGCGGCTCGGACAATCTGGCCGTCCCAATTTTCAGCGAATCAGATGCCGTCTCGCCAACGGTTCTGGCTCACTTTGCCGCCATTAGGTTTCCTTGTTTCGTGTTTCAGCAGCGATTCGCACCCGCAGCGCTGTCCCTTTCGCGACACGATTCTTACCCCACTCTCCTCCCTTCAGCCGTGGCTCCCTCCCTCCTTCCTCCATTCACTCGTGAGCCTCCCATTTCCCAGCCGATTCACCTCGTTCTCACCTCCCCATATTCTACCAGTCCTCCACATTCATACCACATTTGCGGAAATTTTCGTCCTTCATAGGCTAACTTAGCTAGGAAGGAAGGCGGCCATGAAATGGCGAGAGGTTTAGGAGCTAGGAGAGAAAGTTGACGAGAGAAAAGAGGTAGAACTAGAAGAGAGAGATATCAAACTTATACATATATTGTTATGTAGAAATTATAGGCTAGATAGGGTATGTTCTAAGTGGGTACAACCCAAACGCTATATCCCCTGTTCTCCCTTCTTCTGTTCATTCTTTCTAGTCTCAACAAGAGAGGCATACAAGGAGGGAGTTGTACCCTCTACAGTAGAGTTTGATAAGCTACCAAGCCTACAATTATATAACAAATATAATTTAACACACCCCCTAGGCTTGGTAGCGGCAAGCCCACCACACACACACCACACTAAGCCACACACCCTCTAGCACCCCCATACTTAGCAGCAGCGACAGCGACTTCTGTATGGTCAACCCCACGGCGCTTGATGTGGGGCGACGTCGACAACGAGGGCAGCGGCTGCAACGGCGACGACGGCGGCAGCGTCGACAGCGGCGGCGGCGGCGGCGTGCGGCGGCATGGCCAGCTGCACCAGCTGCAGCGGCGGCGGCTTCGACGACAGCTGCCGGCGGCGGCGGAGCTCGCTGCACTCGGCGGCGTGGCCGGGCTCCGCGACGGTGGGACGGCCGGCGCGAGTCAACTGTCGGCTGCGGCAAGGAAGAGGGGACGCAGGGGAAGGGGGGCGGGGCTTCAGCAGCGGAGCCCGGGAGCATGCCGCCCCGTGTGGCGCGCTGGCTTCATGCGGGCGTGCTGGTCAGCGCTAAGATGGGGCGCTGGCCGCTGCCGTCCGTGCCGTCCGCGCGCTGTCGCGTAGACGCCGCGGCAGCGTGACGGCGCCGTCACGCCACCACGGCTTGACGTCGACGGCGACGCCGCCACGGCTTGACGTCGACGCCATGGCAGCGCGTCGCGACGGCCGCGGCAGCACGACGCGGCCACAGCAGCACGACGCGGCCGCCATGGCAACGCGAGAGAGAGAGTAGAAGAGCGCGGCGGAAGCGTGAGGAGCAGGCCCACAAGGAACGGACTGCTCTAATACCATGTTAGAAGGCTAACTTAGCTAGGAAGGAAGGCGGCCAT
The DNA here is from genome assembly GCA_027943415.1 of Closterium sp. NIES-67. Taxonomy (NCBI): domain Eukaryota; kingdom Viridiplantae; phylum Streptophyta; class Zygnematophyceae; order Desmidiales; family Closteriaceae; genus Closterium; species Closterium sp. NIES-67. The sequence continues at coordinate 416,000 of BQMB01001500.1, read as the reverse complement.
GAAATGGCGAGAGGTTTAGGAGCTAGGAGAGAGTTGACGAGAGATAAGAGGTAGAACTAGAAGAGAGAGAGGCATACAACGAGGGAGTTGTACCCTCTACAGTAGAGTTCGATAACCTACCACCAGGGCTCAAATTTGAAGGGTGTTTCACCCTGATTACCCTTGCCAGCGGCCGCTTTTTCAGGATTACCCTGATTTTGTAAGGCCAATTTTTCTCTGACCCTTTCTCAGAAAGTGTAAGGAATATTTTACCCTGTTGTAGCAAGAGTGTTCGTCTTATTACCCTGACCAATCAGGGTGCGCCAAAAAACACCCTGAAACAGATAACTCCCAACCCTCGAAATATGCCAACTGTTGAATCTGCCACGCAGGCAGGCAGCCCCGCCCACCTACACCGAATCCCGCGGCACTTCGTATCAGAATTGGAATTGAATGATTGGTAAAGTGAGAGTACACACAAATATACCTAAGTGTTGTACCCTCTAACAGGTAACCCTATACAGTCTATACAAACATGACAAATACACATGTTTGACACACCCCCTAGACTGCATAGGGGAATACCCTAAACAAGCAACTCAGGGCGGCACTACTAGTCCAACCTCTGAGACAAGGGTCTGAGAGACCAGTCAGAAGGAGTACAGACAAGGCAAGAACAAGACCAGGGCGGCACTACTAGTCCAGCCACTGGGAGAGGACACAAGTCCAGACTGAGTATACATATAAAGGACAGTACAAGTCAAGGTCCTAGCAAGTGAGAAGCGACAGGAACTAGACCAAGCTGTACACAGTGCCGCTGATGATCTTTAGGCGCAAGCGCCTTCATAAAGATATCAGCTGTGTTGGCACCTGAGGCCAAGTGTAATACGCGAGCCTGACGTCGCTGCTGTAGCTCACGCAGGAGGAAGTACCGCAGCTGAATGTGCTTCGCTCTGCCCTCGAGTCGAGGCTCCTGACACAGGAGGATCATGGCCCTGTTGTCAGCGAGCAGGACCGGGGCAGAGCTAGGCCGCTCACCTAAGTCAGTGAGCAAGAAGGTCAGCCAGCGGAGCTCCTGTGCCGCCATGGCACCAGCGTAGATCTCAGCCTCACAGCTGGACTGTGCAACAGACGAGGAGCGAGTAGCTCTGCACGAGACGGCACCTGAGCCAAGGCTGAAGCAGTAGCCCTGGGTAGACCTGAGTGTCTCAGCGTCGTCTGCCCACGAAGCGTCTGTGTGTCCAGTAAGGACCGCTGGCCTGCGTCCTCCAAGCACTAACCCCATGCCCGATGTACTAGCAAGATAACGCAGAACCCTCTTAGCGGCAGACCAGTGCTGCGGTCGGTGTCTGCCTGTGGCCACAAAGTGCGCCAGGATGCTGAGAGGGTATGCGAGATCTGGGCGAGTGCAAGTCATCAGGTACATGAGGCAACCCACCAGCTCTGCGTAGGGGCCGCTGGGCTCTACCACCTCCTCAGGTACTGGAGCGGAGAGTCTGTGGTCTACAGGCAGAGGGGTGGGCTGTGCAGAGGAGAACTGAAGGCTGAACCTCTGAAGGACCTGGCGCACCAAGTGTGACTGAGTCAGGGTGATGGTGCGCGCAGCTCTGTCCCTGGAGATCTGCAAGCCAAGGTAACGGCGCAGTTCTCCAAGGTCAGTGCAGGTGTGTCTCTTCAGCAGCTCTGCCTTCACGGAGGCCAGTGCGTCCCTGTCTGCCGTGGCAAAGACCAGGTCATCGACGTAAACAAGGATGTAGAACGGAGTCTGGCCAGCACGAACGAAGAGTGAAGGGTCTGCGGAAGACGGAAAGAACTGCAGGTCAGCAAGGGTAGCACGAAGAGTGTCATGCCACTCACGGGGAGCCTGGCGCAGGCCGTAGACGGGGAGCCGCAGGAGCCACTGGGTCCCAGGAGGGAAGGTGCCAGTAAAGCCCGGAGGGCGACGCAGGTAGACCTGCTCGTGTAGGCTGCCCTGAAGGAAGGCAGTGGAGAAGTCGAGGGAGTGAAGCTCGTAGTCACGCTGAGCAGCTAGGTGTAACAGAACCCGAAGAGTAGTCATCTTCGGGGTCAGAGCGAAGGTCTGGAAGAAGTCCACCCCCTCGCGCTGACTGAAGCCTCTAGCCACATAGCGCGCCTTGAAGACAGGCGGCTCTCCAGGAGGGCGCTTCACCTTGAAGAGCTAGCGGCCATCGACTACGTTCACCCCAGGTGGGTGAACTGCGTCGACGAAGGTACCGGTGGATCTCCAAGATGCCATCTCCTGCTCCATGGCAGCTATCCACTGCGAGGCCCAGGGTCCCGAAGTCGCCTCAGCGTAAGTGCGAGGGGTCGGGATGTCGAAAGCGTCTGGGTCACCCTCAGGGACTAGCAGCATGGAACAGAGATGGGGAGCAGCCTCGGACAGGAAAGCAAGCTCGAACTGGCGGTCCTCCAGGACGTCACTGCCAAGGGCAGGAGCACCCCCGACAGACGGAGGACAGGCAGGGTCAGAGACCAGAGCGGTGGCGTAGTCAAGGCGGCGGGTAGAGGCGAAGTCAGCGACAGCAGCGACAAGAGCGTCAAGGCACGAGACCGGAACAGACGGGTCGGTAACGAGAGAGGCAAGGACCCGAGGGACGAGAGGACGAGCGGCACGAAGGTAGTCGGACAGCGGGGGGGGCGCAACAACAAGGGAGGACGGAGGAGGCGACGGGAGAAGGGGAGGACGAGACGCGTGGGAACGAAGCAACATAGGGTGGGAGCGCAAGACAGGCGAGGCAAGACGAGCACGGGAGGGGCGGTGAGACCAGACGTGCGACGGAGGAGTCGGGTCAGGAGACAGGGGAGGGGACACAGGAGGGGAACGAGGGGGGAGACGAGCCGGGGACGAGTCCGGCGGAGGGAAAACAGGGCCGTAGACAGGAAGAGGAGGAGACGGTCGGGGAGGAACCGACGCAGGGTCGGGGGACAGAAGGCCGAGCAGGCGAAGGGCGGACACCGGCGGGGACCGCTGCTGCGGCGGCACAACGGCGACACCTGGACCGCAAGCTGCTCCTCGGCGACCACCGGCACTCTCCACACCAGCACCCCCAGAGGGACCACCCCCAGGGCGACCGGGACGAGCACCCCCAGAGTCAGCGAACGGGGGCTGCGACGGCGGCGGCGGCGGCGGCGGAGGCGACGGCGGCGGCGGCGACGACGACGGCTGCAGCAGCGGTAGGGGCGGTGAAGGAGGGGACTGGGGAGGGGACACCAGGGGAGGGGCGGCCGGCGAGGACTGCACAGGAGGGCCACCAGAGGCAGAAGACTCCTCAACCGGGTCCACGGACGGAAGGGGGGTGACGTGGGACACACCAGAGGGGGCGGTACGGGGAGGAGGAGGAGGAGGGGCAGGGACTACCGGGGAAGGGGTGACCAGGAACAGGGGGGGGGGTAACCGGGGGACCACGGTGGGGAAAGCGGCGGTAGTAGGAGGCGGACTCGTCAAAGGTGACGTCACGAGAGTGAAAGAAGCGGTGAGACGGCGGGTGGTAAAAGTGCCAGTCGGACGCGTCAAGGGGAAAACCGAGGAAGACGCAGGGAAGGGTGCGGGCAGTGAGCTTGTCCGTGCCGGAGGCACGGACGTGAGCAAGGCAGCCCCAGACGTGGAACGCAGACGCGTCACCAGGGGACCCAGTCCAAAGACGGGTCGGCGAAACCTGCGGCTGCTGAGGGTGCGGCCAGAGGTTAAGCTGGTGAGAAGCGTAGCGCACAGCGAACGGCCACAGAAAATGGGGTGCACCGGCATGGATCATGGAGGTGCGAGCGACCTCCATGACCAAACCGATGCGTCGCTCAGCGACCCCATTCTGTTGTGGGGAGTCCGGTAGGGTGAACGTCTGGGTGATGCCCTCCACACGACAAAAGCGACCAAGGACACCAGAGGCAAACTCGCCACCACGGTCTGAGTGAAGACGCAAGACAGGGAGACCGCGGTGGACACGCGCAGAGACAAGCCAGGGGATGAGAGCGCCAGGCACGTCGGCCTTGCGCTCCAGGGGAAAGACTGTGGTGTAACGAGTGAAGTCGTCGACAAGCACAAGGAAGTAGCGCTCTCGACGCGGCCCAGGGACGGGGGCGGGGCCCCAGACGTCCAGGTGCAGGGTCTGCAGCGGCGCGGCGGTAGGGGGAAACGAGGAGGAGTGAGGGGCACGGGGAAGCCGACCCTCGACACATGGCGTGCAAGGTGGGGCTGGAGAGGAGGGAAACGCGGGGAGCGAACCTGGGAGACCAAGGACGAGACCGTGCTGAGACATGTGACGCAGACGCGGGAGCGCAGGGTGACCTAGGCAGTGGTGCCACAGGAGGGTCGGGTGAGTGAGGGAGCGACAGGAGCAGGCAGCAGCAACCTGGGTAGACGCAGCCACCTGAGGGGGCGCTCCAGCCGGGGGGGTCACGGTGTCCAGAGTGAACAGGCCGGACACCGGGTCCCGGGGGAACGTGGACAGGGGGGCACCAGTGGCGGCCTCGGTACAGATAGCATACCGCTCGTGACCAGGGAACGTAGTGGTGACGCCAAGGTCCTGGAGGCAGCCGACACCAACTAGGTTCCTGGAGAACGAGGGGATATGCAGACCTGTAAGAGAACCCGAAGGAACCGCCGGACAGGGAAGGGTGGTGGAACTGTGGGCGACTACCGGACCGCCGGAGGGGTCAGCAAGAGAAACGGCAGCAGGAACAGGAAGCGGCGTCAGGGTGGTAGAGTCGCGGAAGAAACACCGAGAGGCGCCAGAGTCCAAGGTGAAGGAAAGCGAAGCCGAGGGGTCTGGCGACGGAACGACGGCGGAAGCACCAAGACTACACAAAGCAGGGGATCCTACGCCTGACGCAGCAGGGGAGGCTAAGCTAGGCACACATACAGCGACGGAACAATTTGTCAGCAAAATGGCACTGTTGAGCAAGTTCGCGATGTTTTTGCAAGTATAAATGGATAGATATCAATCTGGAACCTATGGACATTATGCAGAAACAATTGATGCACCTCCAAATATGTTGAACGCTAGGAGATATCGATTTCCTAATAGCGAGTACAAGCTTTAAGGCTCGATGGTCGATGTGGACAAATACTACCCGAGCAGAGACTAGGTCTGTTTCCGCCGAGCATTTTTTGCACGAGCTAGCAAAGTCGCTTAGACTTTCGCTATTGCTTGCCCCTTACCCCGTGAGCCCCCAGTAGGCACGCGGCCGCTTGCTTCGTGTCACAGATAGAGGATCATAAGACTCTGTCGCTAGGGTCTGAGTTTCCGATAGATCGCACGTACGCTAGGAATAGGGAGAAGAATCATCCAAAAAAATGCTATGAAGGCTAGTCACAGAAGTAGTCATCTAGCAGCTAGGCCAACAGTCCCCTCTTCAGGTCGACATTGATTGCTCTCAGCATGACACGTGCGCACCTTCGTGCACATCATCATGTTAGGTGTCGCATTGACGGGCATCAAGGCTGTGTATCCACTGGAATCGTATAACGATGTTAAGGTCCACCCTCGTACAGCACGAAATGCTCTCAAGCTGCCTAAGTTAGTCGCCGTGCAGACACTGCGCAAGTCTCAAGTATCAGCACGCAACGGCCGCGACCGTCGGTATTTTGTCAGAGCCCATTTGGACTGGCCTCTGGACGACTTAAAGCAGGTGATCAGGTCGGACGAGATACGGATCGCTCGATATTGCTCGGAAAGCTGCAACCACGCATGGATTCGCGAAGGCACCACTCTCCAAGGGCATCAGGTGAAGTTGATTGTGAAGCATGAGGGTGGGTAAGTCATGGTTTGAGTATGTATGACGTATGATGTGCCTGGTAACATGTGCAAGATTGATGGCCACACGGGTGGCCAACCCTATCGCATGATATTGCAGGACGAGGTGGCTCAAGCTCTTGATTTCTATTATTTAACCATCTCTGGCATGACTTTCCAGTACATTGTACGACCCCAAACCCAAGCGCAGGATTATTCAAGAGTGGCTAGAAGAGCAAGATTTCGCCGTCCTGCAATGGCCCTCTTCCCCCCCTGACCCCAATCCCATCGAGCAGCTCGCCAAGCATGAGCACCCCCTCACAGGCATGCTGCAAACTTGGGAGTAGGTGCACGAGACTTGGGATAGCATTGGGGCTGGCGTGTGTGAATCTCTGTTAGACAGTATGCCTAGGAGGATCACAGCAAGAAATAGGGCCAAGGGGAGATGGACACGGTATTGATATTGATAATTTCAACTGTGGCTCATCCTGGGAACATTCTGTCCGAGTGTACCTCTTCTGATCTTGGTTGTTCTATGTTCTATTATGGTGTGTTTTTTGGACAACATATTATTTGTCACACAAGCCTATAGCAATAGCAACTAGAACCTTAAAACCAGAAAATAAAAAACCTGCTCAGTTTCTCATGGGCTCTGATTTTGTCCACTTCATGACCAACATGTGGACAGAAAGTTCCGTCGCTGTACACTAGGCAACAGTGAGTAATAAGCGGGAAGCACACTACAGTCATCAGCGTACATCACATGCAGAGCAGAAACAATGGCATCCATGTCCATATCAAAAATCTGAATCTGACGACTAAGCAAACTGTGCCAGTCCGGGAGGTCTGGCGACGGGCCGAAGCGCTGACGAAAGAGGTCGTCCAGGCGACGAAAACAGCGGGGAGTGGAGTGACCGAGCTTACCGCAAACGAAGCCGCGGCGAGGACCGGTCTGGATCTGGTACTGACAACGCCCGCCGCCAGAGCCACCACGCGGCACACCACCACGCGCCCGGCCACCGCCAGCGCCGGGCCACCCGGGCGGGAGGACACTCGTCTGCCGCGTCTGCGACGGCTGCTGCGAAGGCTGCGACTGCGGCGGCTGCTGCGGCTGCTGCACCTGCAGGGGCGGCGACTCAGCTGAACTGGGCAGGGTCCCCTCGTCCACTCCAGCACCAGGCGACCCGACCCCACCACTACCCCCGCCCGCACCCCCGCCGCCTCCTCCGCCGCGCCCAGCCTTGGGGCGGCGGCCCTTCCCCGAACGGACCTGCGCTGCAGCAGCAGTCTCAGCCACTGCGGCAGGGCCGTCGGAGAAGGTGCACTGAGCGGGGGCACAACCCTGAAAGATAGGGACCGGCACGACACCGCTCGCCTGGGCGATGGAGCGGTGACGGGTCTCTATCACAGTCAGGGTGTCTACAAAGTCAGTGAGGGTGAGGTCTGCGGGGTGAACGCTAAGAAAGCGGTCGCGGGCGACAGCAAGGCGGTCAGGGAGGCGGGTGGCAAGCAGGTAGAGGGTAGAGGTAATGGGCGGCTGGTGGGCTCTAAGCTGGGCGTCAGTGCAGGCAGCGCGCCAGGTCTCATCTATCGAGCGCAGGTGGGCAGCGAGGTCAGAGACAGTGGGGAAAGATGCAAGGTCAGGAAAGAGCAGCGGAAGGATCAGGCGACCCACCGAGGCAGCCGGAGGGGTGGAATAGCGCTTGATCACAGCATCTAAGTATGCCTGAGCAGTAGTGAGGGACCTAAAGCGAGGACGCTCGGATGGGGGAAGGGCGTTGCTAATGGCAAGCTGGGCAACAGCATCGCGAGAAAGCCAGACAGAGCGCGCACGGGCAGTGGCAGCAGTAGCCTCACGCTCAGTGGGTGTGGGGTCAGCGGGCAGAATAGCAGGGGGGTCTGGGCAGGGGAGCGTACCGTCAAGGTGTGCGGAAAGCGGTTCACCATCCTGCCGCTGGCCAGTGAGTTGACGGCGGAGGTCGGCAAGCCACGCCTCGAACTCTAGGGGCTGACCTTCAGCGTCGAAGCGAAGCTCCGCCGCCATCAGGAACAGTCCAGTGCAGTGCAGGGCAATGGAGTGCGGTGCAGTGCGGTGCAGTGCGGTACAGTGCGGTGCAGTGCGGTGCAGTGCGGTGCAGTGCGGTACAGTGCGGTGCAGTGCGGTGCAGTGCGGTGTAGTGCGGGGTAGTGCGGTGCCAGGCAGGGTGGGGGGGAACCGTACCAGTGAGGAGGACGGGGCCGGGGCTGGCCCGACGGGGCCGGGCGGGCGCGACGGGGCCGGGCTGGTGCGACAGGGCCGGGACGGGGCGACGGGGCCGAGCGGGCGCGACGGGGCCGGGCTGGGGCGACGGGGCCGGGCGAGTGCGGCAGGGCCGGGCCGGTGCGACGGGGCCGGGCGAGTGGGACGGCGGCCGGGCGGGTGCGACGGGGCCGGGCGGCTGCGACGGGGCCGGGCAGGGTGGGACGGGGCCGGGCGGGGGCGACGGGGCCGGACGGCTGCGACGGGGCCAGGCAAGGGCGACGGGGCCAGGCGGCTGCGACGGGGCCGGGCGGGCGCGACGGGGCCAGGCGGCTGCGACGGGGCCGGGCGGGCGCGACGGCGCCGGGCGGGCGCGACAGGGCCGGGCGGGCGCGACGGGGCCTGGCGGCTGCGACGGGGTCGGGCAGGGTGCGACGTGGCCCAGGTGGGGCGCGACAGAGCCCAGGAGGGGCGCTACGGGGCCTGGGCAGAGCGCGACGAGACCCAGGAGGGGCGCTAGGGGGGCCTGGGAGGAGCGCGACGGGGCCTGGGCTGGCCCGACGGGGCCTGGGAGGGGCGTTACAGGGCCCAGGAGGGGCGCTACGAAGCCCAGGAGGGGCGCGACGAGGCCCAGGAGGGGCGCTACGGGGCCCAGGAGGGGCGCGACGGGGCGCTACGGGGCCTGGGAGGAGCGCGACGGGGCCCAGGAGGGGCGCTAGGGGGCCTGGGAGGAGCACGACGGGGCCTGGGAGGGGCGCGACGGGGCCTGGGAGGGGCGTTACAGGGCCCAGGAGGGGCGCTACGAAGCCCAGGAAGGGCGCGACGAGGCCCAGGAGGGGCGCTACGGGGCCCAGGAGGGGCGCGACGGGGCGCTACGGGGCCTGGGAGGAGCGCGACGGGGCCCAGGAGGGGCGCGAGGGGGCCTGGGAGGAGCGCGACGGGGCCTGGGAGGGGCGCGACGGGGCCTGGGAGGGGCGTTACTGGACCCAGGAGGGGCGCTACGAAGCCCAGGAGGGGCGCGACGAGGCCTGGGAGGAGCGCGACGGGGCCCAGGAGGGGCGCTAGGGGGCCTGGGAGGAGCGCGACGGGGCCTGGGAGGGGCGCTAGGGGGCATGAGCGGAAGCTGTAGGTGGGGGGGATCCTACCTACGCGTGATACCATATCAGAATTGGAATTGAATGATTGGTAAAGTGAGAGTACACACAAATATACCTAAGTGTTGTACCCTCTAAGAGGTAACCCTATACAGTCTATACAAACATGACAAATACAGATGTTTGACACTTCGCACCAACAGATTTTCGTTTTGGCCGCTCCCTCCCCCAGTGTCTCTGTTCCCTGCCTTCGTCTCTCTCGCTCGTTCCCAGCCTTGTTAGTCTCTCGTTGCTCCCATACTCTCTCGCTGCTCCCGTAGTCTCTCGCTGCTCCCGTAGTCTCTCTCTGCTCCCGTAGTCTCCTTCTGCTCCCGTAGTCTCTCGCTGCTCCCGTAATCTCTCGCTGCTCCCTTAGTCTCTCGCTGCTCCCTTAGTCTCTCGCTGCTCTCTTACCGTAGTCTCTCGCTGCTCCCTTAGTATCTCGCTGCTCCCTCAAGGCGTATTCCTGAGGTAGCACCAGAAACAGATTCGAATTCAGACTTGCACGGTAAAGTAAGGTGCAAGAGTGAAATGAGGTTTGGTTCGGTTCGGATTTGCGCGGCTTTGATTCTGATTTTGTTTCTGATGCTAACTCATGAATACGCCCTTAGTCTCTCGCTGCGCATGCGAGTTAAAACTAAGGGCGTAAGGGCGTATTCATGAGCGAAATGAGTCGAAACTCACGAATATGCCCTTAGTCTCCCGCTGCTCTGTTAGTCTCTCGCTCCTCCCCCTGCGCATCACCATGTCCTTGCCCCTGCGTTTCCTCCCCTTCAGCACCTCCAGCAGCAGCTTCATCCGCGGAAGGAAGGAACACTGTAGCTGTTACTGCCCTCACCGCTGTTGCTGTATCTCTGCAGTGGTGCAATGCTGACGGAAGTAGCTGAAGTAGGAGAGGCTATTGATTCTTTGCTGTAGTGATCCTGCTTGTATGCTTGCTAGTAAGAAGTTGAAATTGTAGTAGCTGTTAACCGCGCAGTGGACAGGGTGATGGCATTAGTACCCTGACTCAAACAGGGTATTGACTAGTTTTTACGAATTCACCCTGATTTTCAAAGGGTGCTGAAAATTCCACCCTAGGAGACAGGGTATTTCTGTTGCGGTATCCTGATTCCTAAGGGTGCCTACAATTATATAACAAATATAATTTAACAGCTAATTCCGATTGTTTATACTGTGTCACTGACCGTACATGTTATCAAAGCCCCTAATACTGAGCGCCGATATATTTTCCCCTACATGTCTAGCTCCTTGTTCTCTGAGGTAAATCTATTCGCATATAACTGTTTGACATCATCCACGATGTTGGCAAATTTCTCTTGATGTACTAGAGGGTGGCTGGCTGATCGGGGTGGCATTGTCTTGGTTAAACATGGCGAACTGCATTGTGCAGTTGGCCCATAGCATGAGATGGACTCGAGTTGTAGTACTAGCAGCATCAGCTTTAAACTTTCACTGTATGAACACTGAACTTTGCAGTGGTACCTATAACATTATATGACAGAGGGATAGTTCAGCGCTCTAAAGGTTTCCAAAGATGACCTCAGCTTGCTCAGGGAAGAACTTGAGGAAGAGAATGGCGGCTGCAAGGACGAGCAAGGGAGAGCAAGCAATGCATGTAAGGGAGGGTCTATTCTTGAGGGCAAAAGAGGGAAAGGGTGGCTGGAGAAAAGGGGAGGGAAAGGCAAAGCTGCAGTCATGACAACAGCAACAATTTGTTTGAGAATGTGCTCCCACAGGTGACTGAACGCGACAGCAACCGTGCAGCGTGGGGCATGTGGCAAGCACTCACAGATGAGGATGGAGCCGAGGATGATGGAGAACTCCTTCTGGATGGCCACGAAACCTCCCTTGCCTGCGTTTTGAAGTTCCCTCTCACCCTCCTTGGGGAACAACCCTGGGGCACAAGCGGCAAATCAAACAGCAGAAGGAGCGACGTCATTTCAGTGAAACTAATTTCCGTTAGGTGTCATGGAAAATGGAGATGTTTTTAGCACGGGCTTTTAGGATAGCGATCATAATCGCTGGTAAGCCGTTACGATATCCTTCCTGACACGTCTGTGCTTCGTATATTTAGAAAGGCCATGACGAGCGCGGCTCACCAGGCCGCAGCTTGTTGAGGCCTGCTGTGACGACCACGTTGGTGAATCCGAGCCTCTCCAGGTCAGCGGCCACGGAGGTGGAGCTGATATGCATTTGCGGGTGAGAGTGGTGAAGGGAATGCGGAATAGTGAGGACGCAAAACGAAAATGCTCATCATCGGAATCGACGAAAGCAATGGTGTTATCTCCTAATTGTAATATCCTCGCATTTTCCGTAGAAGATTTACCTATCCTACATGTATTGATGTGCTTACCGGAGGCCTTCTTGGCAGACGAAGAGGATCTTGGAGTCCGGCGTGGGGAACTTGGAACGGATGGTGGAGATGAAGTCCGGGTTGGGCTTCGTGAACGCTAGGCCGTACAGATTGCCGGGCATGCTCGTGTGAGCGATGCGCCGGACGATCGTGCCTGGCGGAGGAAGGGGAATGGGAGGGAGGCGTGGAACCTGAATTAGCTACCACCGGCGGATCCTGTGGCGCCTTGGAGAGATTCTAAACTGAGTGCAGCATCCCACGTTTCCACACGCTTCATGTGAGAGACGAGCGGACGTACCAATGTCGTTGTCGGTGTTCAGGATAAACGCGGGAATGTGAACGCTGCCTGGAATTCTGGCCCGCTCGTACTGCGTGACGTCACGGATATCCACGATGGTGTACCCGTCCTTGTCCACTGCCTCCTTCGCCTCCTCCCACGTCAGAATGTCCACGGCTCGCGGCGACACCACTGCAACCCGGCGCTGGGAGTGAGGCCTCGCAGTCCGCGACCGGCTGGTCAGGCGTAGGCTGCCGCTGAAGGCGCTCTTGCAGCTGAGCGTCGCGGCAGTTCTGCGGATCGGGGAATGGACGAGACGAACATGTAAACGGCCGGTGGTTTTGTGGTACTGCGTTCCATACACGTAGTGTTGGCTGCTAAATGAAACGATTCGTTTCCTGATCCTAAATACTGCGATGAATTCACTTCATGGATTCTGCGATCATATCACCAGAGTACGATGTGTGGCATACCGTGACGGGCTGGCGTGGGCCGTCAATGCAGCCGCGGCGGTGCACGAGAGCGCGGAAGTCGACGCAGCGCAAGCCATGGTCACACTTCGGAAACTAAAATTCAGGAGCTGTGATCCTGAAAGTAGAATATGCGGAAGCGGCAAGGCAACTGATGTGGAAGGGAAGCAGTTTAGTTGCTCATGTACCAAATTCCTTGTGCCTGGAAAGCAATGACCCTGACTGTGAGTGAGGTGAACCTTGGAAATGTCGACCAGTAGGGTCGAGAAGTTCAGGGTGCAGAGACAGCTTGATCCCTCCAGATTGGAATTTCCTGAATTTCGCCCCTGAACTCTCCCAGAGAGCCTGACCTCGATTGTGTCACACAGGTTCTCGCGTCATCTGCTCACGCCCAGTAAGGGAAGACGTGGAATTTCAACATTCGCTAGGAGCAAGACTTTCCATGCTGGAGATATTCGAGGATTTACGCGGGACCGACGTGGCAAAGCGAGGCGTTTGCCATGCGATCCACTGTATCCTCATTACAGCAAGCTAAAATTCAACGATCCCTACAAAGTCAAATTTATGCCATCCTAGCTATACTCGATGTTCAATTGTAACAACTGCATGTGAAGAGGATTTTGGCGGGAAAGCATTCTCGATGTCAGCTTCACGGTGACGAATCTCCGTGTCTGACTGGCTGACTGACACCATCACAATTCGTGACGATCAGTATTATCTGTTGTCTGGAAAGTCATCACATGTGTACCTCTCATCAGCCATGGCTTGAGATACCTCTCATCAGAAGCCAACGGTAGCCGAACTACGGACCCTGCGTCCCCCTGAAGCCGGTTTCGGGCTCCGTCACTCTGACGCTTCTGCGAGGTTTACACAATTTCGTTTAGTGTCTCGCTTTTGGCCGTTTAAAAACCACAACGATGAAAATCAGAGCATCGCAAGTTCCGCGCAGGTCTATTTCACGTGTCGCAGTAGAGCGCAAACGACCGTTCAGCGTAAGTCATGGCCATCCTCCCTCGTCATCCGTTCACTTTCTCTACCTTTCCGTCAGCCTCAGACGATAGTCAGGCAAATCAAGTACGTCAGGCGAACGATGCTCCTCAACCTCGTCCTTCTAGCCGACTTACTTCGCACCTTATCGTTCCCCGGCGTTCGAGAACACCCGTTATCGAAGGACCTGTTAGCGTTCCAGCGTCGATAGTTGCACCAGCGCGAGGTTCTAGCCGCTCGTTAGGTCACTTGTTAGCGGGGATGGCGAACGAGCCGGGAATACAGCCAGGATCGGCGGTACCTGCCAAGTCAGCAGCGCCAACTACGGGGATGCCGTCGTCCTCGTCGCCGCCAGTTTCGCCGTACGAGCTCGCGAAAGAGGTGGCGAAATCGTCGCCGAAGAGTTACATACGCGGGCAGTGGGGTGTTTTACAAGGAATCAACGCAAACGCGAAGCAGCGGCCGAAGGTATGCCGTCGGGAAGGCACTGCTGTGGTCTTCGTACACCTGCATCCCCCCTTTTTTTGCAGAACGGCCGTTGCTTCAATTCCAAAGCTGCGGCTTTTTCCATCTAAATTGGCTCCTTTCGAAACCCCCCTACTGCTTCCCGCAGGGCCCGCTCATCCCCCTGGTGAATTGCGACAACTTACTTGACCGCCAGGGGCCTCCACCCTTCCAACTCCCATCCCCACGAGCTCAATATGGCTGTCTCCTTATTGCTTCCCGCAGGGCCCGCTCATCCCCCTGGTGAATCGCGACACCCTGCTGGGCCGCCAGGTGCCTCCGCCCTTCCAGTTCGCCAGCCCCGCTGTTTCCGCACGCCACTGCGTCATCTCCTGCCTCCCCCCGCCTTCCCCTTCCCCTGCGGAAGCCCCTGCGCCCCCACGCGGGGACGGGGTGTCCCCCTCCGCTGGGGTGGCGGAAACAGCAAGTGGTGCGACAGCAGCTGCAGGAAGGGCAGCCGCAGTAGGGACAAGGGGGGGGGTAGCAGCAGGAGCTGAGAGAGATGGAGAAAGCAGGGAGGCTTTCGTTGTGTTAGTGAAGGACACGAGGTGAGTTCAGCGCCAGGGCTCTCGCTGGCAGATGCATGTCATGCGGTCATGAGCGGTGCATGCACGTGTGGGCACCTGAGGTTCAGCACACGTGTCTGCATGGCACTCGCCTGCAGAGAACGTTAACAGCCGTTTTTTTATTCGCCTGCTTTTCTTACTCCTCTCCTCTTCTCCCTCCGCCTTGCCACATGTCAGCTCCAACAGCACGTTCATCAACGGCACTCGCCTGCAGAGGACGTTAACAGACCTTGTATTCGTCTGCTTTACTTACTCCTCTCCTCTTCTCCCTCCGTCTCTCCACATGTCAGCTCCAACGGCACGTTCATCAACGGCGTGCGCCTGCAGAGAAACGGGCCGCCCCAGCAGCTGAAGCATGGCGATGTGCTCTCGCTCGTGGGGCTGCCAGAGACAGGTGCGTGGGGCCGCCAGGGACAGGTGCGTGGGACGGCAGGGACAGGTGCGTGGGGCGGCAGGGACAGGTGTGTGAGGCGGCAGGGACAGGTGCGTGGGCGGTAGGGACAGGTGCGTGGGGCGGCAGAGACAGGTGCGCGGGGCGGCAGGGACAGGTGCGTGGGTCGGCAGAGACAGGTGCGTGGGGCGACAGACACAGGTGCGCGGGTAGTGGTGGGTGGTTCAGAGGCGTGGGAGGTCTGTGGCATGCATGGCTCGTTCCCTGTTCGTTTTTTTCCCTCCTCACACCCCCCGTCTTTTTCCCTGCGTGTGTTTCTTCTCATCTCTATCCTGCTCAGACGTGGCTCACACGTTTGTCTTCTTGCGCTTGGAGGGAGCACAGATACCACCTGCTCCTGCAGCTCCTTCTGCCACTGCTGGTGGTGCTGTCAACGGCGTTTCTGCTGCTAGAGGCCCACACTCCCCTGATCCAGCAGGAAGATCCCCTGCCAAGTATGCAGCAGCAGGTGCGGAAAGAGCAGGCGCTGGTGCAGGCAGTGGGGCAGTGGGGGGAGTGAGCGTGAAGAGAGAGCACGGAGAGGCGGCAGCAGGAGGAGGGATGGCGACAGTGCTGGTGAAGCGCAAGGCCCACGCCTTGGGCTCCAATCCAAGCCCTGTGGCAGTAGATCCGAGCCATGGTCTAGCCACCAGCCCCCTGGCCTCCTCGCTTAAGGGCCAGATGCTCCCCCCTCCTCCTCGCTTGTCCCCAGCAGCACGGCCTCTGCCCAGCCATGCACCACCGCACCCAGGATCAGGAGCAGCAGCAGCTGTAGCAACTGCAGCTGTAGCAGCAGCAGCAGCTGTAGCAGCAGATCCAGACGAAGGGGGAGCGGCAGTGGGAGGGGTTCCAAAGCGCAGAAGAGGGTCCAAGGGGTCCCTTCACAACTCGCTCTCCCCTTGTAGTACTGGCAATGCTGTGGCATCATCAACTGCCAATGCTGCAGTGTCAACTCCCGGCAGTGCTGCCCTCGCTCCTGCCACGCCTGCTTCTGTCACGGCTGCGACTGGAGCAGCGTCACCTACGGAAGGGGGCTTACCCGCTGCTGACGTGGCTCTCCCAGCTGCTGACGTGGCGATCCTTGAGGAGATGAAGCAGCTGCGGCGGGCCAATGAGGAGCTCCGGCAGCAGCTGGACGCCGAGGCTGCCAGGATGGACGAGATGCTGAGTCAGCGACAGAGGGAGGAGCAGCGGCATGAGGAGGTGAGAGACCTGTTGTATGAGAAGTTTGTAGTGTGCAGTGAGGAGCAACAGGAGCCAGCATTGAGGAGGAGCAGCGGCATGAGGAGGTGAGTGCGTGTAGGGGGGGTCAAAGGTGTGGGATGGAGTAGGGATTGAGGCTGCCAGGATTGATGAGATGTTGCTTTGCTGAGTCAGCGACAGCGGGAGGAGCAGCGGCATGAGGAGATGCGTGTAAGGGTTGATAACGGGCAAGAGTGAGTGGCACAATGGATGTGATGCAGGAGAGATGGAGTGATACAGAGGGGTGAGGATGTCCGACGACACTGGCCAATGTCTGTGACGCCTACCTTGTCTCCTCGCTGTTGTCAGCCATTTCAGGGGTCCAGAAAGCGATGCTTTTGTTTTTCCTCGCTGGAATCCCCACGCCAGAGCGTGCTGGCTGTGCGTGGGGAGGTGCAGCAGGAGTGGAAGGGGCGGGTGCGGGCGGGAGGGAGAGGGGGAGGGAGGCAGTCGCGGAAGAAGAAGTCTATGCAGTACCAGGCGTACCAGTAGTCAAATCTTTCTCTTTTATCCTCCCTGTTTTTTTTTCCAGGGTCTGCAGGTTGTGCGGCGGGAGGTGCAGGGGGAGTGGGAGGGGCGGGTGCAGGAGGCGGAGAGGGAGAGAGAGGCGGTTGCCAGGAGACAGGAGCAGGCGGAGGGGGAGGTGGCGAGGCTGCAGGAGGAGCTGACAGGTGTCAGCGAGCGATTGGTCGTGGAGAGGAAGGCGAGGGCTGAGGCTGAAGCTGCGAAAGCAGGGTGAGTCGGCTGAAGAGTGTGAGTGTACTTTCTATTTCATTGTGTTGAGTGTGAGTGTATGGAATCTCATTGTACCGCGCGCAGATACTGATTACAACCTTTCTTGTCACCTCCTGTGTTCTTCATGTTTCTCTTCTGCTGTGCAGGCTGCAAGTCGAGGTGGAGAGGGCATGCAGGGAGAGGGAGAGGGAGGCGGAGGAGAGGGTGAGGGAGAGGAGGGAGCTGGAGGCGGAGCGGCTGGCAGCAGTGGAGCGATTGCAGGCAGCAGCCGCAGCAGAGGCAGCAGCGGCTGCAGAGAGGTCTCAGCGGGCGATTAAGGAGCTTCAGGAGAGGGCTGCTGCGCTCGTTGTGAGTGATGCGGTGAATGTCAGTGTCGGTAAATATCAATCAATGCCAATGGCAACAACCCACGTAAGGTTGCAACCTACCTGGTTGCAGCCTGCCTGAATGCCAATTTTGTCACCTTTTTATTGCGTTGCCAATGCCAGTGAGGAGTCTATTTTTGAGGCGCCTCAAAAATAGACTCCTCAAGTAAGGTTGCAACCTACCTGGTTGCAGCCTGCCTGAATGCCAATTTTGTCACCTTTTTATTGCGTTGCCAACGCCAGTGAGGAGTCTATTTTTTAGGCGCCTCAAAAATAGACTCCTCAAGTAAGGTTGCAACCTACCTGGTTGCAGCCTGCCTGAATGCCAATTTTGTCACCTTTTATTGCGTTGCCAATGCCAGTGAGGAGTCTATTTTTGAGGCGCCTCAAAAATTGACTCCTCAAGTAAGGTTGCAACCTACCTGGTTGCAGCCTGCCTGAATGCCAATTTTGTCACCTTTTTATTGCGTTGCCAATGCCAGTGAGGAGTCTATTTTTGAGGCGCCTCAAAAATGGACTCCTCAAGTAAGGTTGCACCCTACCTGGTTGCAGCCTGCCTGAATGCCAATTTTGTCACCTTTTTATTGCGTTGCCAATGCCAGTGAGGAGTCTATTTTTGAGGCGCCTCAAAAATTGACTCCTCAAGTAAGGTTGCAACCTACCTGGTTGCAGCCTGCCTGAATGCCAATTTTGTCACCTTTTTATTGCGTTGCCAACGCCAGTGTCTGCACCTCTGTCTGCGTCCCTTTGCAGGCTAAGAACGAGGAGAGGCAGGCAGCGATCGACTCGCTCTCCGCCAAGCTGGTGAGTGCTTTGCTCATTCGCGTTCCAAGCATCGCTTCACTTGCCATCCGCACCAGCCTGCCCTTAACCTCCTCTCAAGTTCTGCCACGTCTTGAAACTCAAGAGTTGATGTTGAGCAGTCTCATAACTTGATCGGCGTTCCAAGCATGGCTGCAGTAGCCATCCACACTGGTCTGCCCTTACCTCCCCTCTCTCCCTGCTCCCTGTCTCCTCTTCTCCCCTCTCCCCCACCTCCCCCCTGCTTCCCCATGTGCTCGTGGTGCATGGCAGGAGGGGGAGCGCGCAGCAGTGGTGGCGGGGCACGAGAGGGCGAGGAGGGCGGAGGGCACGGTGGAGGAGGAGAGGGGCAGGGCGGCGCTGCTGCAGCAGCGAGTGGCGACAGCAGAGGCGGCGCTTGCAGGGAAACAGGGGGAAGTGGGCGAGCTACTGGTGGGTGGCCCGGCCGCCTGCTGTGTTTGGTTATGCTTATGCACCGCCTACACGCCATGCATGCTTTCACCGCCACTGCCCTTGGTTCCCCTTCTGTCAACCAGACCGTCCTCTTTCTCTTAATGTTCAACTGTGTGTTCTTGTGACTGTTCCTGTGAGCCTTTTCCAGGCCTTGCTGGCAGCCTCGGAGGCCCGAGCCTCTGGCTTGGCAGGGGAGGTTCGGAAGGTGCAGATGCGGCTGTCAGTGGAGCAGAGGCGGCTGCAGGGCGCGAGGGAGAGGATTATGCTGCGGTACGCCTTGCGCTCTGTGCCTCTTGCTCACTTGTGGCTCCCTTGAGCTTATCTTTCTCCCTCAAGCTATTTAAGACTGAATCTATTCTTGACGTGTTAGGAATGGGCTGGTGTCAGGCGTTGCGTTGTGCTCAGATGGTCGTAAGCAGCCGTAATAAAGCAGCCATGCACCGGATTCTGGGATAGCTGAGAAGCTTCCTTCCCCTTGTTTGGCCATTCTCTCCCTTCGTCTCTGCTCTGCCCCTCTCTGCGCTCTACCCCGCTCCTCCTGCTCTCCCTCTCTTCCCCTGCCCTCGTGCCTTTAGCAGGGACGCCCAGAAGCGCGAGTTTGAGACGACAGTGAACCACATCGCGTGTCTACAGGAGCAGATGGATCAGGCGCACGAGGAGCAGACGGCGCTGGGGCACTCACAGCAGCAGCCGCTTCTGAGTCGACTCAACACCCCTCTCCCTCTCTCCCCCTTCCCGTGCGCCTTTAGCAGGGACGCCCAGAAGCGCGAGTTTGAGAAGACAGCTAACCACATTGCGAGTCTGCAGGAGCAGATGGAGCAGGCGCACGAGGAGCAGACGGCGCTGGGGCACTCGCAGCAGCAGCTGCAACAGCAGGTGGTGCGCGCCCAGCTGCAGCAGCAGGCGCAGCAGCAGCGGCAGCAGCAGCTGCAGCAGCAGATGCTGAGAGCGCACCTGGAGCAGCAGCAGCAGCTGACGCGGATGTTCCAAGTCCTGCAGGATGGGGAGGGCGAGGGGAAGAGGGGGGGTGATGGGGAGAGGAAGGTGGGGAATGTCGAGGGAAGGGATCAGGGGGAACTGAAGGGGACGGAGGGGAAGGAGGAAGAAGGGGAGGAGGATGAGGAGATGACCCAAGAAGCTGAGACAGGAGACGGAATGGGAGGGGGAATGGTTGGGGGAGGGGATACTTGTCCTTTGGAAGGCGAGACGCTTCCTACTGAAGCTGATGCACGTGCTGTGGCACAAGGGAGTGTGACTGTAAGGGGTGGAAACGAGGGGGGAAACGAGGCTGCGACAGGGGAGGAGAGGGAGGGCTTGTCGCTTGTAAGGAGGGAGCTCTTTCGGGGGGACGAGGGCGGACGCGAGGGAGGCGATGGAGAAGCAGGAGAGACGGAGGAATATTCGTCAGATGAGGAAGTGAATGCAGAGGAGGGTCCATTGGAAGAGAGAGTAGAGAGAGTAGAGGGACCAGACGCACTAGAAGAGATGATGGAGGCTGAGACTCAGGAGTACAGCGGGGGGCGCGGAGGGGTGCTGGGGGAGGGGTTGATGGAGGGGATGACGGATGGGGACGAGGAGGAGATAGGGGAGGGTGCAGAGGGGGAGGGTAGGTTGGAAAGGGAAGGAGGAAGCGGGAGTGCAGGAGAAGGAAACGAAGAAAGAGATGTCTTGAGGATAGAGGGTAGCGCAACAGCATTGAGTGAAGGGGTGGAGGAGGCCTCACCTGGTGCGAATGAGATTTTGGTTATGAGAGCTGGGAGGTGTGATGCTGATGGCGACACACAATTACGACCAGGAGCAGAGGCAGCTGCAGAGACAGAAACAGAAACGCAAGGGCACACAGACGCACAGGTACACATAGAAGCTGTAGCACCGGGGCAGGCAGAGACACAGGCGCAGGTCGCGACTCAACTGCTCTCACAGGCGCAGTCTCAAGGGCAGTCACAAGGGCTATTGCAGTCGCAAGGGCCGCTGCTGTCGCCAGTGCCAGTTGCCTCACAGGTCCAGTTGCAAGGTCAGCTGCCGTCGCAGGGGCAGTCACAGCCGCACTTGCCCCGTGCTTCGCAGGGGCAGTTGGAATCTCAGTCGCAGCCACACCTGCCCGGTGCATCGCAGGGGCAGTCGGAATCTCAGTCGCAGTCCCAGAGGGCCATGCAGACGCAGGAGCTTCCCCCCACACAGCTGGTCTTGTTGCCTCATGTGCTAGTGGCACAGCAAGGGCGGGAGCTGCTGCTGGCGGTGCAAGCACAGGAACCGCGGGAAGGGGTTGTGAGGCAGCAGCAGGAGGAACAGGAGCAGGTATTGCCTATGGCGCTGGAGAAACAGTATAAGCAGCAGCAAAGGCAGCAGCGATCCCCTTCACAGGAGAATGGGGAGGCTTGCATAGGAATACCCGCAGCAGCAGCAGCAGCAGCAGCAGCAGCAGCAGCAGCAGGGGAAAGCCGAGATGGCAGTAGGGATGCTAGTGATAAGGGGGATGCTGGGAGGGATGGTGATGGTGACCGGGATTCAATGGAAGGGAGAGGAGGGAGCAAGGAAGGGATGCATGAATGTGGAACCGGGACAGAAACCCCTTCGTTTCAAGAGCTGCCAGAGGGCTCTGAGACCCCCAATCCTTCACTCCTGCTGGTGGGAGGGCAAGGTCAAGGGGATGACTCGATCCCGGCTGGGATCGAAGAGATCAGGGCTTCTGAGGGAGACGAAGCTCGTGCTGCTGGTGCTGCTGTGGGCGCTGTGGGCGCTGCTGGGAGGGTTGCGGGTGATGGGGTGGACAGGGATGCAGTGGTTGACACGTGGAAACGTGGCGAGGACGTGGTTGATGGCGGTATGGGGGACAGTGATACAAGGGATGGTTTTGCAGGGCATGATGATGCTGGCGATGGTGACACGAGGGGTGGTGATATGGACCAAGTCAGGGATGTGGGGAGTGATTCCATGGGCGATGATGACACGGGGGATATGGGGGATGATGTGGGGGATGATATGGGGGATGGGAATGAGGATGAAACGGAAAATGATGAGGATGGGCTGCCCACGTCCAATGGGGGGGGGTCAGGAAATGGCCCTCAGAACGGAATGCGCAACACATCGGCGTTCACTCCATCTGATGGTGATGGTGGGAGGCAGGACGAGACTGGTGGCTTGCATGGTTGGCGCGCCGATGGTGATGGCGGGAGACAGGGAGGGCAGCAGCTGGAGGGGAGAGGCTGTGCTGGTGACGCTGGGGAATGGGAAGACGGAAGGAGAACTGCTGGGGGCACTGGAGAGGAGGCGAAGGAAGGTGATGGGGTTGGTGAGGCTGATGAGGCTGATGGGATTGGTGCGTTGGACGGGAAAGAGGAGACGAGGGAGGGTGCAGAAACGGGCAAGGGAGGGGGGTGCGTGGGTGTGCTGCAGGAGGGGGATGCAGCGGAGGGATGCGCGCATGTGGGGCAAGGGAGTGAGAAGGGCGACAGTCCAGCGGACGAGATAGAGGGGGATGTGGTGGCAACGTGGGGGGTGCCGTACGTGCTGCATGAGTACCGGCGGAGGAGGAAGAGGAGGCTGAGTGGGGGGGATGGGGTGGAGGGGGGGAGGAGGAAGGAAGCGAGAGAGGTGGGGAGTGAAAAGGGGAGGTGGAGGTCTGCTGGTGGTAGAGGTAATGTTTCACCCTGTGCGGCGGAGAGCAGCCAGGAAGCGAATTCATGGTGATTTTCTGTGTGTATCTTTCCTTGCCATTGGATGGGTTACCTAGATGCACGTGGCTCCTCTCATGGAGAGCGTGTACACAAGCGTGCTTCTTGAAGCCAAATGTGTCACAAGATCTCCCCTGACTGGTACCGTACCATAGGTACAGTTGCAGTGTCCTTGTTGGTACCAAATATTGGTTACAGGTCGAATTGGACTCCTCAACACACTGGTGGGTATGTACAAAAATACAGGGCTCGTGCTTGAGAATCTATGTACAGCGTTAACAGCACTGAGCGAAGTTCACAGCATAGCATCCCATAGCAGCAGAGGAGACGCTCTGCTCACTGCTTGCCCCACAGCAGTATTGCTGCATTTACTGCTCCTGCCTCTCCCTCTTCACCTTGATGTCATACACGGCCGCCTTGATGGCGTCTTCAGCCAGCATGCTGCAGTGAAGCTTCACGGGGGGCAGCGACAGGTGCTTGGCAATGTCCCTGTGGAAACACGGAGAGAGGGAAGAGAGATGGGGGGTGGAAAACAGGCCTGTGTTGACCGTCCCAGCAGGCTTAGTCATCGGATTGCCTTCTATTGAGTCGACTCAAAAGTCATCGGATTGCCTTCACGAGATCCAAACCGTGGGAACAGAGCCTAGCTAGCCACGCCAATCCCGGAAAGAACCA
Source organism: Closterium sp. NIES-67 (assembly GCA_027943415.1). Classification (NCBI taxonomy): domain Eukaryota; kingdom Viridiplantae; phylum Streptophyta; class Zygnematophyceae; order Desmidiales; family Closteriaceae; genus Closterium; species Closterium sp. NIES-67. Next base: position 393,364 of record BQMB01001500.1, on the reverse strand, counting down.
GCGAACGGGAGAGGAGAGCTCACCTGTTGGTGATCTCAAGGACCGAGTCCACATGCTTCCCCTTCACCCACTCCGTAGCTGCCATACAACGAAGAAGAGACCAGCGAGAAGAAATGAAAAGAACATAGAGAAATTTCGCTGTGGGCCATTCCTGGAGCTGGCTGGCATAGGTTAGCAGGTGCTAGTAGCACCTTAGACGCATGTGCTAGCGGCTGCTGGCAATTGAGGACAAGGCGCCTGAGCCCACCGAGTGATGCCAACACTTACCAAGCGATGGTGATGCGGTGATGATGCTTACCTAGTGACGACGACGCGATGGCAGAACCGCATCCGAACGTCTTAAAGCACGAGTCGACGATTCTCCCGTCAGCATCCACCTTAATCTGCAGCTTCATCACATCGCCGCACGCCGGCGCGCCCACCAATCCCGTGCCGACATCTGGGTCGCGCTTGTCGAACGCCCCCACGTTCCGCGGGTGATTGTAATGATCCACCACGTTCTTGTGATACAAACGGGAAGTCGCACCAGCGGTTGGTATACCAACCCCCGTGGGGCTCTTCCTCCCATGTCTCAACCCATCCGCCCCGCTAAAAGCTATTAAAGAAGGTTGGGCGCGAAACGCTTCGGCCACGGGCCTTAGCCAGACGCGGAGGGAGTGGCGGGAAAGCATGGCGAGTATGAGGGAGTAAGGGGTGCGGGAGTAAAGCACGGAAGTAAGGCGTACGGAAGTAAGGCGTACGGAAGTAAGGCGTACGGAAGTATGGGATCGCAGTTACAGGTGAAGCGGCTCCTTCGTAAGAGAAATAACCTAGAGAACAGAGTAGCCTGACTGTCGTCTCCCTGGAAAGAAACCTTTTCTTGAAAAAACGAGTGAAGGCGAACTCGTACTTTCGGCGAGAAGTGCCTTGTCCTGCAAGTTTCCGCAAGTGACCTATTTGCGACGTTTGGTGGTTGCTCGGCCAATACACGGTACCCAGACCGCGCCTGTGGCTCGTCGCGTCGTCGCGTCTCACGGCCCGGATCCACGTCATCACACGCGCTTTGTGACTTCGTCTTGATTTCTGCTTGAGTGCCGGCATCTTGGGTTTGTCTTTTCAATGACTGAGGTGCCAGCAAGTGCTGTGTTACAGTACGCTGCAAGAATCTGACGTTGCCACGTCGGCCGTGCAATGCAGACCTTGTGACTACAGTATCACGGTCAGAATAGTAGTAGCTAAGGCCTCATTGTGAATTATATCCGCCTTCCAGACAATGCGTGCTGGGCATGCATGGCGCGCTGCCTTCTCTGCTTGCCCCCCGCAAACCCACCCCCCCCCAAACCGCGCAGCGCACGCAAATCCCAACCCAACTCCAATGTTGATGTTTTGATTGGCCTCGCAAACATTTTCGCTGGATGTCGTCAGCTCGCCATCTCTCGGGAACGCTTTTCGCAAACGCCGAGCGAAGCACAACCAGAGCATGCGGTGATGACTGGAGGGAGGCACCTCGATTTTCCCGCCCAGTCCCTTGCGCCTCTCCGCTCCGCCCGCCATGCTGGGGGCATTTCCTCAAAGCGGTGATCGTGTGTCTAAACCTTCTCCTCTTAGGAACCTCGCGCATTTTCTGCTGTGAGCGGGAGACTGCAGCAATTCGTCATCCGACATTGAGTGGAAAAACACATTCTCCGGCTTCCTTTCTCAAAGAATTTTCTTGTGCCGTTGAGACAGGAAGAATCATCAACTGGCATTCGCGCTGCGATTACTGATAACCTGACACTCAGGCTGCAAAAAACGTTTGACTTCGAGGCTGTAGGAGTTCATCCTCTGGCGTTGAGACAGGGAGAACGTATCGTCTGACTGCAGGCTGCTAGCAATCGCCGCCATCTGACATTCAAGCTGAAGGATTCTTCGTCTCACCTTGAGGGTGCCAGAATCAGCCACATCCTCACATTCGGACTCTGAGACATGACGTCATCAGGTGGAGGCTCGACAATCGAGGCGGGAAAGGTTATCGGATACGAGTTCGACGAGGTCGGTGGCATCGGTGGCTTCGCATGAAGCCACCTTCACCATTCCACCTTCGAGTCGAGTCCGAAGTCGCATCGCTGTCATTGCTCCCTCCTTCTCGACTCCACCGCCGTAACTTACTTGATGCCTCTCCTTCCCTTCCCATCTCCTTCCCTTCCCACCTCCTCCCTTTCCCATCTATCCCATCCCATGCCATGTGGATGGCTTCAATTGGCTCCCGTGCGCCACTAAATACGGAGGGCCGTTCAGTCGGAATTTGAGTACAAACAAAAGTAAGCAGCAGGGAGGCGGTTGGGGGAACAGGGAAAGATTCTTTTGAGGCGCCTCAAAAATAGCCTCAAGAAAAGTAAGCAGCAGGGAGGCGGTTGGGGGCGCAGCAGGGAGGCGGTTGGGGGAGCAGCAGGGAGAGGAAGGTGATGGCGAGTCGGACAGGGGTGCGAGGTCGGAGGGGAGGGCGACAAAACATTGTTTGCTGAGCGTTGAAAACTGTGAACAGTCCAGCTCCAGTGATCAGCGTGTTCTTTTTCTGTGACCATCTCGTCTGTTGCTCCTGTGTTTATGGCGGGGCTTGTTCTCGTGTGTGACACTTGTTGCTGCGTGCGTTCGTGTGGATTTGTCTGACTCCATGTCTCTGTGGCAACTTCTGAGGCGCCTCAAAATTTGCCTGACTCCATGTCTCTGTGGCGTGCCTTTGTTGCGGCATGTGTGTGCATGAGGTATCCCTGTGTTAGTGTCACATGGCTTGTCCCTTCGTGTGTGGCATGGCTTGTCCCTACGTGTGTGTGGCATGTCTTGTCTCCACGTGTGAGCTTGCAGGGACGTGGCACTGTACGCGTTGGCAGTTGGAGCATGCTCATCTGATGCATGTGACTCTATCGACCTGCCCTTCGCCTATAATCACCTCTTCCAAGATCGATTCTTCGTAAGCACCAAGCCACAGCCACATCAGGCAGTCAGTCTAACCCCACATCATCCTCCACGAAATACAGCCACTCTCCATGTGTCACGTGCCATCCGCATGTCACAACCATCCGCATGTCACAACCACCCGCATGTCAAAGCGTGCAGGATGGCAAGGCATGACCGATCATGAACCCATGTGCAATCCCGATCGTCTTACCCCCAACGCGCCCCTCCATTCACTTGCAGGTGCTCCCCACCTTTGCGGTTCTCTTTCCTTCGTCCCTTCTGGATCAGCTCCTAGCAGTGGAAGGCCTTGTGTGAGTGGATGGGGCAGTGTTGGTGCTTTCGTTTGTTTCTCTGCCTACTGCGCCTCGCTCTCCCGTTCTAGTCTTTCACTCGTCTGTATCATCTTCACTGCCGTGGTATTATAATCGACCTTTACCCCCCCGAAATCCCACCCCTCGTTTCTTGTCTGGACCCGCCACCCTCTCCCTTCTCATCCCCTTCCTCCTCCAGCTTCGACCCTGCTCTCTTGCTGCACGGTGAACAGTACCTTCGCCTCTTTCGCCCCCTGCCCACCAACGCCAAGGTAGCCACTCGTTTTCTATCCATACTAGCGCCATCGGCCAGCGCTTGTATCAACCATCAAAGAAACCTCTCATAAAAGAAACCATCAAAGAAACCATCAACCATCAAAGAAACCATCAACCATCAAAGAAACCATCAACCATCAAAGAAACCTCTCATCAAAGAAACCTCTCTATAGCCGCTCTTCATGAGTGCTCCTTCCAGGGCCGTCTCTGCTCACCCTGCCTGCCTGCACCCTGGTGTGTGTGGTGTGTGCATCTCGCTCCCCTCATCCCGTGGCAGGTGGTGAATTGCGCGCGCATATCTGGGCTGAGGGACAAGGGCAAGGCGGCCATAGTGGATGTTGAAACAGTGTCATTTGACCGCGAGTCAGGAGACCGGCTGGCTGTCAACAGGTGTGTGATGCAGTGAATCTGTTGTGAGGGCTTTACCATGTTGTGTAGAAGCGTACTGTCAGAGACAAGGGGGCAAGGCGGCCATAGTAGATGTGGAAACCGTGTTGTTCGACCACGAATCGGGCGACAAGCTGGCCGTCAAGAGTTGTGCTACAGCAGAGCTATGTGGTTTTTACAGAAAGCACGCTGCCACAGCTGTCTTGCCATCCACGCCTCCTCATCGCATGACGTGCCCTGCCATGCCCCCATGTCCTCATGCCCCCATGCCCCCATGCCCCCATCAGGTCATCCATTGTGCTGCGCGGCGCTGGTGGCTTCTCCAAAGCTGCCACTGCTGCACATGCTGCTGCTCCGGCCGCTTCCATGAAGCCCGCGCCACCACAGCCAGCGGCTGGCGCCAGCATCAGAAGGCAGGCAGCTCGCCCGCCACCAGAGGTGGCAACAGAGGAGCGCATTCCGCCCAACCAGGCGCTGCTGTACCGCCTGTGCGGCGACCTCAACCCCCTGCACTCCGACCCTGAATTCGCCGCCACAGCAGGGTAAATACCCCTTGGAATCTTCCTCCCCAGCCCAATTCACCCTTTAAACTTGTGACTCAATTTCAATGTCAGAAGATGGCATACCTCTCAATGCCCTTGCTTTATCACGTTGCGAATTTATGTCTCCTCATCTCCATTCCCCTTAATTCCTCTTCCTTTACCTCATTGCCACGCCGACTCCCTGTCTCTCCTCATCCTCACCCACACACCCCTCCCAAACCCCCCCCCCCCCCTTTTTCCCTGTGCCTACCCCCTCAGCTATTCTCGCCCCATCCTCCATGGCCTCTGCACGCTTGGCTTTGCCGCCCGAGCTGTCCTCCGAACCTGCTGCAAGGGCGACCCGAGCCTCTTCCACAGCGTGCAGGTACGGTTCACGGGGCACGTGTTCCCGGGGGAGACCCTCGTCACCCGAACCTGGACGGCCGTGTCTGTCCCTGCGTCGAGTGCAGCAGAGGAAGATCTAGGGACTGCAGGAGGGGGTGGCATGGTGGAGGGGCCGTTGCGGCGTGTGAGCTTTGAGTGCTGGATTGCGGAGCGCAACAAGATGGTGCTGGCGGGGTGGATGCAGCTGCACGGCAGCAGCGATGGGGCCAGCTGTGACGGCTCGTTTGACTCCTCCCAATCGTCACCCAAGGCACGGCTGTGATTCTCCACTGCTGTGCCTGGTGAGAGTCGTCTCATCACGTGTACATATGTGCATGTTGTGATAGCCATTCCTGTACTAGGTATATCATCTCCTCCCTCCTGTTCCTGTACCAACAGGGCAGTCACATATACAGGTGTTGACAGAATAGTTGTCAGCCAGTGTTACTACCCGTGACAGACAGTGTGCACACTACCTGCATAATGCATTCCTGGTTACCACTGTTACCAAGAGTACATGCAACAACTCTTCAACTGGAAGGCCACAGGGAATTGTGCTCTTCAATGAATATCGTCGTACCGGTATTTACGATGCATAATGGAAAGGTGTCATGTCATGTCAATAATCAGGCAAGGGATTGCTCCGGCTATGCTCTGGTGTCCTATCCTACATATCCTAACCCAGATCTGACGTGCACAAGGAGATGCGCGCATCGCACTAGACTCAGCTGACCACTGTTATCCTACTTGAGCTTTAGAACCTGGGTGCTGTGCTGCGCTTTCTCCTACCCTCGCCATGTCACTGCTACGGCTGTCTATCTGGTACTCTGAAATTTACTTCTGGAGGAGAGTCTGGAACGTGCTGGCCACCTCTTGCAGCATGCGTGTCAAGAGCCCATACCCCACAGGCGCCCTGGCCGCTGCTGCTTCTACTGCGTGCTGCAACTGCTGCGCTGGCAGCAGGCGACTGTGAGGCACCTCCACTATCACAGTGGGGCGCGTGAACGGATAGGACATGCCACTGCAAGCGATGCATTGGGAGGAGGAGGCAGGAGGAAGTCAGGGATAACCAGTTAGTTCCTCCTGGACTTAGGGCGTATTCCTAAGAACCAGGATCAGGATCAGCCTCACACGGTACTGTGCGGTGCAAATGTTGGAATCACGTTTCAGTGCGGTTCGAATCGGTTCTGCATGAGTCTTCCTGATCCCGGTGCGTAGGAATACGTCCTTAGCATTCCAAGTGAAGTGAATGGAATCTGGCGAGAAAGCATAAACGGAGACCAAAACTTCAGGTAGAGTGGTGCGCAGGCAGGGCACGTACCTTGTCTGGTAGGGAATGCGGCAGCTGAGCACGACCCTGGTGAAGGGCTCATACTCCACAAACGAAGCGCGCACCATCACATCACCTGCTGGTGCATGGGCGGGGGAGAAGGAAGTAGGTAATGGGTTCAGCAGCTTATTATAGAGAAGGTAGTGGAGCAGCAAGAGCATGTGATCATTTCCAGGATGGGTTGCCAGGAGGTGGAGAACAAGACTTCTCCAGCAGCAAGGGTTGCAGCTCCCCGCCCATCACAACAGGTGAATGTGCCAAAACCCGTCACAGAGTTGAAGCTCACTTGACGTGCCGCAGGGCTGCAGGGTGAGGGAGGGCCGGGCCCTCATCTGACAGCAATCCTGTTTTGAGATGCCTCAAAGCTCACCTGACGTGCCGCAGGGCTGCAGGGCGAGGGAGGGCATGACCCTCATGAGCCGCTGCCGCTGCTCCCACAGCTCCCCTACCAGGGCATGCGTGCGCGCCGCCCGTAGCAGTACCCCCTGGACGAAAGGGCAGGCACACACGCAGGGGTTGTAGGGGTTGCTAAACTGGCATGAGCAGCCAGACGGGGTGTGGGTGAGCATAATTGCTGCCACAGCTTCACAACAAATGTTCGTGGAGGGAGCAGCATGGAAGGAAAGGAACGTCGAAGCAGCCAGCACGCACGAAGGAATCAGGCTCTGCTGCACAGATTCTTTGGAATCTCGGAACCGAAACCACCTTCAGGGCACTTCCAAAGTGGGAAATTTGAAAATTGTACCGTACTTGAAATAGCTACAAAGCACAGAAGCTACGGGAAACTGCAGCACGCCGAGCTGCACTGGAAACTGAAAATGATGAAATTATCACTTTGGATGCGCCCTCAAGAACTGGCTTGGCTTGCAAAACGGAACTCTCACAATTCAAGGCGTGTATCCTACATGGCATGGTGATGTTTCAAGGTAAGCGGAACGTTGCAAATTACAGGATGCTGCAAAGTGGTTGTGGAAATGAAGAAGCTGAAAAGTGGCTGCAGGGATTCTGAGCTGCGATTTTGGTCTGCAACCTACCTGGTAAGCAGCGGCGACGGCATCAGCAGTGAAAGGGGCCGAGCACGTGTGCGTGTGATCCCCCTTGGGCCCCACCACCAGAGCTTCCATCGCTGGCACCGCCTCAAAGAGAGGGAATTGCTGCGAGGGGCGATGATGGCGGTGGGAAGAGGAGAAAGTACGGGGGGTGAGAACAAGGGAGCATGTGTTGCCATGTGAGCAAGGGACGCAGGGATCATAGGGGCAGAAGCGCATTGTTGTGAGCATACCTTGTTGACCACTGATTGGTTGATGGCTGTTGAGAAGGAGAAGGACGAGGACGCCAGGTCGATGTGGATCCTGCACGCCCAGGGAGGAGGGGATGGGCACAGAGAAGGGATGGGCGCAGGGAGTGAGTGAGCGCAGGGAGTGGGTGAGCACATTGAAGGGGCGAGCACATGGAGGGGTGGTTGAAGCATGGCAGTGGCAATTATCAGCGAGGGATTGAACCATGCAGGAAGAATGGGGTGCAGCGGAGCTGTGTCTCGCGTGCACACTCACTTCCCAGGCGGCCCTGCGCACCGAGAGCCTCTCTACCCACACCCACCCACCTGAGGGTGACGAATCCGAGGACCGAGAGGACGAGGTCCATCTGCTTGCCATCGCGTGATTGGTGGTACTCTCTCAGCCTCCAGCCCTGCGATTGCAGGGGTTTGGCAAACCAGAGTGGTAGATAGAAAGCGTTATTAGACAGAAAGGACAATGGCTTATGATCTTGCATGCTTGACCGACAACACGTGCCATAGAAGTGTGGGCCCTGTATTTATATCCCCTTACCTGCACGAACTCTGCCATGTGGGCGAGTCTGACTGGGTCTGGCACAGGGTTGCTTTCCTCTCCCCCGACCCTCATCACATCCCTCTCCCCGGCTTCACTTCTTGCTGCAAAATCTGCTGGCACGAGATCACCCCCTGCTTGTGAGGTCCCAGGCTCAGGCTGTGATTGTGAGTGGGGCTGGGCCTGTGACTGGGCCTTGGGCTTGCAGCGGGACTTGAGCGCCTCCTGGCGTGCAGCGAGCTCCCTCTTCATGGCTGCTGTCTCCTCCAGCAGCTGCTGCTTCTGCAACGCGCCACACACGGAGTCACCTGTCAGCGGATCAACTCTAGAACGAAGCAAAATCTGAAAGATAAAGAGGGAGCATGTACCCTATATCATCGAATGCAGCAGCAACGCAAGCAAGCGCTCGCACCTGCTGTCTCAACTCCTCGAGTCTCGCCTGCTGCCCCAGCACCGCCTTCTCTTCCCTCTCCCTCAGCACCCTCTCTGCCGCGGCCCTCCTCGCCCTCACGTCCGCCAGCAGCTCATCCACTCGCCGCTCCACCACCTCCTCTGCTGCTCTCCTCTCTGCCACCCGCTGCTGCTCCACCTGATACCACACGGAGGAGGTGGGGAGGGACGATTAACTCAGCTGGGGCAAGAGAGGTACTGGTGCATCGCAATTGGCAGGGAGGAATTCACAACGGGAGCTTCCATTCGCAAACTGAACATGGGAGAGGACACAGGCAATTTACGCTCGAAGCAGGGCAGACAGATTCTCTCCATGGGGAGCACAAAGGAAGCCCTGCAAGCCACGTACCTGCAGCATGCGCTCGGCGTGGTCCAGGGCTTGCCTCCTCGCCGCCCCCAGCTGTGCTCGCACCCGCTGCCACTCCACCTTCGCCTCCACCCTGCCAGTCCGGTCCACCGCACACACAAGCACGCCCACAAGCACGTGAGACAACAGTCTACTACAGCTCGATCCATAAGCGCGCTTGCGAGCGGTAAAGACGTACCACACGTTGCACTCAGGATTTGCGCATGCCGTGTCACACGATACAGCAACAAGACCAGCGGCCCCCCTGCCCCAAGCAACAAGACCAGCGGCCCCCCTGCCCCAAGCAACAAGACCAGCGGCCCCCCTGCCCCAAGCAACAAGACCAGCGCCCCCCCTGTCCCAAGCAACAAGACCAGCGGCCCCCCTGCCCCAAGCAACAAGACCAGCGGCCCCCCTGCCCCAAGCAACAAGACCAGCGGCCCCCCTGCCCCAAGCAACAAGACCAGCGGCCCCCCTGCCCCAAGCAACAAGACCAGCGCCCCCCCTGTCCCAAGCAACAAGACCAGCGGCCCCCCTGTCCCAAGCAACAAGACCAGCGGCCCCCCTGTCCCAAGCAACAAGACCAGCGGCCCCCCTGTCCCAAGCAACAAGACCAGCGGCCCCCCTGTCCCAAGCAACAAGACCAGCGGCCCCCCTGTCCCAAGCAACAAGACCAGCGGCCCCCCTGTCCCAAGCAACAAGACCAGCGGCCCCCCTGTCCCAAGCAACAAGACCAGCGGCCCCCCTGTCCCAAGCAACAAGACCAGCGGCCCCCCTGTCCCAAGCAACAAGACCAGCGGCCCCCCTGTCCCAAGCAACAAGACCAGCGGCCCCCCTGTCCCAAGCAACAAGACCAGCGGCTCCCCTGTCCCAAGCAACAAGACCAGCGGCCCCCCTGCCCCAAGCAACAAGACCAGCGGCCCCCCTGTCCCAAGCAACAAGACCAGCGGCCCCCCTGTCCCAAGCAACAAGACCAGCGGCCCCCCTGTCCCAAGCAACAAGACCAGCGGCCCCCCTGTCCCAAGCAACAAGACCAGCGGCCCCCTTGTTTCAAGCAACAAGACCAGCGGCCCCCCTGCCCCAAGCAACAAGACCAGCGGCCCCCCTGTCCCAAGCAACAAGACCAGCGGCCCCCCTGTCCCAAGCAACAAGACCAGCGGCCCCCCTGTCCCAAGCAACAAGACCAGCGGCCCCCCTGTCCCAAGCAACAAGACCAGCGGCCCCCCTGCCCCAAGCAACAAGACCAGCGGCCCCCCTGTCCCAAGCAACAAGACCAGCGGCCCCCCTGTCCCAAGCAACAAGACCAGCGGCCCCCCTGTCCCAAGCAACAAGACCAGCGGCCCCCCTGTCCCAAGCAACAAGACCAGCGGCCCCCCTGTCCCAAGCAACAAGACCAGCGGCCCCCCTGTCCCAAGCAACAAGACCAGCGGCCCCCCTGTCCCAAGCAACAAGACCAGCGGCCCCCCTGTCCCAAGCAACAAGACCAGCGGCTCCCCTGTCCCAAGCAACAAGACCAGCGGCCCCCCTGCCCCAAGCAACAAGACCAGCGGCCCCCCTGTCCCAAGCAACAAGACCAGCGGCCCCCCTGCCCCAAGCAACAAGACCAGCGGCCCCCCTGTCCCAAGCAACAAGACCAGCGGCCCCCCTGTCCCAAGCAACAAGACCAGCGGCCCCCCTGTTTCAAGCAACAAGACCAGCGGCCCCCCTGCCCCAAGCAACAAGACCAGCGGCCCCCCTGTCCCAAGCAACAAGACCAGCGGCCCCCCTGTCCCAAGCAACAAGACCAGCGGCCCCCCTGTCCCAAGCAACAAGACCAGCGGCCCCCCTGTCCCAAGCAACAAGACCAGCGGCCCCCCTGCCCCAAGCAACAAGACCAGCGGCCCCCCTGTCCCAAGCAACAAGACCAGCGGCCCCCCTGTCCCAAGCAACAAGACCAGCGGCCCCCCTGTCCCAAGCAACAAGACCAGCGGCCCCCCTGTCCCAAGCAACAAGACCAGCGGCCCCCCTGTCCCAAGCAACAAGACCAGCGGCCCCCCTGCCCCAAGCAACAAGACCAGCGGCCCCCCTGCCCCAAGCAACTGCTCCCTTTGATCGTCCTTTCTTTGCTTCTCACCTGAAGAGGCTCTTGAGGGCAACCAGCCGCTCCTGCAGCACCTTCCGCTGGTCGGGGGTGCCTTGCTGCAACAAGGACAGCAACCAAAGCAACACAACGCAACACGAAGCAGGACAAAGCAGGAGCAGAGTGAACAAACGGAGGGACCACAGGAGAGGGAGGTTGCATGTGTGTGTATACATGTGCGTAAGTGCGCCAGTGCATGTGAGGGAGATAGGGCGAGGCACATCAGAGGCGGAGGAGGTGGGAGGGAGGGGGGGAGGAGAGTGCGATACATACTGCAACGAGCTGCAGCAGCGCGGTGCTGTTGGCTGCCATGTTGGCCTCCAAGCCGTCGATCTGCTGCTGCTCCAACGCCAGCCGCGCCACCTGCTCTGCGCACACCCGTTCTACCTGCTCCACCTGCCACATTATATAGGAACCATTCACACAAGGCGAGAACGTAGCATTGTGCCGAGCACAGGCGATACGGGTCAGAGGCAGAGAGCAGGGCACAAGGTTAGTGAAGCAAATTCCTCACTTCTGCATTCCGTGACACAAACTCGTCTGCACTGGTGCCCTCAGCCAACCTCCCTCTCCTCCTCCCACCTTTTCCACACAGCTTGATCCCTGCACTTTCCAATTCTCGCCCTTACCTCTCGTTCCACTCACCTGCGGCTGAAGGCACACGCGCTGGTACAGGCGCTCTGCTGCGCTGGGCCCCACCATGCGTTCCCTGGGCGTGCGCGGGGTCCAGGGGGACTGCGCCATCACCCCCGACTTGCGCTTCTCCAGAAGCACCTGTGGAGTGCGGAGGGGGGAGAGCATGTGGCGGAGCAGGATCATGCGCAAGTGCATCAGAGGGTTGGTTAAGCAGGGCGTGGATAGGTAGCGCACGCATTCAGAGGTCCAGGCATCACTGCGTCTGCTGCCGCAAGGACTCAACTCACCCCAACTTTAGAGAGGAAATCCTCAAGGCACTCGATGCCGTGGGGCTGCGCCTTCTCCATCCGCCTCGGATCCAGCAGCTGCCCGTCCGTTATCCCGCTCACCCCTTCCGCCATCTGCGCTCCCCCACCCTCCCCCGCCACCTCCGCCAGCTCCAACACCCCCACCAGCCCCTCGCCCATGTCCATGTCAGCAAACGCCTGCCTCACCCCCTCGCTCCACGTCACAAGCCCCATACTCCGCTCCTCTGCGTCCTCCGCATCCCGCTCACGCTCTCCGCCCCGCCTGGCGCTGCCCCCTGCGCCATCCTTGCTGGCGGACACCACGCCCATGATAGGCGAGTCACCGTCCCCCGACTCCTCCGCCCCGCGCACACCATCTCCGCCCTCCTTGCCCCCCCCGCTCTGCTTCAGCGGAGTCACCATCTCCCCCGCGCCTCTCCCGGCCTCGAAAGCACCCAAGCCACCCATGCCCGCGGTCGCCACCACGGAGGGGCCGGCAGTCAGCTGCGGGAATCGGCCTACCGTGGAGTACTCCGTCGCTGCCTCTCCCTCCACCGCCATCTCAGCTCTCCCCATCAACTCCCTTCCAAGCATACCCTTCTTCTCTCCACCGACCTCCTCTCTTCCAACGATCGCCTCCGGGCTCGTGCCAGTGCTCTCCCGCCGTCCGTGCGCTCTCTCGTTCCCGTACCCGTCACACCCCTCACCTGCACCTCCTCCCTCTCCAGCATTGCTCCCACCATCCCCGTCTTTCTCAATGCGGTCCTGCGGGGAGCCAAAAGCGCCGGAGTCGGCGAGCTGCGCCATGGCGGCCGGATCGTCCGCCGTTAGTGGCGGCAGCGCGGCGTTCAGCGCGCTTTCCAGACACAACGGCGCGCACTCCTCCGCGCCCGCATGAAGCGGAACCAGCTGAACGCGCGGAAACGGCTCCACTGCTACTGCCTCACCAACGCTCTGCCTGGGGCCTCCCTTACCAGCGGCAAAAGCTGCCGCGTTGGCATCAGCCTTCTCCGAGTCCAGTAGCGCGTGGCCAAGACCGCCTGCAGCTCCTACTTGGCTCCTATTACAGCCAAAGTCGTCGTCGTCTGGCGTCTCGAGCAGCCCATCGAGATCCGCGTCATCGCTCCCCAACACACCGGGGCTCAGAAACGAGTTGAGCAGCACAGGCGCCGCAGCGATAGCATCGCTCGCTGCAACAGCTGCTGCTTGAGCCTCCGCCAGTGCTGCTGTGGCTGCTGCGCGTCCGGCTTCAGACACTGTGGGCCGGGTCTTGTCGACTGGAGTGAGCGAGAATCCGAGCCCCATGCTGCTGACGTCGTCGAGCCCCGGGCTGAGGAACGACGAGAGCACGCCGGAACGCATAACATCCTCCTCTGGCGTCTCTCCGTTGGGCGCTGCAGCGGCCTGCTCGCCCGCAGCTCTGTCAGGCGTCACGGCTGGCAGTGCTGGACCAAGCGGGTTCTCCTTCTGCTGCTCGCTGGCACTAGCGGGGTCGGGTGCCTGTGAAACCCCATTCCCCGCACTCGCACTGGCATCAGGGACGTTGCCGGTAGGAGCGGCTTGCTCTACCCCCCCCCCCTGAACCACCACTCCACTATCTCCTGCCACAGGTTCCTGCATGAAAGCCTTCCCATCGCCGCCCTGCTTCGCATCCTCAGCGGCACTGGCACTCCCATCATTCTCCTGAAGCAGCTCCTGGAATTTACTCCGCCCCCTGGCTCGATTCTTCACCCTCCGTTTCGCCCGTTCCTCAGGCTCGGGAGAGGCTGCTGCCGGCGACGCTGCTGCCGCCGTCCCCAGCCTCTGCGGCTCAGCGATCGCTGTCGCACCATCCAGCGCGCGAGTTTTCGCATGGTTCCTCGGCGATCGCCTTGGCGACGCAGGCTGCGCGCCCTTGGAAGTCGTCGGCGACGCTGGAGGCGACATGACGAAGAGGCATTTCGGCGACGATGGCACCTGGACGTGCATTTCGAGCCGTTTCTTCAGCCGCGGGGAGCATCTGGTCGGACTCGCCGCTTCCGCTGAAAACTGACGCTTTCCGCCTGGTTTCTGACCGTCTGCCGGTTGACGTTGATCGGCGCGTTCCGCCAGTGCGGCTGCAGGCAGAGCAGGGAATTGCTGCTGCTCGTCCTCTGCTGTGAGGAACATGAGTCCCGGTGCGCCTTGCGTTATAGAGTGCTCCTCCCACCGCATCGTGTTCTCGATCTGCTCTCCGAACGTCGTAGGGCTTGCCGAAAGATTCGTGAAAAAGCCGTCGTCCGGCAACATGGGTATGATTGACTCCTTGGGCTTTTCGTTCCTGACAGAACAACGATAGTGATATTAAACTGCGAGGATTTCACGGGCAAAAAATATAATAAACAACGGATAGCGAATGAAGCATCGAGATACGTACTCTTGGTCGTTGTTTCTGGGGGAAATGGTGCGAACGGAGCATTCATTCTTTGCGAAGCTGACGCGCCGACCTCGGGAAAGCCGACGTCCGCTCGGAGAGAAATTATGCGTTCTGTCGACGGAGCTCTGGGACTTGAGAACCCCTCGTAGCGGGGAGCTTTTAACCACCTGCACGGATGGAAACGTTTCTCGTTGGTTATAAGAACTTTCATTTGAAAAATAAGGTCTGTAACCGTTTTCATTTGAACTTCCAGCTTCCTCACCGGTGACGAAAACAGGATGGGATTGACGTTTTCTTTCATCTCCGGGAGGAGCATGTCGCTAGCTTGAGCTGGCAGGTCCATTGCCATAAGGATGTTGGCGAATAGTGGGCTATGGGTGCCTAGATAACGGATCGATTACCCCTAAAGAAAGCAGCAAGGATCAGAGATATGTTTTTAGGTTATGGAGTCGAGCGGGAAAGGGAAGGAGAGAAGGACTGTCAGCGGACGTAGCACAAAACTTCAAGTAACGAAAACCGACTTCTAATTCGCTTCGTTAGGAACTAAGCCCAACCTAGGGTGCTTATCCTAAGCTGAACCTACTGACAAGCCGCCATCGATGGATGTGGCGTTGCCGAGCAGCAGCAGACGAAGAAGACTGAGGAATCTAAGCAGGAGGTGGAGAATAGAACAGCCTGATGAAAGACGGAGGAGCAGCAACCAGGTAGAGCAGGCCAGACAATTCAGCAGGCGGATTCGCTGCCACGGATCAGAGTGGTACAGAACAGTCATTGTGAGGCTGACAATGACAACTCTCAAGACTGGAATTTTGAGCCTGGGGGACTCCGTTGGTGAGAGTTGTCGCTGAAACTGCAGGCTTCGCAGCGCGCATTCCACGAGAGTTCAAACTTTCCCGCCACTTTCTGGAGCATGTCAGTCTCAGATGGTTCCCAATAGATTGGATAGATGCACTTAAAGCGAGGGTCTCGAGAAGCAAAAAACCAAATCCAAAAGGTTTGGTTTTGGGTTGACGAAATTAGCAAAACATTTACAGCGCCCAACTAGCACCCCTCACCACACCTCGCAATTTTCGAGATCCCCTGAAACCAAAACCTTTGGGTTTGGATTTTTGCTTCTCTAGACCCTTGCTTTAAGAAAAAAATAGTACCATACTAAGGAGGGTCATAAACTAGAAAGCAGAGGGCGATTCGCTAGTGGATCGTCGGATAAATTTACACGTGGGTTTTGTTCGCGGTCATCTGTGTGTGTGCATAACCCAACTCTTTGTGACGGTTAGGTGGCTAGTTCTAGTGCTTGCATTGGTGCACAATTGTCGGGGCAAAAAGGGAAAGCCGCCGGGGGTAGAGAGTGGAGTGCCCGCAGGGGGGGCACGGGGGAGGCCTGTGAGGAGGGTCTTGGGAGGAAAGCCCACAAGGGGCGTCGCGGTTACTAAAAAATGCATATAGATTTACATTTACAGCTGAATTTTACATTGACCGCAATCACAAATTCACAATTTGCGGTGGGATAGGCAAGTGGTGGTGAGGGTCTGATCCATGAGGCAACGCTTGAGGCTGGTGCGACGGTGTGGAATGTGACACAGTATTGGCTGAGGGAACTGGGCCGACAAACCACCTATGTGCATCCACCACCCACCATAGTATGATAAAGCTCAGAAGTACAAATGATGCTGCAGTGCCACAAGCAGAACAAACAATAAGGAATAGATTGAAAATATAGGTATCGTAGTACTGTACACTGGATCCGCACGAGTAACACTCCAGATGCTTGCACGGCGACATGCTAACAACACCTTGCAGGAGAAGCAGGCAGCTCACCAATGGGGGCGTAGTTGAAAGTCTCCCAGGTGACGGGGTAGAGGAGCGGCACCATGAAGACCCCGATGGTGTACGCGATGTACCCCAGCGCCACCACACACAGCGCGATGACTTCTGAGTGGACTCAAAACTGCATGTGGAGCGAGCGACTCACCAATGGGGGCGTAGTTGAAGGTCTCCCAGGTGATGGGGTAGAGGAGCGGCACCATGAAGACCCCGATGGTGTACACGATGTACCCCAGCGCCACCACGCACAGCGGGCGCGCGCAGCAGCCCAGGGAGAAGGGGCCCGGATTGAAGTGGTGCGAGGGGATGATGAGGCGGAAGAAGACCACGATGCCGTACGTCCCCAGCCATGCTGCCGACGTCATCGCTGCCACTGTGCCGAAGGTTGTTGGCGAGCTGCGAGGAGTAAGGGCGGAGGGGTAGAGGAAGGAGGGAAGGTGAAAGGAGTGCACGCACCCCCTAGGTGGGGTAGAGCAGAAGGGGAATGTGGGAGACTGAGCGTCCCGGGCCGAGGGTTGGCAAGTGACCCCAAGAAACCAAATCGCTGCATGCCACCTGGTGATCTGAACGAAGAAGAACCCACACAAACCTACCTCCTAAGCCAAGAACCCTGCGCTCTAAACCCAGGAGTTTGCAGCAGAGCACTCACAAGAAGCAGCGCACTCACAAGAAGCAGTGCACTCACAAGAAGCAGCGCACTCACAAGAAGCAGCGCACTCACAAGAAGCAGCGCGCTCACAAGAAGCAGCGCACTCACAAGAAGCAGCGCACTCACAAGAAGCAGCGCACTCACAAGAAGCAGGGCACACCAATGGCAACGGCAATGAAGGTGGAGAGCCAGATGGCTCGAACAGGGATCCGGTTGCGCTGGGACAACGTCCGCCACACCCTTGAAAACGGCATGGCGCCGTCACGACTGGCAGCGTAGATGGCGCGCGATGAGGCGAGCGTGACGCCGAAGCCGGCGGCGTAGAAGTTGAGGAGCATGAGGAAGAGCAGCACATAGGCGCCCACGGCGCTGCCAAAGCGCCCGGCGAAGATGGACATGAGGAGGTGCACGATGGGGTCCATGAAGGACATGCTCTCCGCTGTAAACAGGTCGTGGTAGTCGCCCTGGGAAAAACGGACAGGGGGGCGGCGGAAATGGGGGAGGGGTGGGGTGGGATAGGATATGGGAGGCTGAGAATGTGTGCAAAGAGACGGAGGTGCACTATGGGGTCTAGACATGGGCATTAAGCCAAGCCGGCCCGAGCCTGGCCCAAGCCGGGTCGAGCCGGGTCGAGCCGGGTCGATCCGGCGCTCAGACGGGCCGAGCCGGCCCAGGCCTGGTCGAGCCAGAAGCCCTGGTTTCCCGGCTCGGCTCGCCCCTACATGGTCGAGCTGGGGGTCAGCTAGAAAACGAGCCGGCTCGATTCGGCTCTACTGTAACAATGTACTTTTGCATGTTGCAAAAGTGCTTTAGGCTTGCTATGCCTTGCTGAGCTGCCAAATGAGTGTTGGGTGCCCCATGCGGATCCTACGTGGCCCACTGTACCGTGGTTAGGTATATTGTCGTGCATTCCGTTCGCGGCGCGATTTCTAGCCGGATTCAAGCCGGCTCGAATCCGGCTCGGGACACTACATGACATCTAGTTTTTAGGCTCGGGACACTACATGACATCTAGTTTTGAGCCGCCTCAATACTTGACGTCTAGCCGAATCAAGCCGCCGGCTCACCCGGCTCGTGCTGGCTCGGTTCGAGACGAGCCGAGGGCAAAAGTAAAAAGCTCGGCTCGCCTTTTTGGCGAGCCGAGCCGAACCGAGCCAAGCCGGCTGGGCTTAACGGCCACATCTAATGCGGCCCATGCAGGCTGTGCAGGCCGTGCAGGCCGTGCAGGCCGTGCAGGCCGTGAAGGCCGTGAAGGAGAGGGAGAGAGGGGAGGAGAGAGCAAGAGGGGAGGGAAAGAGGGGAGGGAAAGAGGGGAGGGAAAGAGGGGAGGGAAAGGATGGAAATGGCACAGGGGGGGGGGTTGATTGGGGGAGGGGGATGTGGGGGGAAATGGAAGTGGCGGACGAGATCCATGAATCGGGTGCAGTCTGAATGTAGCCGCATGCATGCATTGCACCGAGCCATGCATGCATTGCACCGAGCCGTGCATGCATTGCACCGAGCCGTGCATGCATTGCACCGAGCCGTGCATCCATTGCACCGAGCCGTGCAAGCATTGCACCGAGCCGTGCATGGATTGCACCGAGCCGTGCATGCATTACACCAAGCCGTGCATGCATTACACCGAGCCGTGCATGCATTGCACCGAGCCGTGCATACATTGCACCGAGCCGTGCATACATTGCACCGAGCCGTGCATGCATTGCACCGAGCCGTGCATGCATTGCACCGAGCCGTGCATGCACTGCACCGAGCCGTGCATGCACTGCACCGAGCCGTGCATGCATTGCACCGAGCCTTGCATGCATTGCACCGAGCCGTGCATGCATTACACCGAGCCGTGCATGCATTACACCGAGCCGTGCATGCATTGCACCGAGCCGTGCATGCATTGCACCGAGCCGTGCATGCATTGCACCGAGCCGTGCATGCATTGCACCGAGCCGTGCATGCACTGCACCGAGCTGTGCATGCATTGCACCGAGCCGTGCATGCAGTGCACCGAGCCGTGCATGCATTGCACCGAGCCGTGCATGCACTGCACCGAGCCGTGCATGCACTGCACCGAGCCATGCATGCATTGCACCGAGCCGTGCATGCATTGCACGGAGCCGTGCATGCATTGCACCGAGCCGCGCATGCATTGCACCGACCCGTGCATGCATTGCACCGAGCCGTGCACGCACTGCACCGAGCCGTGCATGCATTGCACCAAGCCGTGCATGCATTGCACCCAGCCGTGCATGCATTGCACCGAGCCGTGCATGCATTGCACCGAGCCGTGCATGCATTGCACCGAGCCGTGCATGCAGTGCACCGAGCCGTGCAGGCATTGCACCGAGCCGTGCATCTGCACCGAGCCGTGCATGCAGTGCACCGAGCCGTGCATGCATTGCACCGAGCCGTGCATGCATTGCACCGAGCCGAGCATGCACTGCACCGAGCCGTGCATGCATTGCACTGAGCCGTGCATGCATTGCACGGAGCCGTGCATGCACTGCACCGAGCGGTGCATGCATTGCACGGAGCCGTGCATGCATTGCACCGAGCCGTGCATGCATTGCACCGACCCGTGCATGCATTGCACCGAGCCGTGCACGCACTGCACCGAGCCGTGCATGCATTGCACCGAGCCGTGCATGCATTGCACCGAGCCGTGCATGCAGTGCACCGAGCCGTGCAGGCATTGCACCGAGCCGTGCATCTGCACCGAGCCGTGCATGCAGTGCACCGAGCCGTGCATGCATTGCACCGAGCCGTGCATACATTGCACCGAGCCGAGCATGCACTGCACCGAGCCGTGCATGCATTGCACCGAGCCGTGCATGCATTGCACCGAGCCGTGCATGCATTGCACCGAGCCGTGCATACATTGCACCGAGCCGTGCATACATTGCACCGAGCCGTGCATGCATTGCACCGAGCCGTGCATGCATTGCACCGAGCCGTGCATGCACTGCACCGAGCCGTGCATGCATTGCACCGAGCCGTGCATGCATTGCACCGAGCCTTGCATGCATTGCACCGAGCCGTGCATGCATTACACCGAGCCGTGCATGCATTACACCGAGCCGTGCATGCATTGCACCGAGCCGTGCATGCATTGCACCGAGCCGTGCATGCATTGCACCGAGCCGTGCATGCATTGCACCGAGCCGTGCATGCACTGCACCGAGCTGTGCATGCATTGCACCGAGCCGTGCATGGAGTGCACCGAGCCGTGCATGCATTGCACCGAGCCGTGCATGCACTGCACCGAGCCGTGCATGCACTGCACCGAGCCGTGCATGCATTGCACCGAGCCGTGCATGCATTGCACCGAGCCGTGCATGCATTGCACCGACCCGTGCATGCATTGCACCGACCCGTGCATGCATTGCACCGAGCCGTGCATGCATTGCACCGAGCCGTGCAGGCATTGCACCGAGCCGTGCATCTGCACCGAGCCGTGCATGCAGTGCACCGAGCCGTGCATGCATTGCACCGAGCCGTGCATACATTGCACCGAGCCGAGCATGCACTGCACCGAGCCGTGCATGCATTGCACCGAGCCGTGCATGCATTGCACCGAGCCGTGCATGCATTGCACCGAGCCGTGCATACATTGCACCGAGCCGTGCATACATTGCACCGAGCCGTGCATGCATTGCACCGAGCCGTGCATGCATTGCACCGAGCCGTGCATGCACTGCACCGAGCCGTGCATGCATTGCACCGAGCCGTGCATGCATTGCACCGAGCCTTGCATGCATTGCACCGAGCCGTGCATGCATTACACCGAGCCGTGCATGCATTACACCAAGCCGTGCATGCATTGCACCGAGCCGTGCATGCATTGCACCGAGCCGTGCATGCATTGCACCGAGCCGTGCATGCATTGCACCGAGCCGTGCATGCACTGCACCGAGCTGTGCATGCATTGCACCGAGCCGTGCATGGAGTGCACCGAGCCGTGCATGCATTGCACCGAGCCGTGCATGCACTGCACCGAGCCGTGCATGCACTGCACCGAGCCGTGCATGCATTGCACCGAGCCGTGCATGCATTGCACGGAGCCGTGCATGCACTGCACCGAGCGGTGCATGCATTGCATGGAGCCGTGCATGCATTGCACCGAGCCGCGCATGCATTGCACCGACCCGTGCATGCATTGCACCGAGCCGTGCACGCACTGCACCGAGCCGTGCATGCATTGCACCAAGCCGTGCATGCATTGCACCCAGCCGTGCATGCATTGCACCGAGCCGTGCATGCAGTGCACCGAGCCGTGCATGCATTGCACCGAGCCGTGCATGCAGTGCACCGAGCCGTGCATGCATTGCACTGAGCCGTGCATGCATTGCACCGAGCCGTGCATGCATTGCACCGAGCCGAGCATGCACTGCACCGAGCCGTGCATGCATTGCACCGAGCCGTGCATGCATTGCACTGAGCGGTGCATGCATTGCACCGAGCCGTGCATGCACTGCACCGAGCCGTGCATGCATTGCACCGAGCCGTGCATGCAGTGCACCGAGCCGTGCAGGCATTGCACCGAGCCGTGCATCTGCACCGAGCCGTGCATGCAGTGCACCGAGCCGTGCATGCATTGCACCGAGCCGTGCATGCATTGCACCGAGCCGAGCATGCACTGCACCGAGCCGTGCATGCATTGCACCGAGCCGTGCATGCATTGCACCGAGCCGTGCATGCATTGTACCGAGCCGTGCATGCACTGCACCGAGCCGTGCATGCATTGCACTGAGCCGTGCATGCATTGCACGGAGCCGTGCATGCACTGCACCGAGCGGTGCATGCATTGCACGGAGCCGTGCATGCATTGCACCGAGCCGTGCATGCAGTGCACCGAGCCGTGCAGGCATTGCACCGAGCCGTGCATCTGCACCGAGCCGTGCATGCAGTGCACCGAGCCGTGCATGCATTGCACCGAGCCGTGCATGCATTGCACCGACCCGTGCATGCATTGCACCGAGCCGTGCACGCACTGCACCGAGCCGTGCATGCATTGCACCAAGCCGTGCATGCATTGCACCCAGCCGTGCATGCATTGCACCGAGCCGTGCATGCATTGCACCGAGCCGTGCATGCATTGCACCGAGCCGTGCATGCAGTGCACCGAGCCGTGCAGGCATTGCACCGAGCCGTGCATCTGCACCGAGCCGTGCATGCAGTGCACCGAGCCGTGCATGCATTGCACCGAGCCGTGCATACATTGCACCGAGCCGTGCATGCATTGCACCGAGCCGTGCATGCATTGCACCGAGCCGTGCATGCATTGCACCGAGCCGTGCATGCACTGCACCGAGCTGTGCATGCATTGCACCGAGCCGTGCATGGAGTGCACCGAGCCGTGCATGCATTGCACCGAGCCGTGCATGCACTGCACCGAGCCGTGCATGCACTGCACCGAGCCGTGCATGCATTGCACCGAGCCGTGCATGCATTGCACCGAGCCGTGCATGAATTGCACCGAGCCGTGCATGCATTGCACCGAGCCGTGCATGCATTGCACCGAGCCGTGCATGCATTGCACCGAGCCGTGCATGCATTGCACCCAGCCATGCATGCATTGCACCGAGCCGTGCATGCATTGCACCCAGCCGTGCATGCATTACCTGGATGCAGGCGGTGAAGGTGACGAGCAGCGCGAAGCCGAACAGCAGCTGCACCACGAACGACCCCAGGATGGCCCGTGGCCCCGACACGTCCGAGTTGAGCGTCTCCTCTGTGACGTGGGCGGCAGAATCAAATCCGAAGAAGGAGAACTGCGGCAGCAGGCCTGCGAGGATGAGCGTGGGGAGCACGCCGCACACGCCCGTGATGTCACAGCCCGACTGGTACTCCAGGAAGATGAAGGACGCGGGCTTGTGCTCCACCGCCACCGCTGGGAGCACGATCACCTGGTGGGGTAGAGAAGGGAGGTTGGGAGGAGACTATACACAGGGACCATGACATGCCGTGGACCACAACTGCAGGAAGATGAAGGACGCGGGCTAGAGGGGGGGAGAGGGGGAAAATGGGAGGAGAGTGTAGGTTGGGACCACGAGGAGTCAACCTGTGATGGCATGGTTCGATTGGTACTGCTGGGAACCATGCCCATCACAGGCATGGCGTCCATGCCTGTGATGCAGGAAGGTTAAGGACGCGGGCTTATGCTCCACCGCCACTGCCGGGAGCACAATTACCTGGCGGGGGAAACTATAGGGGGCGAGGCTGGGAGATAAATCAAAGGCAGGGACCACAAGGCGTCAGGTGAGGCTGGGAGATAAATCAAAGGCAGGGACCACAAGGCGTCAGGTGAGGCTGGGAGAAGACCAACTGGTGCTGGAAGAAGAGAACAGAGGCAAGCGGACGCTCTACTGCCACTGCTGGGAGCACAATTACCTGGTGGGAGGGATGACAGGGAGGGAGGATGGGAGAGAATTAATAGCAGGGCCGCGGCCGGATTGGTAGTGCAGGCAGATGAAGGACGCGCCTTGTGCCCACTGCTGGGAGTGCTGTCACCTGGTGGGAGGGAGGGGGTTTGGCATGGGAGGAATGGGAGTTGGCAACGAGAAGGTCAAAGGTCCCAGCGCGACTGGTGGAAGGAGCGCCACCTGGAAGGGCAATACAGAGAGCTGAGAGTGCTGGGACGGGGCTGCTCACCAGGATCACGGTGTAGAGCACGATGAAGTAGACACAGCCGTCGAGCAGACGCGAGACCCAGGTGAGGGAGAGCGAGTTGAGCAGCCCCCACGACAGCAGCAGCGCGGTGTAGAGGGCGAAGAAGAAGGCGGAGGATGTCAGCAGCCCCTCCGTGCCCGTCATGTGGTGCATCACCATCTGCACCAGCTGCGCCGCTGCACAGTACAGAGGGGAGGGCGTGGGACGGAGATCAAAACCAGAAGGTTCTAGAAAGAATTTACAGAGGAGGGGAGTGCCTCCGTGCCTGTCATGTGGTGCACCACCGTCTGCACCACCTGCGCCGCTGCTCAGAGGGCGGGGGGGGGGGGAGGGGAGGAGGGAAACGGAGCGTGCAGGGGAGGGTAGTGGAGGCCGGGTGAGTTGAGGAGGACAGCCCCTCCGTGCCCGTCATGTGGTGCACCACCGTCTGCACCAGCTGTGCCGCTGCTCGATGTGGAGCGGAGGGCGTGGGACGGAGATAAAAACCAGAAGGTTCTAGAAAGAAGTTACAGAGGAGGACAGCTCCTCCGTGCCCGTCATGTGGTGCACCACCGTCTGCACCAGCTGCGCGGCTGCTCAGAGGGAGGGGAGGGAAGGGGCGGGAGAGTAACAACGGTTCTAGATGGATTCTACAGAGGGGGGGAGTTCCTTTGCGCATGTCATCTAGTACACACCAGTTGAAACAGCTAGGCACGTCTGTTCACCTGGAAAGCAACATGTAGTGTGCTGGCACATGATATGCTCTAATACGCCCTCTCACAACAGGGAAGGAGGCACTGCTGGCACACACCTAGGAAGGCGATGCTGCTTGCACACACCTGGGAAGGCGATGCTGCTTGCACACACCTGGGAAGGCGATGCTGCTTGCACACACCTGGGAAGGCGATGCTGCTTGCACACGCCTGGGAAGGCGATGCTGCTTGCACACACCTGGGAAGGCGATGCTGCTTGCACACACCTGGGAAGGAGATGCTGCTTGCACACACATGGGAAGGCGATGCTGCTTGCACACACCTGGGAATGCGATGCTGCTTGCACACACCTGGGAATGCGATGCTGCTTGCACACACCTGGGAAGGTGATGCTGCTTGCACACACATGGGAAGGTGATGCTGCTTGCACACAACTGGGAAGGCGATGCTGCAAGCACACACCTGGGAAGGCGATGCTGCTGGCGCACACCTGGGAAGGCGATGCTGCTGGCGCACACCTGGGAAGGCGATGCTGCTGGCGCACACGGAGAGCGCAATCACCTCCAGCCACACCGTCACCCACGCCACAAACGGCTTCCACCGCCGCGGGGACAGGCTGGCCGCCCAGAAGTAGAGCGACCCTGACATCTGCAGGTGAGGGGCGCGAGGGATGGATGGGTTTGAGGCGCAAGGTAGGGATGGTGTTGAGGCGCCTAAAATCTATTTACGAGGCACGATGGATGGGGGAGGGGGGAGCAGGGCGAAGGGCCACAAGGGAAATAGCTAAGAGGGGCGAGCGAGGGATGGGTTGGAGGGCGGGTGCAGTGTAGAGTTGACGTGCATGGGTGGAGGCTAGGCGAGATACATCGAGAAGGAGCTCGCGAGCAGAGGGGCGCACTCACGGGGAAGGAGGAGCTGAAGGGGCGCACTCACGGGGAAGGAGGAGCAGAAGGGGCGCACTCACGGGGAAGGAGGAGCAGAAGGGGCGCACTCACGGGGAAGGAGGAGCTGAAGGGGCGCACTCACGGGGAAGGAGGAGCTGAAGGGGCGCACTCACGGGGAAGGAGGAGCAGAAGGGGCGCACTCACGGGGAAGGAGGAGCAGAAGGGGCGCACTCACGGGGAAGGAGGAGCTGAAGGGGCGCACTCACGGGGAAGGAGGAGCAGAAGGGGCGCACTCACGGGGAAGGAGGAGCAGACTTCAGCGATGACGAGCACCATGCAGAGGGCGAAGGGCGCGAGCACCACCCACGGCCACACGACGCCCACGGGGCCCGCCTGCAGCAGCGCCCACCCGAAGAACGGCATGGCCGTCATGTAGGGGTTCATGACTGCCGCTGACACGCCGAATATCTCCACCCAGCCCTGGCAGGCGGGAGTGGCGTTGGTGGAGGGGAAGGGGTGCAGGGACAGGGAGAGAAGCAACGGCTGTAGGAGGGCACGGCTGTAGAAGGGCATGGCCGGCATGGTAGGGGTTCATCACCGCCGAATATCTCCAGCCAGCCCTGGCAGGCGGGAGAGAGAGAGGGGGACGAGAGCAGCGGGTGAGGGGTTGACGGTGGGAGGAGAGGTGGGTGGATGGGCGAAGAGGGAGGGGAGGGGGGGGGGGGGGAGGGAAGCTGTCATGCAGGGGTTCATGACTGCTGCTGACACGCCGAACAGCTCCAGCCAGCCGTGGCGCGAAGGAGAGAGGGATGTGGGTGGGGTGGGGCAAGGCAGCCATGTGCGGTTTTAGGGGACGGGATGGAGGGAGGAAAGGTACGGCCGTCATGTGGGGGTTCAAGAAAGTCGCTGACACGCCGAATTGTCTCCAGCCAGCCCTGCCAGGTGAGATGGGCGAGTGGGATAGTAGGGGTTGTCGTGCTGGGGCGCGGCTCATGCAGGGTCTCAGGGGAAGGGGTGCAAGGAGGAAAGGCACGGCCGTCATGTGGGGGTTCAAGACCGCCGCTGACACGCCAAAAGATCTCCAGCCAGCCCTGCAGATGAGGGAGAAAGGGTGTGGGGTAGCGGGTGGCGAAGCTGTCATTTACGGTCAGTCGCTCGGCCACGTGGTCACTCGCTCGACCATGGGCTCACTCGCTCGATCATGGGGTCAGTCGCTCCGCCATGGGGTCAGTCGCTCGGGCATGGGGTCAGTATCTCGGCCATGAGGTCAGTAGCTCGCTAGCTCGGCTACGGGGTCAGTGGCTTGGCAAGTGCACACATCTCCCTTACGCCTCTCGTTTCATTCCTCACAAATCATCCCGCATCCCGCGACCTCCCGGGTCCCCGCCTCACCAGGCTGCGCTTGAGCTCTTGTCGGTACCCCAGCTCCAGCAACCGCTTCTCCGCGGGGTCCAACACTTGCGCTTCCTCCCGCCGCCCCGCACCCTCCGCATTCCGCGAGTCTCCGCCCGCGCAGCTACCGCTGACATGCGCGGAATCCCCGGAGGCGAGCTCGGGGTGCTCGGATTGCGCGGAGTGCGCGCGTAAGTGCGCAGGGTGCGCGGAGTTTTCGAGGCGTATCGTCTCCGCAACAGCGCCCTCGGGGAGAATTTCTGAGTCGGGCATTCCGTGGTGGTGAGTGGCCAGCATGGCCGACCCAGCAGCGTCCATTATCCTAACCACCGACGCCAGGCCCATCACCGACCCTCACTGAACGGGAACTTATTTGATTTTAAAATTTCCACGACTTCAGGGCCAGGTCATTCTTTAGGAGTATTGTCTATTAGATACTTCTAAACCTACGAACGAGGATACTTCGTTGAGGACGAGCAACAAGTTAGAGAATCCGGAGTAAGCGCTCACACAGACTGTACACAGTTCACATCCTGGCCTAACGCGGTCTCAACGACTGATTCACGTAAGCCTTTTCGTAAGCAGGAACGGCGAAATTGAGGGGCGCGACAGCTGTCACCATGTCCCCGTTGTGACTCCCCACAGAACTTCTAGAATTATTACAACGAGCAGCGTTGTCGTACGGAGCTACTCTAGAGTTACATATGCTACCAAGCAAACAAGAAGAACGCAACATCGACGAGCCTCGGGTAATGTACGGATTCTAGACCAGCAACCTCCAACAGGCTTTCGCTGCAGTAAGATCTTGCTTCGATTTTCTGGTTGTAAAAAGCTGGTGGCTTCTGTTGTCGAGGATGCTGAAAGACCAGTCACAGAACTGAGGTGAGGGAGGGGGCTGAGAAAAATGACTGGGAGGTGAAGCAGGTTTGGAAGATGCGAAGCGAAATGGCCGAGAGATGGGAGGAGTCAGGATGAAATTCACGAAGTTCTGACGCAGAAGAACCGTAGGCATGAAACCATTCGATTCGAAGCAGGCGAGCAGTTTTGTCAGCGAGGGACGCAATGTTCTCGAGGGAGGGAAGAGGCTTGTTTGCTTCCCCTCCCTCCTTGGCCACTCGGGTTGGGCTGCAGGGCCGACGCCAAGGTTTTTCAACTGTACTCTGTTTCTCCCGGAAACTCCCCCTCTCCACACTCTCTTTCGTCCGGATTCGGGGGATTTTGATTTCGGCTTATTCCGGATTTGGGTATAATGCTAGTTTGGCTGAGTTCCACACGAGGGAAAGTTGAAAATTCATACCAAGTGTCAGCTCACTTAGGAGTACTCGACAGCCATGATCCGCACGGGTCACTAGCATCCTTCATTGATATTGTGTCAAAGAGCCTGACACTTACGCAAAAATGTCCCTACCTAACTGCTTACGTTTAGCCGTACCGAGTGTTGAATTCTGCTGAACCTGTTGTAACCAATGCCGCGTTGGTTGGCAATATCTAGGCAGGGATGCGGGGGGTGAGCGAGGGTTGTGTGTGCCAGTGAAGGAGCTAGGGGTGTGGAATGGATGTCTGTATTTGTGAGGGACTTCACCTGAAAATATGGGTAGGGAGAGTGTGGATAAAATGTTTCTGACTGTTGGTGCGAAAATTACTGTGTTGCGAGGGATGTGGGAGTGATGTCTCTGGCTGTGATGGACTTCAACAATTTTCGCTCGTCAGGGTGGGAGGGGGAGGAATATCTGTGTCTGTGACGGACTTCGAAAAATCTGAGCCCAAGAGGACATCGAATTCAGGGCGCGGGAAGGGGTGGGTTGGGGGGAGGGGGGTGTGGGGGGAGGGGAGGGGGGGGATTCCTGGTAACAGAGCGGCGCGGAATGCCCCCTCCCCCCCCCAAAGAATTCTGTTTCGTCCGGAAAACCGCCCTCACGCACTTGTAAATAATCCGGATTCCCGGAGGACATTACCCGTTAAAATTCCGAAATCAGTCCAAAAGTTACTCTTAATGATTATTATTTATTTCGAAAAATTACTCTTGAAACGTCGGCCCTGCTGGCCTGCCTCCCATGTTGACCATGCAGGACATCGCAAATGGGATCTCAACCAGGGCTCTGGCTAACATGGTAATTACCTTTAGTGTCACAAACTTAAGAATTGTTTTCCAGCTGATTCCGTTATTTCGGCGTAGCAAAGTTTTCTTGATTCCGTAAGCCTAAAGGATTAATTGTCGTGTGATTCCTTGACATTACGGGCCACTTTTATTTCATTCCGTGTAAGATCAGTTCGTGGTGGTGTGTAACCCCCTCCCACCCCCCCCCTACTTCCACTAGGCAGAGAGAGAGGTTAATTAGCGGGAAGTTTTATACACTTCCAACCGCCCGAGGCAAAGGATCTGCGAGAAACAGTCCCTGAAGTTCGAAAGCATTTCCTTAGCTCTGGCGAAGGCCATTTGGCTTTGAGGATGTTAGTATCAAACCAAGAGTAGCTCTTCGACAAATCCGTAGTTTAACGGGTAATGTTTCGGCGATTCCGTCCACTCCGGGTAATTTTGGGGCCGATTCTGTGACCTAACGGGTTCCCCAGGCCTTAGCGAGAGCTTTGATCTCAACTGACAACATTTCCAGACACTTGCTCCCAGGGCTATACTGTACAGGAAATATACACTGGGACAGGACTTCGTAATCAACAGGCCCCTCCTCAAGCACTAGAATGCGACCAGTCTCCACTACATTACTGTACACCGACTTCGGTGGAAGTTCGGTCCACCACTTGTGAAGTGTGCGAGAAGTATCCACGAAATATTAGCAGCCAATCAGACGACTCCGCTGCCCACAGTCACCTTGTATTGGAATCTGCAATTCTTTTTTCAAATATCCAGTTACAGTATCTGTTTCCCCTGCTCGATCAAGTGCTGTTGTACGTTGTTCTGAGCAATCGCGTTCTTGAAAATTAACATGTTCTCGCTCTTGAGCCATCCGTTTGAACTTATCGTACGTATTTTAGACCATGCCGGATCGATTTTGCCATGTATTTCACACTCCATCCGGAAATTACAAGTTGCGTAAACTGGTCCAACATTCTACCTTGGGGATGTGGCTGGGCAGAGGTTCTCTGCGAAACCGGAGTCCAGACCAAACCAGAGGAAACCAACCAAGCCTTCGACATGAACCCTAGCCAAACGAAGCCCAGCCAGTTACCCTGGCCAAGTCAGAAGAGCTTGCAACAACCGCTTCGGTGGGCCCGTCCCAGGGTTTCCACGGGTTTTATTGGTCGTTGCCACGCCACTGTCAGACATGGAATCTCGCTTTCTGCACAATGGGCGGTGGGCGGGCGGTGGGCGTGAGAAAAGGTGAACTTTTAAAAAAATGGTTAGAGGGAAAGCACAAGGGTTTACATTGGGATGTGAGGAAAGGGAGGGTTGGTCGGGAATTGACCAAGATTATGGGCGGTGGACGGTGGGCGGCGGGTGGCGGGCGGGGGGCGGCGGGCGGGAGGCGGGGGGCGGAGGGCGGAGGGCGGAGGGCGGTGGGCGGTGGGCGGTGCGCCGTGCGCGGTGCGCGGTGGGCCGTGCGTGGTGCGCCGTGGCAAACCACTCGCACGCCACTTGGGGGGGTGACAAACCACTCGCACGACACTCTCGGGGGGTGGCTAACCACTTGCACGACTCTCTGAGAGGGTGGCAAACCACTCGCACGCCATTCTCGGGGGGTGGCAAACCACTCGAACGCCATTCTCCGGGGGTGGCAAACCACTCGCACGCCACTCTCGGGGGGTGGCAAGCCACTCGCACGCCACTCTCAGGGGGTGGCGCACCACTCGCACGACTCTCTGGAGGGGTGGCAAACCACTCGCACGACACTATCAGGGGGTGGCAAACCACTCGAACGCCACTCTCGGGGGGTGGCAAACCACTCGCACGCCACTCTAGGGGGTGGCAAACCATTTGCACGCCAATCTCGGGTGGTGGCAAATGACTCGCACGCCACTCTCGAGGGGTGGCAAACCACTCGCAGGCCACTTTGAGGGGTGGGTAACCACTCGCACGCCATTCTCAGAGGATGGCAAACTAGTCACACGCCACTTCTGGGGGTGGCAAACCACCCGTACGCCACTCTCACGGGGTGGCAAACAACTCGCACGCCACTCAGGGATGTGGCAAACCACTTGCGCGCAACTCACGGAGGGTGGCAAACCATTCGCATGCAACTCTGGGGGGTGGCAAACAAGTTACACGCTACTCCGAGGGGCGGCAAACCACTCGCCGCCACTCTTGGGGGTGGCAAACCACTCGCTCTACTATCTTGAGAGGCCAACCACTCGCACGCCACTCTAGAGGGTGGTAAACCACCGGCATGTCACTTGGGAGGGGTGGCAAACAACTCGCGCACGGTCTGGGGAGTGGCAAACCACTCGCACGCCACTCTCGGCGGGTGGCAATCCATTCGCACGCCACTAAGGGGGGTGGCAAACCACTCCACTCGCGAGGGGGTGTCAAACCACTCGCATGCCACTCTCAAGGGGTCGCCAACCACTAACACGCCACTCTCGGGGGGTAGCAAACCACTCGCACGCCACTCTTGGGGGGTGGCAAACCACTCGCAAGCCACTCTCGGGGGGTGGCAAACCACTCGCATGCTTCTCTGCGTGGTGGCAAACCACTAGTACGCCACTCTGGGTATTGGCTAACCACTAGCACGCCACTCTAGGGGGTGGCAAACCACTCGCACGCCACTCTTGGGGGGTGGCAAAGCACTTGGATGCCACTCTCGGGGAGTGGCAAACCACTCGCACGCCACTCTCAGGGGGTGGCAAACCACTTGCAGGCCACTCTGAGGGGTGGCTAACCAGTTGCATGCCTTTCTCGGAGGGTGGCAAACCACTCGCACGCCACTTCGAGGGGTGGCAAACCACTCGCACGCCACTCTCAGGGCGTGGCAAAGAACTCGCACGACACTCGGGGATGTGGCAACCCACGCGTAGGCAACTCACGGGGGCTGGCAAACCATTCGCACCCAACTCTGGGGGGTGGCAAACCAGTTGCACGCCACTCTGAGGGGCGGCAAACCACTCGCACGCCACTCTGGGGGGTGGCAAACCACTCGCACGCTACTCAGGGTGATGGCAAACCATTCGCACGCTAGTCTCGAATGGTGGCAAACCACTCCCACACCACTATCGGGGGGTGGCAAACCACTCCCACACAACTATCGGGGGGTGGCAAACCACTCGCACGTCACTCAAGGGGATGGCAAACCACTCGCACGCCACTATGGGGGGTGGCTAACCACTCCCTCACCTCTCTCAGGGGGTGGCAAACCACTCAAAAGCCACTCTAGCAGGTGGCAAACCATTCACACGCCACTCTCGTGTGGTGGCAAACCACTCGCACACCATTCTCGGGGGGTGGTAAACCACTTGCATGCAACTCTCGGGGGGTGGCAAACCACTCGCACGCCACTTTGGGGGGTGGCAAACCTCTCGCATGCCACTCCCAAGGGTGGCAAACCACTCGAACGCCAGTCGGGGAGGTGGCAAACCACTCCAACGGCACTCTCGGGGGGTGGCAAACCAATCGCATGCCACTCTCGGGGGGTGGCAAGCCACTCGCACGCCACTCTCAGGGGGTGGCAAACCTCTCGCACGGTACTCTGGGGGGTGGCAAACCACTTGCATGCAACTCTCGGGGGCTGGCAAACCACTCGCACACCACTCTGGGGGGTGGCAAACCACTCGCACGCCACTCACGGGGGTGGCAAACCTCTCGCACGGTACTCTGGGGGGTGGCAAACCACTTGCATGCAACTCTCGGGGGCTGGCAAACCACTCGCACACCACTCTGGGGGGTGGCAAACCACTCGCACGCCACTCACGGGGGTGGCAAACCACTCGCACGCCACTTTGGGAGGTGGCAAACCACTCGCATGCCACTCTCAGAGGGTGGCAAACCACTCGCACGCCACTCTCGGGGGGTGGCAAACCACTTGCTCGCCACTCTCGGGGGGTGGCAAATAACTCGCACGCTACTCTGTTGGGTGGATATCCAATTGCACGCCACTCTGGGGGGTGGCTAACCACTAGCACGCCATTCTCGGTGGGTGGCAAACCATTCGCTCGCCACTCGGGGTGGTCGCAAACCACTTGCACGCCACTCAGGAGGGTGGCAAACCACTCGCACGCCACTACGGGTGGTGGCAAACCACTCACACATCACTCTCAGGTCGTGGGGAACCACTTGCACGCCACTCGGGGAGGTGGCAAACCACTCGCACGCCACTCTCGAGTGGTGGCAAACCACTCGCACGCCACTATTGGGGGGTGGCAAACCACTCGCACGTCAATCAGGGGGGTGGCTAACCACTCGCACGCCACTCTCAGGGGGTGGCAAACCACTCGCACGCCACGCGGGGGGATGGTAAACCTTTCGCACGCCACTCAAGGGGATGACATACCACTCGCACCCCACTCTTCGAGGGTGGCTAACGAATCGCACGCCACTCTCGGGGGGTGGCAAACCACTCGCATGCCACTCAGGGGGGTGGCAAACCACTGCCACGCCACTCTCGGGGGGTGCGAAATCACTTGCACGCAACTCTCGGGGGATGGCTAACCACTCGCACGCCACTCTCGGGGGGTGGCAAACCACTCGCACACCACTTTATGAGGTGGCAAACCATTCGCATGCCACTCTCGGGTGGTGGCAAACCACTCCTAAACCACTCTCAAGGGGTGGTAAATCAGTAGCACGCCACTCTGGGGAGTGGCAAACCACTCGCACGCCACTCTGGAGGGTGGCAAACCACTCGCACGCCACTCGGGGTGTTGGCAAACCACTCGCACGCCACTCAAGGGGGTGGCAAACCACTCGCACGCGACTTTAGTGGATGGCAAACCATTCGCACGCCAGTCTCGGTTGGTGGCAAACCACTCCCACACCAATCTCGGGGGGTAGCAAACCACTCGCACGCCACTTTGGGTGGTGGCAAACCACTCACACGCCACTCTCAGGTCGTGGGAAACCACTTGCACGCCATTCGGGGAAGTGGCAAACCACTCGCACGCCACTCACGGGGGGTGGCAAACCACTCGCTCGCCACTCTCGGGGTGTGGCAAATCACTCGCACGCTACTCTGTTGGGTGGATATCCAATTGCACGCCACTCTGGGGGGTGGCTAACCACTAGCACGCCATTCTCGGTGGGTGGCAAACCATTTGCTCGCCACTCTGGAGGGTGGCAAACCACTCGCACGCCACTCGGGGTGGTCGCAAACCACTTGCACGCCACTCAAGAGGGTGGCAAACCACTCGCACGCCACTCTAGTGGATGGCAAACCATTCGCACGCCAATCTCGGGTGATGGCAAACCACTCCCACACCACTCTCGGGGGGTGGCAAACCACTCGCACGCCACTTCGGGTGGTGGCAAACCACTCACACATCACTCTCAGGTCGTGGGAAACCACTTGCACGCCACTCGGGGAGGTGGCAAACCACTCGCACACCACTCTCGAGGGGTGGCAAACCACTCGCACGCCACTATTGGGGGGTGGCAAACCACTCGCACGTCAATCAGGGGGGTGGCTAACCACTCGCACGCCACTCTCAGGGGGTGGCAAACCACTCGCACGCCACGCGGGGGGATGGTAAACCTTTCGCACGCCACTCAAGGGGATGACATACCACTCGCACCCCACTCTTCGAGGGTGGCCAACGAATCGCACGCCACTCTCGGGGGGTGGCAAACCACTCGCATGCCACTCAGGGGGGTGGCAAACCACTGCCACGCCACTCTCGGGGGGTGCGAAATCACTTGCACGCAACTCTCGGGGGATGGCTAACCACTCGCACGCCACTCTCGGGGGGTGGCAAACCACTCGCACACCACTTTATGAGGTGGCAAACCATTCGCATGCCACTCTCGGGTGGTGGCAAACCACTCCTAAACCACTCTCAAGGGGTGGTAAATCAGTAGCACGCCACTCTGGGGAGTGGCAAACCACTCGCACGCCACTCTGGAGGGTGGCAAACCACTCGCACGCCACTCGGGGTGTTGGCAAACCACTCGCACGCCACTCAAGGGGGTGGCAAACCACTCGCACGCGACTTTAGTGGATGGCAAACCATTCGCACGCCAGTCTCGGTTGGTGGCAAACCACTCCCACACCAATCTCGGGGGGTAGCAAACCACTCGCACGCCACTTCGGGTGGTGGCAAACCACTCACACGCCACTCTCAGGTCGTGGGAAACCACTTGCACGCCATTCGGGGAAGTGGCAAACCACTCGCACGCCACTCACGGGGGGTGGCAAACCACTCGCTCGCCACTCTCGGGGTGTGGCAAATCACTCGCACGCTACTCTGTTGGGTGGATATCCAATTGCACGCCACTCTGGGGGGTGGCTAACCACTAGCACGCCATTCTCGGTGGGTGGCAAACCATTTGCTCGCCACTCTGGAGGGTGGCAAACCACTCGCACGCCACTCGGGGTGGTCGCAAACCACTTGCACGCCACTCAAGAGGGTGGCAAACCACTCGCACGCCACTCTAGTGGATGGCAAACCATTCGCACGCCAGTCTCGGGTGATGGCAAACCACTCCCACACCACTCTCGGGGGGTGGCAAACCACTCGCACGCCACTTCGGGTGGTGGCAAACCACTCACACATCACTCTCAGGTCGTGGGAAACCACTTGCACGCCACTCGGGGAGGTGGCAAACCACTCGCACACCACTCTCGAGGGGTGGCAAACCACTCGCACGCCACTATTGGGGGTTGGCAAACCACTCGCACGTCAATCAGGGGGGTGGCTAACCACTCGCACGCCACTCTCAGAGGGTGGCAAACCACTCGCACGCCACGCGGGGGGATGGTAAACCTTTCGCACGCCACTCAAGGGGATGACATACCACTCGCACACCACTCTTCAAGGGTGGCTAACCAATCGCACGCCACTCTCGTAGGGTGGCAAACCACTCGCACGCCACTCTCCGGGGGTGGCAAATCACTCGCACGCCACTCAGGGGGTGGCAAACCTTTGGCACGCCACTCTCGGGGGGTGCGAAACCACTTGCACGCAACTCTCGGGGGATGGCAAACTACTCGCATGCCACTATGGGGGGTGGCTAACCACTCGCACGCCACTCTTGGGGGGTGGCAAACCACTCGCACACCACTCTACGAGGTGGCAAACCATTCGCACGCCACTCTCGGGTGGTGGAAAATCACTATCACGCCACTCTGGGGAGTGGCAAACCACTCGCACGCCATTCTCGGGGGGTGGCAAACCTGTCGCACGCCACTTTGGGGAGTGGAAAACCACTCGCATGGCAATGTCAGAGGGTGGTAAACCACTCGCACGCCATTCTGGGGGGGTGGCAAACCACTCGCACGCCACTCTCGGGAGGTGGTAAACCACTCGCACGCCACTCTCGGGGGGTGGCAAACCACTCGCATCCCAGGCTAGGGGGTGGCAAACAACTTGCACGCCACTCTGGGGGGTGGCTAATTACTAGCACGCCACTCTCATGGGGTGGCAAACCACTTGCTCGCCATTCTAGGGGGTAGCAAAACACTCGCGCGCCACTCGCGGGGGTGGCAAACCACTCGCACGCCACTCTAGCGGATGGCAAACCCTTCGCACGCTAGTCTCGAATGGTGGCAAACCACTCCCACACCACAATCGGGGGGTGGCAAACCACTCCCACACCACTATCGGGAGGTGGCTCGCACAGCACTCAGGGGGATGGCAAACCACTCGCACTCCACTATGGGGGGTGGCTAACCACTCCCTTGCCACTCTTAGGGGGTGTCAAACCACTCGAAAGGCACTCTAGCATGTGGCAACCATTCACACACCATTCTCGTGTGGTGGCAAACCTCTCGCACGCCACTCTCGGGGGGTGGTAAACCACTTGCATGCCACTCTGGGGTGTGGCAAACCACCCTCACGCGACTCTCGGGGGGTGGCAAACCACTGGCACGCCACTTCGGGGGGTGGCAAACCTCTCGCAAGCCACTCCCAGGGATGGCAAACCACTTGAACGCCACTCGGGGAGGTGGCAAACCACTCCTACGGCGCTCTCGGGGGGTGGTAAACCACTCGCATGCCACTCTCGGGGGGTGGCAAGCCACTCGCACGCCCCTGTCAGGGGGTGGCAAACCTCTCGCACGGTACTCTGGGGGGTGGCAAACCACTTGCATGCAATTGTCGGGAGCTGGCAAACCACTCGCACTCCACTCTGGGGGGTGGCAAACCACTCACACGCCACTCTTAGGGGGTTGCAATCCACTCGTACGCCACTCTAGGGGGATGTCAAACCGCTCGTACGCCACTTTCGGGGGGTGGCAAACCACTCGCACGGCACTCAGGTGCGCAACAAACCACTCGCACGCCACTCACGGGGGGTGGCAAACCACTCGCATGCCACTCTCGGGGGGTGGCATAGCACTCGCACGCAACTCTTGGGGGGTAGCAAACCACTCGTACGCAACTCTCGGGGGTGGCAACCTCCTTGCACACCACCCTGGGTGGCAAACCACTGGCGCACAACTCACAGGGGTGGCAAACCACTAATACGCCACTCCAGAAGGGTGGCAGACCACTCGCATGCCAGTCGAGGGGGGGGGGTGGCAAACCACTCGGGCGTTACTCTCGGGGGTTGGCAAACCACTCGCAAGCAACTGTGGGGGGTGGCAAACCAGCTGCACTCCACTCAGAGGGGTGACAAACCACTCGCACACCACTCTATGGGATAGCAAACCATTCACACTGTCACAAGATCGAATGACTCGAGGAAAGGTTGCACTTTCGATCAGTACAAGGCGCTTTTATACTTCCAGAGTACATCAGGTAACCAGGTTTATCTTATCCTAAGGGAATAGACCCTTCTAGAAGATAGAATCACCCTACGTATAGCCACACGAAAGTATTGGATCTAAGGGATTACGGGAGGATTACGCCAGATAGCGCACTAGTACATCCCAAGCCTGGTCGGTAATATAATTATAATAGCAGGATAAACCAAAGGTTAATGGAAAATGGAGAATAGGAAAGTAAATGAGATGGGATAAAACGAGAAATGAAAGAGGAAGGAAATAAGAAAAGGGACAAGTGGTGTAACGGGGTCGTACTCTCACACTTCCCCCCCTCAAAGCTGGGTGGTAGAAGTAACACCCTGCTTGACAAGGTAGTCATGCAGAGGACGACGGGCGTTACCCATGTCGGACTCAGGTACCCAGCTGTCCTCAGAAGGATCATAACCCTTCCAACGGATGAGTAGCTCCACGGCGCCATTCCGACGACGGCAGTGTGCAAGCACGGACTCGACCTCGTACTTGGGTTCATTCTGGACGAGGACGGGCGGCGGCGGCGGTGGTTGGCATCCGACGAAGATCGTGTTCGGATCCCGATAGGGCTTCAGAAGTTGGACATGGAAGGCGTTGTGAATCTTCCAAGTAGCTGGTAGGCGTAAGCAGACGGTAACTGGAGTGACTTGTGCTTTAACGAGGAAAGGCCCGCAGATGCGAGGTCATAGTTTAGATGGGAGGTGGCTGATGTCCAGGTTGCGGGTGTCAAGAAGCACCTGGTCTCCCACCGTGATGGTGTGGTCGTTGCGATGGCGATCGGCCTGGCGCTTTTGTTGCTGCTGAATGTCAAGGAGGCGCTTGTGGGTCCGATCCCAAAGCTGATGCATGGTTGTGATGAAATCATGTGCAGGTTGGACTGTAGCGGATGTTGTCGGTTTCTGTGGTGTGAGTGGGTGGCGTGCGTAGCAGAGGAAGAACGGCGTCTGTCCAGTAGCGGCATGTGTAAGCAAACTCTAGAACGGGCAGGTGCAGGTCCCATTTGGAGATCTCGTCTTTGGAGGCTGCTCGGAGGAGTTGCTCATCAATTTGGTTGAGGCGCTCGGTCTGTCCGTCTATCTGCGGATGGTATGCGGATGACATGGCGAGTTTGGTCCCGAGTAGAGACATAAGTTCCTTCCAGAACTTGCTGGTGAACTTGGGGTTTCGGTCGGAGATGAGTGTGGTTGGAATGCCATGCTGTGAGATGATGTAACGAACGAAGAGTTGTGCTGTCTCCTCGGTGCGCGCCGTCGTGTGTGTCGGGATGAAGTGTCCCATTTTGGAGAACTTGTCGATGACGACAAGGATGGCGTCATGACCACTGGTGGTAGGTGGTAACCCGGTGATGAAGTCCAGGCTAACCACTTGCCATGGCTGTTCTGGGACAGGAAGAGGCTGCAGTAGTCCCGCCTTTTTTTGCTTGCTGCTCTTCATCCGCTGACATGTATCACACGAGGTGACGAATTTCTGAACATCCTCTGCCAAGTGGGGCCAGTAGTAGTGTTTTGCGATACCTGTCAGCGTCTTGTTGCTACCGAAATGTCCGGCGTATAGGACGTCGTGGTATTCTTCGAGTAGTAACTGGCGCAAAGGAGGGTAATTGGGTACCCAGATTTTTGTTGATCCTTTCCGGTACGCGATGTCATTGTCCCTCTGTAGCAGATATCGTTTTTCTGCCAAGGGAATTTCGGGGTCGATGGCGTACCCGTGTGTGAAGAGTCCCTTGAGTAGTGGATTCATCCCTTCGATCTGAATAGCGGCAATGTGTGCAGGCCGGCTGAAGGTGTCTGCTTTGTTTTTGTGGCCGGGCTTGTACACGATGTCGTAGTGGAAGTGTGTCTCGAGGAAGTCGATCCACCGAACCTGCCGCCTGGAAAGGTTGGGTTGTGTCTTCAAGTATTTCAGGCTGCAGTGGTCAGTGTAGATGGTTGTTCTTCGTCCTTTGAGATAACATCTCCACGCTTTGAAGGCGATGACGATGGCAAGGGCCTCTTTGTCGTGTATCGGGTAGCTTAGTTCTGCCCCATGTAGTTTCTTGCTGAGGTAGGCGATTGGTTGCAGTCCATTTCCTTGGTTGCATCAAGACTGCTCCCACTGCCTGGTCACTGGCGTCAGCTTCGATGACGTAGTCGCGTTCGGGATCTGGCAAGATGAGTACCGGTGCGGACGTGAGTGCTTGCTTCAGCTGCTCCACGGCTTCTTGGTGCTTTGACTCCCATTTGTGGGGCGTGTTCTTTTTCAGCAGATTCGTGAGTGGTGCTGCGAGTTTCACATACTATTGCACGAACCTGTTGTAGTAATTAGCGAAGCCTAGGAACTGCTGCAACTCCTTCACGTTCTCGGGTGTCTTCCACGTATGCACGGCTTCAATTTTCTTGGGGTCGACGTGAACTCCTTGAGCGCTCACTATGTGTCCTAGGAACTGGACCTTCTCAAGGGCGAATTCGCTCTTGGACAGTTTGACGTAGAACCGTTCTCGTCGAAGAATCTCGAAGACGCGTCGCAGGTGTTCGCCGTGTTGCTTCATGTCGCGTGAGTAGATGAGGATGTCGTCCAGGTACACCACCACGCACTCGTCCAAAAGTGGTCGTAGAATGTGGTTAATTTCGGCTTGGAACGTTGCGGGTGCGTTGGTGAGTCCGAACGGCATTACCAAATACTCGTACGATCCATACCGAGTTCGGAAAGCAGTTTTGTGGATAGAGTTGTCCGCCATCCGTATCTGCCAGTATCCGGACCGCAGATCCAGTTTGGAAAATACCGTAGCTCCCCGAAGCTGGTCAAGCAGGTCATCGATTCGCGGTATCGGATATTTATTCTTGATTGTCGGCTTGTTAAGAGCTCAGTAGTCGATGCACATGCGCAGGCTTCCGTCCGGTTTCGGTGTGAAGAGTACTGGGGCACCGTATGGCGAAGTGGATGGTCGGATGAGTCCTTTGGCTAGGAGATACTCGATCTGTTTTTTCATGTCGGTCAGCTCCGTAGGGCTGAGCCGATATGGTGCTCGGAAGGTTGGCTTCGAACCCGGTTCCTCCACGATCTCGTATTGATGTGTGCGGTATGGCGGTAGCTCGTTCGGAAGATCGTTAGGAAGAATGTCTTGGAACTCCTTCAATAATTCCTTGATCTTTCCCGGAGGTTCCGAGATCTTTTCTCCGTCGTTCTCCACCTCTATTGCTATCGCCAGGAACCCGGTGTCGGTTCTCTTCACGTCCTTCTCGAATCGTGCGAGTGTCTCCACTGGGATATCTCCTGTATCATCCCAGTTGGGTAGCTGTACTCTCCGTCCATTGTTGTAGATGCTTGCGGTGCGGTTTATCCAGTTGATCTCGGGGTTGAATCCTTTCAGGAAGTCTCGCTCGAAGATCAAGTCAAGCCCTTTGATGTTGGTGATGGGGAGTGCAGGTCTCCAGCGCAGTGGCCCGATTTGTAGGTGTAGCACTGCTTCGCCGTACACTGGTAACTTGCTGCCGTCCACCATCGTTGCAGAGAATCCTGAAGGCTTGTACTCTTCCCGAAGTCGGTCGATTACTGCCTTGTTGCAGACGGTGTGTGATGCTCCGCTGTCCACGAGTGCTTGGAGGCGTCGTCCTTTGCAGATGACCTCGAGCATGAGGGGCAGGCGTTGCTCGGAGTACCCAAAGATAGTCTCATTGATTGGGTCATAGAATACATCCCAATATTCCGTACACACCTTTGTGTTGCCATCTACTCTTGAGCTGGCAGCTGGCTGAGAAGCTTGGAGAACGGCTCTTCTCCAGGGCCCGGAGTTTCCTTGACGACTGTGCGCGTCATTGATGCCGAAGAATTGGATGCATCCATAGGAGGATTTTGGGGTTTGTGCAGCTTCTTGTAGACCCCCAGCTTCCTCTTGAGCTGCTTCAGCTCCACGGACGCCTTCCCTGGGGAACGGGTGGTCGTTGTGGGCTGGTGTCGGGAGAGGACGTTGACTCCGTGGAAAGGTCGGCTTCTTTCCACACTCCTTAATTTTTTCCCCAAGTTGTTCGGTACCGGTATAATCTCCACAGCTGTCTGCTTCTTTTGGAGTCCCTCCCGAAATTTCTCCAAGGCTCTAGTCCCTCGAGAATTACAAGTTTTCATTAAAGCATCTTTGTAAGATAACTTTAACGAATCCTTATAATTTCTTGGGTCTTCAAGGAGTTTCCCTGTCTCGGCAGAGTCCTTTTTCGCGGAGTTATATTTCTCCTCGGCGATTTTCTTTGGCGAAGACTGGTCGTGGGGTGGAGATTTTCCCCCATCATTTCCTCCTTCTCGCGTTGAATCAGCTTCGTCGAAGTTGATTTTCCCGGAATCCCGCGGCCGCTTCCGGATCTTTTATTTTCGCCAGCTAGATCCGTAATCACTGGCGAGTCCCGTTTTTTGGCTTCTGATTGGCCGAAGAATTTCCACCACTGTTGCGTGCCCGATACTCTGCGCGTGCGGTTTTCATTCTGTTGCAGTCGAAGATTCGATGGCCCGGCACCCCGCAAAAATCACACGTGTAGTTGGTGTTTTTCGGACGTGGCCGCCCTTTGAACCTGTCGACTTCTATCGGGTCGGCAAACGTGAGGTGAGCTGAGCGGTCGCCTTGTCGCGTACTGCCGACGTGCGTCCATCGTGTCCCGGCGTTGACCATGTCGAATCGCTCCGCTGCCGAAACGACATTAATGTAGCTCCATGTAGATCGGGAATTCGGCTATAAAATTCCTCCATCTGCTGCTTGTACTGTGCTACACTCCCGAACTGTCGGTGTCGATGATTTTTTTCCCGGGCAAGGAAACTCGAATTTATCGGCTCGAATCATTTCAGCAGGTCGGTGCGGAACTGCTGCCACGTGGCTTCACCGTGGATGAAGGTACTGTTGCCACCAGTCCACTCGAGTGCCGGCCCTCGCATCAGTGTCGCCACGAGTCGTACGCGTTGACCGTCCCAGACTGGCGAGCTCCATCCGACGGCTGCGAAGTAGATCTCCATTCCGGCGATCCATCTGCAGACGTCGGAGTTTCGATCGCTCGGATCGAACGGCTCAGGTAGGCGCGGTTTAGGAGCCTCGAGAAACTGCTGCGACTGCTGCGTCGTCGCCGTTGTCGAGTCGTGCTGCGCTCCGGCGAGTCGAGTTACTCGCTCGAACTCGTTTCGCCACGCTTCGCGATCCGCTCGCATTTCCTCCTAAAGGGCTGCAATGCGCGCGAAGAGCTGCTGGGTAACCTCGGCGTTGTCGAGGGTTGCCATCCTGTTCAAAACACGCGGGGGGGGGGGGGGGGGGTAATTCGAAAAAACGCGGAGCTGGTGCTTACCAGAATCGGCGTCGAATTGGTCGCCCCCGGCGGTTTTTCGAGGCAGGTTTTCCCGCTACTGCTGCTTTGTTGAGCGCGGCCGAGTGAGAAAAGCTCTGATTACCAAGTGTCACTGGATCGAATGACTCGAGGAAAGGTTGCACTATCGATCAGTACAAGGCGCTTTTATATTTCCATGGTACATCAGGTAACCAGGTTTATCTTATCCTAAGGGAATAGACCCTTCTAGAAGATAGAATCACCCTGCGTAAAGCCACGCGAGGCTATTGGCTTTAGGGGATTACGGCAGGATTACGCCAGATAGCGCACCTGTACATCCCAAGCCTGGTCGGTGATATAATTATAATAGCAGGATAAACCAAAGGTTAATGGAAAATGGAGGATAGGAAATCAAATGAGATGGGATAAAAAGAGAAATGAAAGAGGAAGGAAATAAGAAAAGGGACAAGTGGTGTAACGGGGCCGTACTCTCGCACACACGCTAGTCTCGGGTGGTGGGAAACCACTCCCACGCCACTCTCGTGGGGTGGCAAACCACTCGCACGCCACTCTCGCGGGGTGGCATACAACTCACGCGCAACTCTCAGGGGGTGGCAATCCACGCGCACACAACTCTGGGGGTGGCAAACTAGTTGCACGCCACTTTGGGAGGTGGCAAACCACTTGCACGCAACTTTGGGGGGTGGCAAACCACTCGCACGCCACTCTCAGAGGGCGGCAAACCACTCGCACGACACTCTAGGGGGTGGCAAACCACTCGCATGCCACTCTGGGAGGTGGCAAACAACTCGCACGCCAATTTCGAGGGGTGGCAAACCACTCGCACGCAACTCTCAGGTGGTGGCAAACCACTCTCACGCTACTCAGGGAGGTGGCAAACCATTCGCACGCAACTCTGGGGGGTGGCAAACAAGTTGCACGCCACTCTGGGGGGTGGCAAACCACTAGCACGCTACTCTGGGGGGTGGCAAAATACTTGCATGCCACTCCAGGGGGTGGCAAAATACTCCATATTTCATATTCCGTCTTCCATTTCCATCTTCCTACTTCCACATTCCATTTTCCATCTTCCATCTAACTTTCATCTTCTAATTTCCATCTTCCACCTTCCATCCTCCATATTCCATCTTCCATCTTCCATCTTACATATTCCATCTTCCATCTTCCATATTCCATCTTCCATCTTCGATCTCACATCTTCCAGCTTCCATCTCTTCTCATCCATCTTCCATCTTCCATCCTCCATCTTCCATCTCCCATCTTCCATCTGGCATCTTCCATCTTCCATCTTCTACAGCGACGAAAAGTATTGTCCACATGTTTGTGACTTAGAGGAATTTTGCCATTTTAGGGGGTCATGGACATTAAGACTTAATCTTCTGGTGTGCCTAGTGTATCTAGGTTGGGGTAAGGCTCCACGCCCATGCCTTACATCACACTAGTATAATGATGTTTACAACAAATACTAGAAAATAACAATCTTGGTACATGTGGACAATTATTGCCAGGCACAAGCAGCAAGTTACATCAGCCCCTAACTAGTACCTAATCCACCGCCCTTTCGCCTTAGACACCGCCCTCACCCCCCTAGGCATGCTTTCCACCAGGTGGGTGCACACATCCACCGGGATCTTCTCCCATTTCTCCTGCACCTGCTCCCAAAGGTCCAGCATACCAGTGGGAGGCTTATAAGGCTTGGCCAGCTGCCTCTTGAGATGAGCCCATAAATGCTCCATTGGGTTGAGGTCGGGTGAGGAAGACGGCCACTCTAGCACCCCTGAATCTTACTCTCAAAGCCACTCCTGTACGATACGCAACTTGTGCTTCGGGTCGTTGTCGTGCTGGAAGATAGTTTTTGAGGGTGTAAGCTGGTAAAGCTCAATCGTACTGTTGAGATCGTCCTGCAGTATACTCAGCGAGAGCAGTCCGTCCACCCTACCATATGTTTTGCTCATGAAGCCTGCTCCCTTTTACGACATGCAGTCGTAAATTATCAAGCAACCGCCCCCGTGTTTGACGATCTGCTTGATTCGGTGTCTTTGGAGGGCAGTCCCTTCGTGAACGCAGGCGTATGAGAGTCAGTCGGATGCAAGACGACCGATCTTGGTCTCATCCGCACAGATAACTCACTTCTAGTCGTCAACCGTCCAGTCTGCGTGGGCACGCGCCCATTCCAGCCTATCGCGTATGTTTTTCCGA
Organism: Closterium sp. NIES-67; assembly: GCA_027943415.1. NCBI lineage: Eukaryota > Viridiplantae > Streptophyta > Zygnematophyceae > Desmidiales > Closteriaceae > Closterium > Closterium sp. NIES-67. Next base: position 348,745 of record BQMB01001500.1, on the reverse strand, counting down.
GAGTGTCGCGGTTTCTTGGGATGCTTGATTGCGACAAGTCGGCTCCCATTCAAAGCGTTACGCAATGTCTTAGGATGCAACGTGATGCCGTGCTGCTTCTCAACGATTTTCGCCACGTGAGCAGAGATTTCTGCCTCCTCGAGGGTAATCGACCGAACTATGCCGCGGCGAACTCTCTCTGTCACTAAGCGAGGGCGACCGGCTGAGGGCATCGTAGGACGCACGTCATCGCGGCTAGACTCTACAATCGCCTTGATGGGCCGAACTCTTCCCTATGGCTAGCTGTTTAGCGATTCAACGATTGCTCTACCCCCTCTGCAACAAGGGAATGATCTATGCGTAGAGCGCCTCATCTAACGGTTTCATGACGGCCTAATCATCGCAGCGGTCCTAGCCTATCTCCTGACTACTCGATAGTCGCGAGGGCAAGTAAGAAGAAATAGCGAGGATAGGAAATAGATCTACTACGCTGCTTGGCCTAAACTGTCCGGATGCACCCACGCGGACGAAATCTCGTCCTCGGTAAAAAATCGACCCCTATAAAACTGAAACCAGCATCCGTCACATACAGTACAGTACTACTTTACATCCAACCCCGAAATTTGATTCGTAAATAAACAAAGAAGGCACCAAACCAGTACGAGAAATGTTTTAAGGCAATTATCCGAGCAATACTTTCCGTCGCTGTATCTTCCATCTTCCATTTTCCATCTTCCACGATTTTTCTTCCATCTTCCATCTTCCATCGTCCATCTTCCATCTTCCATCTCACATCAGCTTCCATGTTCCATCTTCCATCTTCCATTTTCTATCGTCCATCTTCCATCTTCCATCTTCCATCTTCTATCTTCCATTTTCCATGTTCCATGTTCCATCTTCCACCTTCCATATTCCATGTTCCATCATCCATTATCCATTTTCCATCTTCCATCTTCCACCTTCCATCTTCCATGTTCCATCATCCATCTTCCATCGTCCATCTTCCATCTTGCATCTACCATTTTCCATCTTCCATCTTCTATCTTCCATCTTCCATCTTCCATGTTTCATCTTCCATCTTCCACCTTCCATCTTCCATCTTCATCTTCCATCTTCCATCTTCCATTTTCCATCTTCCATCTTCCATCTTCCATCTTCCATCTTCCATCTTCCATCTTCTATCTTCAACCTTCCATCTTCCATACTCCATCTTCCATCTTCCATCTAACTTCTTCCATCTTCCACCTATCTTCCATCTTCCATCTTCCATATTCCTTCTTCCATCTTCCATATTCCATATTCCATATTCCATATTCCATCTTCCATCTTCCATCTAACTTCCATCTTCCACCTTCCATCTAACTTCCATCTAACATCCATCTTCCATCTTCCATCTTCCATCTTCCATCTTCCATTTTCCATCTTCCATCTTCCATTTTCCAACTTCCATCTTCCACCTTCCATCTTCCATCTTCCATCTTCCATCTTCCATCTTCATTTTCCACTCGCACGCCACTCTGAACGGGTGGCAAACAACTCGCATGCCACTCGGGGGGGTGGCAAACCACTCGCACGCCACTCTCGGGGATTGGCAAACCACTCTCACGCCACTTGGGGGGGGTGGCAAACCATTTGCACGCCACTCGGGGGGGGTGGCAAACCATTTGCACGCGAGTCTCAGAAGGTGGCAAACCACTCGCACGCCACTTTTGGGGGTGGCAAACCTACGCACGCCACCCTGGGAGGTGGCAAACCACTCGCACGCCACTTTGGGGGGTGGCAAACCACTCCCACGCCTCTCTCGGGGGGTGGCAGACCACTCGCACCCCACTCTCAGGGGGTGGAAAACAAATCGTACGCCACTCATGGGGGTCGCAATCCACTCGCAAGCCACTCTCTAGGGTGGCAAACCACTCGCATGCCACTCTGGGGGGTGGCAAACCACTCATAAGCCACTATGAGGGGGTTGGCAAGCCACTCGCACGCCACTCTCAGAGGGTGGCAAATCGCTCGCACGCTACTCTTGGTAGTGGCAAACCGCTCGCACACCGCTCTCGAGGGGTGGAAAACCCCTCGCACGCCACTCGGGGGGCGGGGGGGGGGGAGGGGGGGGGGGTGGCAAACTACTCGCACGCCACTCTCGCGGCGTGGCAAAGCACTCACAGGCCACTCGGGGGGGTGGCAAACCACTCGCACACCACTCTCAGGGGGTGGCATACCACTCGTACGCCACTCTCGGGGGGTGGCAAACCACTCGCACATCACTCTCGCGGGGTGGTAAACCACTCGCACGCCACTCTTGAGGGTGGCAAACCACTCACATGCCACTCTCAGGGGGTGGCAAACCATTTGCACGCCACTCTTTGGGGTTGCAAACCACTCGCACGCCATTCTAGGGGGGTGGCAAACCACTTGCACGCCTCTTTTGGGGGGTGGCAAACCGCTCGCAAACCACTCGCTCGCCATTCTTGGCGGTGGCAAACCGTACGCACGCCACCTGGGGGGGTGGCATGTTACTCGCACACCACTCTCGGGGGGTGGCAAACCGCTCGCACGCCACCCTGAAAGGTGGCAAAAAACTCGCACGCCACTCTCGGGGTTTTGAAAACAACTCGCACGCGACTCAAGGGGGTCGCAAATGACTCGCACGCCACTCTCTAGGGTGTGAAACAACTCGCACACTACTCTAAGGGGTGGCAAACCACTCGCAGGCCACTCTCGGGGGGTAGCATACAACTTGCACACCACTCGTACGATACTCTTGGGGGTGGCAAACCACTCGCACGCCACTCTGGGGGGGTGGCAAACCACTCGCACGCCACTCTGGGGGGTGGCAAACCACTCGCACGACTCTCTAGGGGGGTGGCAAACCACTCGCACGCCACTCTGGGGGTTGGCAAACCACTCGCACAACACTCTTGGGGGTGGCAAACCACACGCATGCCACTCTGGGGGGGTGGCAAGCCACTCGCACACCTCCCTCTGGGGGTGGCAAACCGCTCACATGCCACCCTGGGAGGTGGCAAACCACTCGCATGCCACTCTTGGGGGTGGCAAACCACTCGCACACCTCTCTCGGGGGGTGGCAAACCCTTCGCACGCCACTCTGGGGGGTGGCAAACCACTCACACGCCACTCTCGGGGGGTGGCAAACCACTCGCACACCACTCTGGGGGGTGGCAAACCACTCGCGAGCCACTATGGGGGGTAGGCAAGCCACTCGCACGCCACTCTAGGAGGTTGGCAAACCGCTCGCACGCTACCCTGGGGAGTGGCAAAACATTCGCACACCACTCTCGGGGGGTGGAAAACCACTCGCACGCCATTCAGGGGGGGGGGGGAGGGGGGTGGCAAACCACTCGCACGCCACTCTCGCGGCGTGGCAAAGCACTCACAGGCCACTCGGGGGGGTGGCAAAGCACTCGCACGACACTCTCGGGGGGGGGGGGCATACCATTCGCACGCCACTCTCGGGGGGTGGCAAACCACTTGCACGTCACTCTCGGGGGGTGGTAAATCACTCGCATGCCACTCTTGGGGGTGGCAAACCACTCGCACGCCACTCTCGGGGGGTGGCAAAACACTCCCACGCAACTCGAGGGGGTTGCAAACCATTTGCACGCCACTCGGAGGGGTGGCAAACCATTTGCATGCCACTCTTGAGGGGTGGCAAACCACTCGCAGGCCATTCTAGGGGGGTGCCAAACCACTCGCACGCCACTCTGGGGGGGTGGCAAACCACTTGCACGCCTCTTTCAGGGGGTGGAAAACCCCTCGCAAACCACTCGCAAGCCATTCTTGGGGGTGGCAAACCACACGCACGCCACTCTGGGTGGGTGGCAAGCCACTCGCACACCACTCTCGGGGGGTCGCAAACCGCTCGCACGCCACCCTGGGAGGTGGCAAACCACTCGCACGCCACTCTTGGGGGGTGGAAAACAACTCGCACGCGACTCAGGGGGGTCGCAAACCACTCGCACGCCACTCTCTGGGGTGTCAAACAACTCGCATGCTACTCTAGAGATTGGCAAACTACTCACACGCCACTCTCGCTGGGTGGAAACCCACTCGCAGGCCACTCGGGGGGGTTGCAAACCACTCGCACGCCACTCTCGAGGGGTGGCATACAACTTGCACGCCACACGCACAACACTCTTCGGGGTTGCAAACCTCTCGCACGCCACTCTGGGGGGGTGGCAAACCACTCGCACGCCGCTCTGGGGGGTGGCAAACCACTTGCACCACTCTCTAGGGGGGTGGCAAACCACTCGCACGCCACTCTCGGGGGGGGAGGGAACCACTCGCACGCCACTCTGGGTGTTGGCAAACCACTCGAACGTCACTCTCGAGGGGTGGCAAACCAGTCGCACGCCATTATGGGGGGTGGTAAACCACTCGCACGCCACTCTCAGGGGGTGGCAAACGACTCGCATGCCACTCGGGGGGGGTGGCAAACCACTCGCACGCCACTCTGGAGGGTGGCAATCCACTTGCACGCCACTCGGGGTGGTGGCAAACCACTTGCATGCCACTCTTGAGGAGTGGCAAACCACTCGCACAATACTCTTGGGGGTGGCAAACAACTCGCACGCCACTCTGGGGAGGTGGCAAACCACTCGCACACCACTCTGGGGGGTGGCAAACCACTCGCACGTCACTCTCGGGGGGGGGGGGGGGGGGAAACCACTCGCACGCCACTCTGGGGGTTGGCAAACCACTTGAACGCCACTCTTGAGGGGTGGTAAACCACCCGCACGCCATTCTGGGGGGTGTAAACCACTCGCACGCCATTCTCAAGGGGTGGCAAACCACTCGCATGCCCCTTGGGGGTGTGGCAAACCACTCGCTTGCCACTCTCGGGGGGTGGCAAACCACTCGCACGCCACTTTGGGGGGTTTGCAAACCATTTGTACGCCACTCGGGAGGGGTGGCAAACCACTTGCACGCCACTCTCGGGGAGTGGCAAACCATACGCACGCCTCTGTTGGGGGGTGGCAAGCCACTCGCACACCTATCTCCGGGGGTGGCAAACTGCTCGCACGCGACACTGGGAGGTGGCAAACCACTCGCACGCCACTCTATGGGGTGGCAAACCACTCGCACGCCGCTCAGGGGGGTGGCAAACCTCTCACACGCCACTCTTGCGGGGTGGCAAACCACTCGCACGCCACTCGGGGGGGTGGCAAACCATTCGCACGCCACTCTTGGGGGGTGGCAAAACACTCGCACGCCACTTTGGGGGGGTGGCAAACCACTCGCACGCCACTCGGGGGGTGGCAAATCACTTGCACGCCACTCTCTAGGGGTGGCAAACCTCTCGCACGCCACTCTTGGGGGCGTGGTAAACTACTCGCACGCCACTCTGGGGGGTGGCAAACCACTTGCACGCCTCTTTAGGGGGGTGGCAAACCATTCGCACGCCACTCTCGGGGGGGTGGTAAACCATCTGCACGCCATTCAGGGGGTTGGCAAACCACTCGAACGCCACTCTCGGGGGTGGCAAACCACTCGCACGCCACTCTCGGGGGGTTGCAAACCACTCGCACGCCACTCTCAGTGGGTAGCAAACCACTCGCACGCCACTCGGGGGGGTGGCAGACCACTGACACGCCACTCTCAAGGCATGGCAAACCACTCGCACACCACTCTTGGGGGTGGCAAACCACTCGCACGCCACTCTGGGGGGTGGTAAATCACTCGCACTCCTCTCTCGGAGGGTGGCAAACCACTCGCACGCCAGTGTGGGGGAGGGGGGCAAACCACTTTCACGCCACTCTTTGGGGGCGGCAAACCATTCGCACGGCATTCTCTGGGGGCGGCAAACCACTCGCACGCCACTTTTGGGGGGCGGCAAACCACGCGCACTCCACTCTCGGGGGGTGGCAAGCCACTCCAACGCCACTCTCAGGAGGTGGTAAACCACTCGCACGCCATTCTAAGCGGTGGCAAACCAGTTGCACGCAATTCTAAGGGGTGGCAAACCACTCGCAAGCCACTCTCGAGTGGTGGCAAACCACTCGCAGGCCACTCTGTGGGGTGGCAAACCACTAGCACGCCACTCTGGGGGGGTGGCAAACCACTCGCACGCCACTCTGAGGGGTGGCAAACCACTGGCACGCCTCTCTCGGGGGGTGGCAAACCACTCGCACTCCACTCTCGGAGGGGTGGCAAACCACTCGCACGCCACTCTCGGGGGGTGGCAAACCACTCGTACCCCACTCTGGGGGGTGGCAAACCACTCGCACGCCACTCTCAGCGGGTGGCAAAGTACTCGCACGCTACTCGGGGGTGTGGCAAACCACTCGCACGCCACTCTCAGGGGGTGGCAAACCTGTCGCACGCCACTCTTGGGGGTGGCAAGCCACTTGCACGCCACTCTCGGGGGGTGGCATACCACTCGCACGCCACTCTCGGGGGGTGGCATACTACTCGCACGCCACTTTCGGGGGGTGGCAAACCACTCGCACGCCACTCTTGGGGGGTGGCAAACCACTCACACGCCACTCTTGCGGTGGGCGGTGGGCGGTGGGCGCGGTGGCTACATGAGGGGTGCTTAAGCTTAACGCCCAACCAAGAGGGTGGTGGGTGTGGATGCGCATGATGGTGACCGTGTGTTGTGGGCCGCATGCATGCGTCATGTTGCTTGCAGCCCAGCCTTGTGTGAGGGCGTGATGGGTCCATGCCTCCACACATGGTGCTCATGGGATGAGCAAGGAGCACATGGGATGAGCATGGGTGTGTTATGGTCTTGTGCTTGTTGCAGTGCAGAACCAACTGCATGGTTATGGATGGCTCTTACTGTCAACTTATACATATGATCTATGTAGAAGTTATAGGCTAGACTAGGTGTGTGTTTCTAGTGAGTACAACCCAACAAGTATATGTTCTAGGTTTCTCCTTCTAGTAAATTATTCACGTAATCTAACATGGTATCGAGTAGGTTAGGTCCCCCCGCCCGCTTCCGCCCGCGCCCTAGTCTCTCGTCTGCCCCTAGCCGGCCCCCTGGCCGTCGCGTCCGTCACTAGCTGGCCCCTTGGCCATCGCGTCCGCCCCTAGCCAGCCCCCTGGCCATCACGTTCGCCCCTAGCTGGCCCCCTGGCCGTCGCGTTCGCCCCTAGTCGGCCCCCTGGCCGTCACGTTCGCCCCTAGTCGGCCCCTGGCCGTCGCGTCCGCCCCTAGCCGGCCCCCTGGCCGTCGCGTCCGCCCTTAGCTGGCCCCTTGGCCATCGCATCCGCCCCTAGTCGGCCCCCTGGCCGTCGCGTCCGCCCTCAGCTGGCCCCCTGGGTGTCGCGTCCGCCTCTAGTCGGCCCTCTGGCCGTCGCGTTCGCCCCTAGCTGGCCCCCTGGCCGTCGCGTTCGCCCCTAGTCGCCCCCCTGGCCATCGCGTTCGCCCCTAATCGGCTCCCTGCCCGTCGCGTCTGCCCCTAGCCGGCCCCCTGGCCGTCGCGTCCGCCCCTAGCCGGCCCCCTGGTCGTCGCGTCTGCCCCTAGCTGGCCCCTTGGCCATCGCGTCCGCCCCTAGTCGCCCTCCTGGCCGTTGCATCCGCCCTCAGCTGGCCCCCTGGCCGTCGCGTCCGCCCCTAGTCGGCCCCCTGGCCGTCGCGTCCGCCCCTAGCTGCCCCCCTGGCCGTCGCGTCCGCCCTCAGCTGGCCCCCTGGCCGTCGCGTCCGCCTCTTGTCGGCCCCCTGGCCGTCGCGTCCGCCCCTAGCTGGCCCTCTGGCCGTCGCGACCGCCCATAGCCGGCCCCCTGGCCGTCGCGTCTGCCCCTAGCTGGCCCCTTGGCCGTCGCGTCCGCCCCTAGCCGGCCCCCTGGCCGTTCGCGCCCGCTCCTAGCCGGCCCCGTGGCCGTTCACACCCGCCCCTAGCTGGCCCCACTGGCCGTCGCGCCCGCTCCTAGCTGGCCCCCCCCCTGGCCCCACGCGCCCACTCCTGGCCGGCCCACTGACCGTCGAGCCCGCTCCTAGCCAGCCCCAACAGCGCCCGCCCGGCCCCTCCTCGAGCCCGCCCGGCCCCCAGTCGCGCCTGCCCGGCCGCCCCGCGCGTGCTAGGCCCCTCCTAGCGCCCGCCCGGTCCCAGTGCGCCCGCCCGGCCCCTCCTCCTGCCCGCCCGGCCCCTCCTCGTGCCTGCTCGACTTGCCGTGCCACCTCGGGCCCCGTGTCCTCTGCTAGCCCGTGCTGGGGCGCCCCGCAGCCGCCCTACTAGAGAGTGCTGCCGCCGTGTCCCCGTGCCGCTGCGCTCCTGCCGAGCTATGGAGCTGTGCCACTGTGTCGCTGAGGAGCTGTGTCGCTGACCCTGCACGATGGCTGAGTTCGTGCTCCGCCTGGATGCTGAGGGCCATGCGGTTGACTTCGTCGCCTGGCTCTCCGATCTCCGCCGTCAGCTTACAGGTCAGCGCCAGGATGGACACTCGCTGGTTGTCCATGCTGATGGCTTGCTCCCATGCCCCCCTGCACCTGCTCCCCTTCCTGCTGACCCCACCTCCGCTGAGAGTAAGGCTTTCTCTACTGTAGCGCTTGCCTGTGCGGTCTGGGACTCACACGATGCAGTAGCTCAGGTTGCTATCAGTCACGCCCTCCCTGTGTCTGAGCGCTCGCGTTTCGCTACAGTAGATACGGCCAAAGCATATTTAGACGCTGTTATTGCTCGCTATTCCACACCTGCATCCGCTTCTGCCGGCCGCCTGCTCTTCCCGATGCTGTTCCCAGACCTTGCTGCCTTCCCTACTGTCGCAGACTTTGCCACTCACTTGCGTGCCTTAGAGACTCGCTATCGCACTGCCAGCACTGCTGCCCAGCTCACTGCGCCCCCCCCCCCATTCTGCATGACCCTCTATTTTATCGCCATGCGCCTGCCGGACCGCCTAGCTAGTGCCCGCGACCGCTTCCTTAGCCAGCACCCGGGTGACCTCACACTGACCGCCTTTGTTGACACCCTCACCGAGATTGAGACGCGCCAGCGCACTATCGCTCAGTCGAGCGGTGCACCGACAGTCTCTATCTTTCACGGCTGTGCCCCCTCCCAGTGCACGTTTACTGACGTTTCGGCTGCGGTCGCCACTGCGACCCCTCTTACCGAGACGGCTCCTGCAGTCCAGGGAGGTCGTGGCCGTGGCCGTGGGCGTGGCCGTGGCCGTGGCCGCCAGGGAGGTCGTGGTAGTGGCACTAGTGGTGGTGGTAGTGGTTGCGGTGACGGTAGTCCACCTGAGGGGACTACCACCGGTGGGCAGGAGCAGACGCAGTCGCCTTCGCTGCAGGAGCAGCCCCAGCAGCAGCCGCCGCCGTCCCAGCAGCAGCCGTCACAGCCGTGGGCTCGTCTCCCACCTGGTTGGCCTGGCACCTTCGGCGGTGGTGACCGAGGTGGTGGCCCGCGCAGCTTGGCGTCTACCGACAGCTCCAGTGCTGTGACGTGCCAGTACCAGCTTCAGACCGGGCCTCTCCGCGGCACTCTGTGCCACCGCCCGCACCCGACCGCCCGCTGTTTCCGCCGCCTCGACGATCTCTTTCGTCGTCGCTTTGGCCTGGCCCCGGACCTCCCCGACTGGCACAGCCTGCTTCGTCAAGGCGTGCCGATCTTTGAGTTAGATATGGATTAGATAGGTGCTGCTTTGCATGCTTTGTATGCTGACGCTTCTAGTGTTGCTGGATCTTATTACCCTGTGTACTCTAGCTTAGGTGTCTCACCCTTGTGTAGCTTAGCCTCCCCTGCTGTGTCAGGCGTAGGACTGCCTCGTTTGCCTAGCCTAGGTTCTGCACCGGCTCCGTTCCCAGCCTCCGCCACTGCCTCGCTGTCCTTCACTCTCGACTCCGGTGCTCCTGCATGTTTCTTCCGCGACCGGTCCACGCTTACGCTGCTTGTTGCACCTGCTGTTGTCTCTCTTGCTGACCCCTCTGCGGGTCCCGTCATCGCTCGCAGTTCCACGTCCCTTCCCTGTCCAGCAGTTCACTCGGGCTCTCTTACAGGCCTCCACGTTCCCTCATTCTCCAACAACCTGGTTGGTGTCGGCTATCTTCAGGACCTCGGCGTCACCACTACGTTCCCCGGGCACGAGCGTTTCGCTGTCTGTTCAGAGGCTGTCTCCGGTTCCCCACTTGCTACGTTCCCCCGGGACCCGGTGTCCGGACTGTTCACCATAGACACCGCTTCCCCCCCTTGTTGGTGCGTCCTCCCAAGTCGCTGCAGCTTGCTCGTGTCGGTCTCTCACTCACCCGTCCCTTTTGTGGCACCACCGCCTAGGTCACCCTGCACTCCCGCGTCTGCGTCACATGTCCCAGCACGGTCTTGTCTTAGGCCTCCCCGCGTCGCTCCCCGCCCTTCCCCTCTCGCCTGCTCCACCGTGCACGCCCTGCGTCGAGGGTCGGCTCCACTGTGCCCCTCACTCCTCCTCGCTTCGCCCTGCCACTGCTCCCCTTCATACCCTACACCTGGACGTTTGGGGCCCAGCCCCCGTCCCCGGACCGCGTGGCGAGCGCTACTTTCTTGTGCTCGTCGACGACTACACGCGCTACACCACGGTGTTTCCCCTGGAGCGGAAGGCCGACGTGCCTGACGTTCTTCTTCCGTGGGTTGTGGCTGTGCGTCTTCACCGCGGTCTCCCCGTGTTGTGTCTCCAATTTGACCGTGGCGGAGAGTTAGCTTCTGGCCGGCTTGGACAGTTCTGTCGTGCGGAGGGCATCACCCAGTCGTACACCTTGCCGGACTCGCCACAGCAGAATGGGGTTGCTGAGCGCCGCATCGGCTTGGTGATGGAGGTGGCTCGTACCTCCATGATCCATGCCAGTGCACCCCATTTTGTGTGGCCGTTCGCCGTTCGCTACGCCGCTCACCAGTTTAACCTGTGGCCATGCTCCCAGCGGCCGCAGGTTTCGCCGACCCTCCTTTGGACCGGGTCCCCCGGTGACGCGTCTGCGTTCCACGTCTGGGGTTGCCTTGCTCACGTTCGTGCCTCTGGCACTGACAAGCTCACTGCCCGCACTGTTCTCTGTGTCTTCCTTGGTTTCCCCCTGGACTCGTCTGACTGGCTCTTCTACCACCCGCAGTCTCACCGCTTCCTCCACTCTCGTGACGTCACCTTTGACGAGTCCGTCTCCTTCTACCATCACTTCCCTCACCGAGGTCTCCCGGTTTACCCCCCCCTGTTCCTTGCCTCCTCTCCCCCAGTAGCCCCTCCTCCTCTCCCCGTCTGGTGTCTCCAATGTGAATCCCCTCCCGTCAGTTGTTCCTGTTGAGGAGTCTGCTGACTCTGGTGGTTCCCCCGCCCCGCCCTTGCCGCGTCCCCCTTTCCTGGTGTCTACGCCCCAGCTGTCGCAGTCGCCGCCGTCGTCGCCGCCGCCGCCGCTGTCGCAGCCGCTGCCGCCGCCGCTGCCACTCTTGGCCTCTGGGGGTGCTGGCACTGAGGAGGGTGTTCGTCCTGCGGCTCCTCGCGTGGTCGGTTGCAGCGGGCCTGGTGGTGCCACTGGGGCTGGGGAGGGTTCTCGCTCTGGGGGTGTTGGTTCTGGGGGTGTTGCTGTTGAGTGTTCTCCCAGAGGTCGTTGTGCCCCTGCTAGTTCGAGGTTCGAGCACCAGACACCGCAGCAGCCGCCGCAGTCGTCGCCGCTGGTCTCCGCTCTTCGACTGCTCGGCCTTCCCTCCCCTGACCGCTCGCCAGTGTCTCCCCCACCTCCTCCTCACCTTCCTGTCTACGGCCCTGTGTTCCCGCCCCCGGACTCTTTTCCGGCCCGTCTTCCTCCTCGTTCCCCCCTTGTGTCCCCTCCGCTGTCTCCTGACCCTACACCTCCGTCCCACGTTTGGTCTCGCCGTCCCTCACGTGCTCGTCCCATCTCCCCTGTCCCGCGCTCCCACCCTATGTTACTCCGTTCTCACTCGTCTCGTCCTCCCCTCCTCCCCTCGCCTCCTCCCTCATCTCTTGTTGTTGCACCTCCCCCGCTGTCTGACTACCTCCGTGCCGCTCGTCCCCTCGTCCCTCGGGTCCTTGCCTCTCTTCTCACCGACCCGTCTGTTCCTGTCTCTCGCCTTGACGCGCTTGTTGCTGCTGTCGCTGACTTCGCCTCTACCCGCCGCCTTAACTATGCTACCGGTCTGGTCTCTGACCCTGCCCGTCCTCCGTCCGTCGGGGGTGCTCCTGCCCTTGGCAGTGACGTACTAGAGGACAGGCAGTACGAGCTTGCTTTCCTTTCCGAGGCCGCTCCCCATCTCTGCTCCATGCTCCTAGTCCCAGAGGGTGACGGAGACGCCTTCGACATCCCGACCCCTTGCACCTACGCTGAGGCCACCTCGGGACCCTGGGCCTCTCAGTGGATAGCTGCCATGGAGCAAGAGATGGCATCTTGGAGGCCCACCGGCACTTACGTCGACGCAGTTCCCCCGCCTGGGGTGAACGTAATCGATGGTCGGTGGCTCTTCAAGGTGAAGCGCCCCCCTGGAGAGCCGCCTGTCTTCAAGGCGCGCTACGTGGCCAGAGGCTTCAGCCAGCGCGAGGGGGTTGACTTCTTCCAGACCTTCGCCCCGACCCCGAAGATGACCACTCTTCGGGTGCTGCTACACGTAGCAGCACAGCGCGACTACGAGCTTCACTCCCTCCACTTCTCTACTGCCTTTCTTCAGGGCAGCCTACACGAGCAGGTCTACCCGCGCCGACCACAGGGGTTCACAGGTACCTTCCCCTCTGGGACCCAATGGCTTCTCAGGCGTCCGGTCTATGGCCTGCGTCAGGCTCCTCGCGAGTGGCACGACACGCTGCGTGCCACGTTAGCAGACCTGCAGTTCTTTTCGTCCTCTGCTAACCCGTCGCTGTTTGTGCGTTCGGGCCAGACTCCGTTCTACATCCTTGTCTACGTAGACGACCTGGTCTTTGCTACTGCTGACAGGGACGCACTGGCCTCTGTGAAGGCCGAGCTGCTGAAGAGACACACCTGCACCGACCTTGGAGAGTTGCGTCGCTATCTTGGCCTGCAGATCTCTAGGGAGAGAGCAGCACACACCATCACTCTGACACAGTCACACTTGGTGCGCCAGGTCCTTCAGAGGTTCGGTCTTCAGTTCTCCTCCGCACAGCCCACACTTCTGCCGGTTGACCACAAGCTCTCAGCTCCAGTTCCCGAGGAGTCAGCAGAGCCCAGTGGTTCTTACGCAGAGCTGGTTGGTTGCCTCATGTACCTGATGACTTGCACTCGCCCAGATCTTGCATACCCTCTCAGCATCCTGGCTCGCTTTGTGGCCACTGGCAGACACCGGCCACAGCACTGGTCGGCCGCTAAGAGGGTTTTGCGATATCTAGCAAGTACATCGGGCATGGGGTTAGTGCTAGGAGGATGCGGGCCGGTGGTCCTCACTGGGCACACAGACGCTTCTTGGGCAGACGACTCTGAGACTCTCAGGTCGTCTCAGGGCTAAAGCTTTAGCCTTGGTTTGGGTGCTATCTCTTAGGGATCCACTCGCTCGTCGTCTGTTGCTCATTTCAGCTGTGAGGCTGAGATCTACGCTGGTGCCATGGCGGCACAGGAGCTCCGCTGGTTGACCTTCTTGCTCACTGACTTAGGTGATCGTCCTGTGTCAGGAGACTCGGCTTGAGGGCAGAGCGAAGCATATCCAGCTGCGGTACTTCCTCCTGCGCGAGCTACAGCAGAGTCGCCAGGCCCGTGTAGTTCACTTGGCCTCCGGTGCCAACACAGCTAATATCTTTACTAAGGCGCTTGCGCCTAAAGATCTTCAGCGGCACTGTGTACAGCTTGGTCTTGTTCCTGTACCTTCTCATTTGCTAGGGCCATGATTGTGTACTCGCTACTATATATACCTGTCTGACTGGCCTTGTGGCCTTACCTCTAGTGGCTTGACTAGTAGTGCCGCACTGGCTTGCTTTAATCTTGTTTGTACTCTTGGTGACTGGTCTCCGGACCCCTGCCTCAGTGGTTGGACTAGTAGTGCCACCCTGAGCTGTGTGCTTCTTGCTTAGCACCACCCCTTTTCTAACCTAGGGGGTGTGTCAACTTATACATAAGATCTATGTAGAAGTTATAGGCTAGACTAGGTGTGTGTTTCTAGTGAGTACAACCCAACAAGTATATGTTCTAGGTTTCTCCTTCTAGTAAATTATTCATGTAATCTTACACTAAAGTGGCCAATGAGCCTCAAGTCAGACCATGATGGGATTACCCTGCCTAGATTGTAGATTATGCTAGATGGTTTATGGTGAGCTCGTATTCTGGTGCTTATAAACACAATTGTATGTTACGTCATCATGGTAATAAAATTCCAGTTTGATTACCGGTATGACATGCAGCCTGCTCGGATAGCCAGCAGACTTATTTCCACCCGCTTACCATAGCTTCAGATTGCCAGCTGCCTTATTCCACATCCTTCGATCATGCGCTTCTGATCCCACCAGCCAGATTCCAGTTCCAGGCCTGCATCCCACTTGGTAATCCATGCACTTCTTAGGCCAACCAGCCACCACCTCCTTCCAGCTGCAAATACTTCTAAAGCTCTGCTCGCTGGCGGGCAGGCTGCACTTAGATTGAAGCCCGTGCACCTACAGCAGTACAACCATGTCAGAGTGAACAAGTTGTTCACTATCAGGCAGGCACTGACTTCACTTCATGGCAACCCCTTCAAGAGCAGCTTTAGAGGGGGGATGCGAGGGAGGAATGAGAGGAGGTAGGAGGGAGTGAAAGAGGATGATAGGGTGGAAAGGGAGGAGTTGGAGGAAGGGGAGTGGCGGGGAGGAGCGGGTGGAGTAGGAGGAGATGGAGGAGTAGGAGCAGCACTTAGGCTCACCGCAGGGCTGGAAGAAGCACCCCAACCTCACGCTCCTCCGTGACTGCCCTGGGCTTTGGCACCAGCAGCTCGATGGTGGACCTGGTGGAGGAAAATAAGGAAAGATAAGTATTGTTTGAAAATGCACCTTACAATGACAGGATGATGAATAACATGGCTTTATACACCTTTGCACTCTTTGCAGCACACAGACAACTGATTGATATTCCTAAACGACTCACAACTTACATCGTTTTGTAGTCACAGAAATCTCATTCACTCACCTATCAGCGGTATCCGCTCCAGTTTTAAGGTGCTTCAAAGCAGGGACGCACTCACCCATCCACTGACGTACTGGCAGCCACGTCAGCATTCTCCGGAATGAGCTGAGGCAGATGAACCTCCCTCACAAACGGGCCAATGGGGCAGTGCTCCTCCGGCCAATGGGAGGGCGACACTTTGCGGAATGTGCGGTTGGGGCGCGATATGGAGGGCGGAGGGGAGGTAGCCGTGCAGGAAATCTGATGTCGGGAACGAGGGGTGAGGGAGAGGGAGGCAGGGAAGCGGAGGGAGGATTGCATTTAAAAAACCCTTCTGAAAGAAAGCAATTTGTGGAGGCAAGCAATGGATGGGAAAACAGTGTGAAGTAGAGACACAAAGATGCCAGCACATACACCACTATCCCTTCCCACAGTCACACGCACCTTGACCCTCCCTCCCGACAGTCACACACACCTTGACTATCCCTGCAGCACCGGCGTTGCGCCACGTGACTCGAAGGCGGGGGAGGTCACAGTGGGGCAACGAGACGAGCAGCAGGTAGGCTGAGGCGTCCTCGTACAGCGAGCATGTGCATGTGGGCGCGCCCAGAGCCTGTGGACAAGGAAGAAAGAATGAGGGGGGCGAAGGCGTCCTTGGACATAGTGCATGTGCATGTGGGCTGGCCTAGAGCCTAAGGAAAGAGAGTGAGAGGAATGAGGGGAGAACAGAGGGTCGACTTCAAACAGCCCTTCATCCAGGATATGAAATGAGTAGTGCCCTTACACAAGGCGCAAGCCATACCTTTCCTTGTGTGCCTGACGCCCCTCCTCTCCATGCCATGGCTGGTGGGGCTACTGCTGGCCCTCACTCCAGTCCCCTAGCAACAACAGCACTCATCGCTGCATGCGCTCCCTCTGCTCTCTCTGCTCCCCCCCTCTCCTCCGCCTGTCCCTGCACCGTCTTGTTCTCATATCCATCGCACCCGTCTCCTGCAACTACTCCGTCTTGTGCGCCATCCTCAGCACCACCTCCACCGACTCCTTCCCCGCGAATGCAGTCCTGTGGGGGGCGAAGAGCACCGAAGTCCGTGGAGTCTGCGATGGCGGCCTGCCTGTCCGCTGGCAGCGTGTCGTTGAGAACAACCTCCAGGCTTGGCGGCTCGCCGTCTGGCGTGTCGAGCAGACCATCGAGATCCTCATTGTCGTCGCCGTCCAGCATGCCGGGACTGAGCAGCGACACGAGAATCACAGGTGCTGCAGCGGCAGCACCGCCAGTTGCTGCTACGGCAGAATCTGCTGTTGCAGTGACATTCGCTGCCGTTGGTGTCATGGCTGCTGCGCGTCCGGCTTCAGAAACAGCAGGCCGGGTCTTGTCGACTAGAGTGAGCAAGAATCCGAGAGGACTGAGGAATGACGAGAGCACGACGGAACGCACAGTAGCCTCCTCCGCCTCCTCCAGCATCTCTCCTCCGGGCACTACAGCCGCTTGCTCGCCCGCCGCTCTGTCAGTCGTCACAATTGAAGCAAGCGGGTTCCGCCTCTCGGCGCTCACATGAGCGGGGTCGGCCACCTGTGCACGCCCACTCCCCGCACTGGCACTAGGGATGACGAAGGCAAGAGTAACTTGTTGTGATCCCCCCTCTAGAACCACTCCGTTGCGTTCTTCTATGGCAACCTTTCCAGACGCCTTCGCAGAAGGCTTTCCATCGCTTCCTGTTTCCACCTTCTCAGACACGCTCGCTTGAACCATCTCCTAAAACGTCCGAAAGGCACACCCACGGTTTCTCGCCCTCCATTGCGGCCGTTCGCGAGGTTCACATGAGACTGCTGCCGGCGGCGTCTTCCGCCCCATCTATGGCTCTGCGTCCTCCATCGCACTATCCAACGACATGCGAGATTTCGCATGGTTCCTCAGCGACCGCCTTGGCGACACAGATTCCACTTCTACAGAAATCTTTGGCGATCCATGGGCCTGGGAAAAACTCGGCGACCTCGGCGACGCTGAAGGCGGCGTCACGAAGCGGGATTTCGGCAAAGACGGCACCTGAGTGGACATTTCGAGCCGTCTCTTCAGCCGAGGGGAGCATCTGATGGGACTCAATGCTTCCGCTAGAAGCTGCCGCTTTCTGCCTGTCTTCTGACCGTTTGACGGCCGAGGTTGACTGGTTTGTTCCGCCAGTGCTTCTGCAGGCAGAGCAGAGAAATGCTGCTCGTCCTCTGCTAAGAGGCTCGAAAGGGAGGGAGCGGTGGGTGAAACAAGAAGTCCTTCCCACCGCATCGTGCTCGCGATCTGGTCCCCGGATGTTGAAGGACTCGTGGATGGCATCGTGAAAAAGCTGTCATCTGGCTTATGCTCCTCGGTCTGGTTAATCCTGATAGAACCAGCGTCGTGGGGTAAGAGCATCGCCTGGACGAGACTTAATGGAGAGAAATCAATGGAGACCATACGTACTCTTCATCGTTCGTTTTGTTGAAGAACGCTTCGATTGGTGCTTTCATCGGCGGCGAAGCTCACGCGACGACCGCTGGAGACTCGACGTCGGGTTGGAGAGATAAAGCGTTTTCCGTCTAGGGAGCTTTGAGACTTGAAGAGCCCTCGTGGCCGGAAGCTTTACGTCGTCTGCATGAATTTAAATCGTCTGGATTTAGCCACAAGAGCTAGGAAACGTACGAGTTTAGCATTTAAATTCCTTACTGGGGAGGAGAAGAGGACATTATTTGCGTTTTCTTTCATGTCCGGTTGAAGCATGTCGCCAGCTTCAGCTGGCCGGTCCAATGCCATCCGGTTGTCAGCAGATTGCTTGACTAATCTTGGGCTGACGCAGATCACCAGGATGAATGAAGTGGCTACGGAAATTGGTTATTCGCCATGTCCCGCTCCCCCTCTCGGCACCGTGAGAACTAGAAGCTCAACCAGGGGTGCTAAAATTAAGCTCAACCTTACAAAAGGTCTAATTTCTAAGATAAATGCGGTGTTTGTGGAGGAAAATGGAGAAAGATACATACGCTGGATCACCAGGACAGACTAACAATTGTCATCAACTTAGTGATCAGTAGGTCTCAGCAGCACCAATGGCTGTGGCTGGCAATGAGGCAGACAATTAGGATGTTGACATTGAAGTCAGACATGCAGATGGAGTGTCACTGGAATCTCGAGCCTCGGGGATGTCCGCTGAAGTTCAGTTGACACTGAAACTGCAAGGTTCTCGCAGCGCGCATTCTCCAAGAGTTCAATCTTTCCTGCCACTCCCTGGAACATGTCAGCTATCAAACTGAGTGAACTGAATTGTGATGACTAGTGGGAGAGTACAGATAGATATACCTAAGTATTGTACCCTCTAAGAGGTGACCCTATACAGTCTATGCAAACATAACAACTACACATGTTTGACACACCCCCTAGACTGCATAGGGGAATGTCCTGAACAAGCAGCTCAGGGTGGCACTACTAGTCCAACCTCTGAGACAAGGGTCTAAAAGACCAGTCAGGAGTACAGACAAGGCAAGAACAAGACCAGGGCGGCACTACTAGTCCAGCCACTGGGAGAGGACACAAGTCCAGTCTGAGTATACATATAAAGGACAGTACAAAGTCAAGGCCCTAGCAAGTGAGAGGCTACAGGAACTAGACCAAGCTGTACACAGTGCTGCCGATGATCTTTAGGCGCAAGCGCCTTCGTAAAGATATCAACTGTGTTGGCACCTGAGGCCAAGTGTACTACGCGAGCCTGGCGTCGCTGCTGTAGCTCACACAGGAGGAAGTACCGCAGCTGAATATGCTTCGCTCTGCCCTCGAGTCGAGGCTCCTGACACAGGAGGATCATGGCCCTGTTGTCAGCGAACAGGACCGGGGCAGAGCTAGGCCGCTCACCTAAGTCAGTGAGCAAGAAGGTCAACCAGCGGAGCTCCTGTGCCGCCATGGCACCAGCGTAGATCTCAGCCTCACAGCTCGACTGGGCAACAGACGAGGAGCGGGTAGCTCTCCACGAGACGGCACCTGAGCCAAGGCTGAAACAGTAGCCCTGGGTAGACCTGAGTGTCTCGGCGTCGTCTGCCCACGAAGCGTCTGTGTGTCCAGTAAGGACCACTGGCCTGCGTCCTCCTAGCACTAACCCCATGCCCGATATACTAGCAAGATAACGCAAAACCCTCTTAGCGGCAGACCAGTGCTGCGGTCGGTGTCTGCCAATGGCCACAAAGCGAGCAAGGATGCTGAGAGGGTATGCGAGATCTGGGCGAGTGCAAGTCATCAGGTACATGAGGCAACCCACCAGTTCTGCGTAGGGGCCGCTGGGCTCTACCGACTCCGCAGACACTGGAGCGGAGAGTCTGTGGTCTACAGGCAGAGGGGTGGGCTGTGCAGAGGAGAACTGAAGGCTGAACCTCTGAAGGACCTGGCGCACCAAGTGTGACTGAGTCAGGGTGATGGTGCGCGCAGCTCTGTCCCTGGAGATCTGCAAGCCAAGGTAGCGGCGCAGTTCTCCAAGGTCAGTGCAGGTGTGTCTCTTCAGCAGCTCTGCCTTCACGGAGGCCAGTGCGTCCCTGTCTGCTGTGGCAAAGACCAGGTCGTCGACGTAAACAAGGATGTAGAACGGAGTCTGGCCAGCACGAACGAAGAGTGAGGGGTCTGCGGAAGACGGAAAGAACTGCAGGTCAGCAAGCGTAGCACGGAGAGTGTCGTGCCACTCACGGGGAGCCTGGCGCAGGCCGTAGACGGGGCGCCGCAGGAGCCACTGGGTCCCAGGAGGGAAGGTGCCAGTAAAGCCCTGAGGGCGACGCAAGTAGACCTGCTCGTGTAGGCTGCCCTGAAGGAAGGCAGTAGAGAAGTCGAGGGAGTGAAGCTCGTAGTCACGCTGAGCAGCTAGGTGTAACAGAACCCGAAGAGTAGTCATCTTCGGGGTCGGAGCGAAGGTCTGGAAGAAGTCCATCCCCTCACACTGACTGAAGCCTCTAGCCACGTAGCGCGCCTTGAACACAGGCGGCTCTCCAGGAGGGCGCTTCACCTTGAAGAGCCAGCGGCCATCGACTACATTCACCCCAGGCGGGGGAACTGCGTCGACGAAGGTGCCGGTGGATCTCCAAGATGCCATCTCTTGCTCCATAGCAGCTATCCACTGCGAGGCCCAGGGTCCCGAAGTCGCCTCAGCGTAAGTGCGAGGGGTCGGGATGTTGAAAGCGTCTGGGTCACCCTCAAGGACTAGCAGCATGTAACAGAGATGGGGAGCAGCCTCGGACAGGAAAGCAAGCTCGAACTGACAGTCCTCCAGGACGTCACTGCCAAGGGCAGGAGCACCCCCGACAGACGGAGGACAGGCAGGGTCAGAGACCAGAGCGGTGGCGTAGTCAAGGCGGCGGGTAGAGGCGAAGTCAGCGACCGCAGCGACAAGAGCGTCAAGGCACGAGACCGGAACAGACGGGTCGGTAACGAGAGAGGCAAGGACCCGAGGAACAAGAGGACGAGCGGCACGAAGGTAGTCAGACAGCGGGGGGGGTGCAACAACAAGGGAGGACGGAGGAGGCGACGGCAGAAGGGGAGGACGAGACGCGTGGGAACGAAGCAACATAGGGTGGGAGCGCAAGACAGGCGAGGCAGGACGAGCACGGGAGGGACGGTGAGACCAGACGTGCGACGG
Source organism: Closterium sp. NIES-67 (assembly GCA_027943415.1). Taxonomy (NCBI): domain Eukaryota; kingdom Viridiplantae; phylum Streptophyta; class Zygnematophyceae; order Desmidiales; family Closteriaceae; genus Closterium; species Closterium sp. NIES-67. The sequence continues at coordinate 328,127 of BQMB01001500.1, read as the reverse complement.
AGGAGTCGGGTCAGGAGACAGGGGAGGGGACACAGGAGGGAAACGGGGGGGAAGACGGGCCGGGGACGAGTCCGGCGGAGGGAACACATGGCCGTAGACGGGAAGAGGAGGAGACGGTCGGAGAGGAACAGACGCAGGGTCGGGGGACAGAAGGCCGAGCAGGCGAAGGGCTGACACCGGCGGGGACTGCTGCTGCGGCGGCACAACGACGACACCGGGACCGCAAGCCGCTCCTCGGCTACCATCGGCACACTCCACACCAGCACCCGCAGAGGGACCACCCCCAGGGCGACCGGGACTAGCACCCCCAGAGTCAGCGAACGGGTGCTGCGACGGCGGCGGCGGCGGCGGCGGCGGCGGCGGTAGCGACAACGACGGCTGCAGCGGCGGCAGAGGCGGTGGAGGAGGGGACTGGGGAGGGGACGCCGGGGGAGGGGACGCCGGGGGAGGGGCGGCCGGCAAGGACTGCGCAGCAGGGCCACCAGAGTCAGAAGACTCCTCAACCGGGTCCACCGACGGGAGGGGGGTGACGTGGGACACACCAGAGGGGGCAGGACGGGGAGGAGGAGGAGGAGGGGCAGGGACTACCGGGGAAGGAGTGACCAGGAACAAGGGGGGTGAAACCGGGGAACCGCGGTGGGGGAAGCGACAGTAGTAGGAGACGGACTCGTCAAAGGTGACGTCGCGAGAGTGAAAGAAGCGGTGAGAAGGCGGGTGGTAAAAGTGCCAGTCGGACGCGTCAAGGGGAAAACCGAGGAAGACGCAGAGAAGGGTGCAGGCAGTGAGCTTGTCCGGGCCAGAGGCACGGACGTGAGCAAGGCAGCCTTAGACGTGGAACGTAGCATGTCACCAGGAGACCCAGTCCAAAGAGGGGTCGGCGAAACCTGCGGCTGCTGGGGGTGCGGCCACAGGTTAAGCTGGTGAGAAGCGTAGCGCACGGCGAACGGCCACAGAAAATGGGGTGCACCGGCATGAATCATGGAGGTGCGAGCCACCTCCATGACCAAACCGATGCGTCGCTCAGCGACCCCATTCAGCTGTGGGGAGTCTGGTAGGGTGAACGTCTGGGTGATGCCCTCCGCACGACAAAAGCGACCAAGGACGCCTGAGGCAAACTCGCTACCACGGTCGGAGTGAAGGTGCAAGACAGGGAGACCTCGGTGGACACGGGCAGAGACAAGCCAGGGGATGAGAGCGGCAGGCACGTCGGCATTCCGCTCCAGGGGAAAGACCGAGGTGTAGCGAGTGAAGTCGTCGACAAGCACAAGGAAGTAGCGCTTTGGACGCGGCCCAGGGACGGGGGCGGGGCCCCAGACGTCCAGGTGCAAGGTCTGCAGCGGCGCGGCGGTAGGGGGAAACGAGGAGGAGTGAGGGGCACGGCGAAGCCGACCCTCGACACAAGGCGTGCAAGGTGGGGCTGGGGAGGAGGGAAAAGCGGGGAGGGAACCTGGGAGACCAAGAACAAGACCGTGCTGGGACATGTGACGCAGACGCGGGAGCGCAGGGTGACCTAGGCGGTGGTGCCAAAGGAGAGTCGGGTGAGTGAGGGACCGACAGGAGCAGGCAGCAGCAATCTGGGAAGACGCAGCCACCTGAGGGAGCGCCCCAGCCGGGGGGGTCACGGTGTCCAGAGTGAACAGGCCGGACACAGGGTCCCGGGGGAACGTGGACAGGGGGGCACCCGTGGCGGCCTCGGTACAGACAGCATACCGCTCGTGACCAGGGAACGTAGTGGTGACGCCAAGGTCCTGGAGGCAGCCGACACCAACTAGGTTCCTGGAGAACGAGGGGATATGCAGACCTGTAAGAGAGCCCGAAGGAACCGCCGGACAGGGAAGGGTGGTGGAACTGCGGGCGACTACCGGACCGCCGGAGGGGTCAGCAAGAGAAACAGCAGCAGGAACAGGAAGCGGCGTCAGTGTAGTGGAGTCGCGGAAGAAGCACCGGGAAGCGCCAGAGTCCAAGGTGAAGGAAAGCGAAGCAGAGGCGTCTGGCGACGGAACGACGGCGGAAGCACCAAGACTAAACAAAGCAGGGGATCCTACGCCTGACGCAGCAGGGGAGTCTAAGCGAGGCACACCTACACTAGCCGACAGTGAGTAATAAGCGGGAAGCACACTAGAGTCATCAGCATACATCACATGCAGAGCAGAAACAATGGCATCCATGTCCATGTCAAAAATCGGAATGTTACGACTAAGCAAACTGTGCCAGTCCGGGAGGTCGGGCGACGGGCCGAAGCGCTGACGAAACAGGTCGTCCAGGCGACGAAAACAGCGGGGAGTGGAGTGACCGATCTTACCGCAAACGAAGCCGCGGCGAGGACCGGTCTGGATCTGGTACTGACAACGCACGCCTCCAGAACCACCACTCGGCACACCACCACGCGCCCGACCACTGCCAGCGCCGGGCCACCCGGGCGGGAGGACACTCGTCTGCCTCGTCTGCGGCGGCTGCTGCGGCTGCTGCGAAGGCTGCGGCTGCTGCGACTGTGGCGGCTGCGGCGGCTGCTGCTGCTGCTGCGACTGTAGGGGCGGCGGCTCAGCTGGACTGGGCAGGGTCCCCTCGTCCGCTCCAGCACCAGATGACCCGACTCCACCACCACCCCCTCCCGCACCCCCGCCTCCTCCGCCGCGCCCAACCTTGGGGCGGCGGCCCTTCCCCGAACGAAACTGCGCAGCAGCAGCAGTCTCAGCCACAGCGGCAGAGCCGTCGGAGAAGGTACACTTAGCGGGGGCACAACCCTGAAAGATAGGGACCGGCATGGTACCGCTCGCCTGGGCGATGGAGCGGTGGCGGGTCTCAATCACAGTCAGGGTGTCGACAAAGTCAGTGAGGGTGAGCTCACCGGGGTGAATGCTAAGGAAGCGGTCACGGGCGACAGCAAGGCGGTCAGGGAGGCGGGTGGCAAGCAGGTAAAGGGTAGAGGTAATGGGCGGCTGGTGGGCTCTAAGCTGTGCGTCAGTGCAGGCAGCGCGCCAGGTCTCATCTATCGAGCGCAGGTGGGCGGCGAGGTCAGAGACAGTGGGGAAAGACGCAAGGTCAGGAAAGAGCATCGGGAGGATCAGGCGACCCACCGAGGCAGCCGGAGGGGTGGAATAGCGCTTAATGACAGCATCTAAGTAAGCCTGAGCAGTAGTGAGGGACCTAAAACGAGGGCGCTCGGACGGGGGAAGGGCGTTGCTAATGGCAAGCTGAGCGACAGCATCTCGAGAAAGCCAGACAGAGCGCGCACGGGCAGTGGCAGCAGTAGACTCACGCTCAGTGGGTGTGGGGTCAGCGGGCAGAACAGCAGGGGGGTCTGGGCAGGGGAGCGTACCGTCAAGGTGTGCGGAAAGCGGTTCACCATCCTGCCGATGGCAAGTGAGTTGGCGCCGGAGGTCGGCAAGCCAAGCCTCGAACTCCAGAGGCTGGCCTTCAGCATCGAACCGAAGCTCCGCCGCCATCAGGGGCAGTGCAGGACAGGGCAGTACGGTGCAGTGCGGTGCAGGGCAAAGCAGGGTAGTGCAGTGCGGTGGAGGGCGGTGCAGTGCTTTGCAGTGCGATGTAGGGCGGTGCAGGGCGGTGCAGGGCAGTGCAGTGCGGTGCAGGGCGGTGCAGTGCAATGCAGGGCAATGCAGTGCGGTGCAGGGCGGTGCAGGGAGGGGGGAACCGTACCAGTGAGGATGCAGGGTCCGGGGCAGGGATGAGCGCAGAGGCCGGGCCGGTGCGGCGGGGCCGGGCGGGCGTGGCAGGGCCAGGCAGGGCACGGCGGGGCGAGGCAGGGCGCGACAGGGCCCGGAGAGCGCGACGGGGCCGAGCGGGCGCGACGGGGCTGGGCAGGGCACAACGGGGCCGGGCGGGTGCGACGGGGCCGGGCGGGCGCGACGGGGCCGGGCAGGGCGCAACGGGGCCGGGCGGGTGCGACGGGGCCGGGCGGGTGCGACGGGGCCGGGCGGGTGCGACGGGGCCGGGCGGGCGCGACGGGGCCGGGCAGGGCGCAACTGGGCCGGGCGGGTGCGACGGGGCCGGGCGGGTGCGACGGGGCCGGGCGGGTGCGACGGGGCCGGGCGGGGCGCGACGGGGCCGGGCAGGGCGCGACGGGGCCGGGCGGGTGCGACGGGGCCGGGCGGGGCGCGAGTGGGCCGGGCGCTACGGGGCCGGGCGCTACGGGGCCCAGGAGGGGCGCTACGGGGCCCAGGAGGGGCGCTACGGGGCCCAGGAGGGGCGCTACGGGGCCAAGGAGAGGCGCGACGGCGCCCAGGAGGGGCGCGACGGGGCCCAGGAGGGGCGCTACGGGGCCCAGGAGGGGCGCTACAGGGCGAGGGGCGCAGCGGGGCCCGGGAGGGTCACAACAGGGCTAGGGGGTCGCGACAGGGCCCAAGAGGGGCGCGGCAGGGCTAGGGGCACGAAGGGCCCAGGGGGTCGCGACGGGGCACGGCGGGGCCTAGCTAGGGAACGAGCGGAAGCGGTAGGTGGGGGGATCCTAACCTACGCGTGATACCATATCAAACTGAGTGAACTGAATTGTGATGACTAGTGGGAGAGTACAGATAGATATACCTAAGTATTGTACCCTCTAAGAGGTGACCCTATACAGTCTATGCAAACATAACAACTACACATGTTTGACATCAGCCTCACAGGCAATCACCGATGCGGTAACTTAGATAACGATACATTACAATGCATGCGACCATAGAAGTGCAGCTGTCATAAAACTAGAAACATGAAATGATGATGTACAAATCAAGATAATTTATAGATTTGTAATCACCGACTTATTCTTTTGGATATAGCTGTCCAGATCCATCTCTCATGTTTCGTCTTCTATCCCATCCGCACACGTACCATGACCCGACACTCTGAAGTGGATGCACCCAAGTTGAGCAGACACGCACATGGATTCAAACCAACATACACGGTACAAGGCACACATCAAACACAAATTCACATGGCATATACGGTAATTACAATCCACGATATTGGCAGAGTGGTTGTTGGCGCGGGTATAGGAGCAGCGCTCATGTTTGTTGCAGGGCCGGAACAAGCACCCGAACCTCGCGCTCCTCCGTGACTGCGGTGAGCTTTGGCACCAGCAGCTCAATGCTCGTCCTGCCAGAAAGAAACACCGAGAGGGACGGAATAAACACTTCACCAGATCACCTCACCACCACCGAACGCTGTTGCCCGTAAGCAAAAAAGCGCCCTGAACTCTGAACACATGCCTCAGCACAAGCCAGAGAACACTGCATTGGCAACTACTCTGCAGATCAGGGCCCCTAAAAATCCTGACGACTCACCCATCCACTGATGCACTGGCAGCCACGTCAGCATTCTCTGGAATGCGCTGAGGCAGATGGACCTCCCTCTCGAACGGGCCGATGGGGCAGTGCTCCTCCGACCAATGGGAGGGCGACACTTGGCGGAAAGTGCGGTTGGAGCGAGATATGGAGGGTGGAGGGAAGGTAGCCGTGCAGGAAATCTGATGCAGGTCACACGGCAGGGAGGGAGGCAGGGAGGTGGAGCTGGGCTTGCTTAAAAAAGGTTTCAAAGAGAAAGTAATCTGTGGAAACGAGCAATGGATGGGAAAAAAGGGTGAAGTAGAGTCACAAAGACGCAAGCATGCACATCTTGACTATCCCTCCCTACAGTCACGCACCTAGACTACCCCTCCCTACAGTCACACACACACCCACCTTGACTACCCCAGCAGCACCGGCGTTGCGCCACGTGACTCGGAGGCGGGACAGGTCGCAGTGGGGCAGCGAGACGAGCAGCAGGTAGGTTGAGGCGTCCTCGTACAGCGAGCACATGCATGTGGGCGCGCCCAGAGCCTGTGGACAAGGGAGATAAAAATTAGGGCGGCGGAGGCGTCCTCGTACAGAGAACACGTGCACGTGAGCAGGGCGAGAGCCTGAGGAAAAGGAAGAGAAGGAAAGGAGAGAAGCTAGGCCAGAAGACTTAGGTAAGAAGCCCCTCGTTCAGACGAGGAATTGAATCCACAAGGCCAGCGCCATACCTTAGCAAGTGCGCCTGACGCCCCTCCTCTCCATGCCATGGCTGGTGTGGCTAGTGCCGGCCCTGGGTCAAGTCCCCTGGCAACAGCCCCACTCACGCCCGCTCTCCCCCCTGACGCATGTGCTGTCCGTGCCTCCCCCTCCTCCCCACCACTGCCTCTATCACCCTGCTGCCTCCATACCTCCTCACGCATCATCCTGCCCCTTTCATCTCGCCCTGTCTCTTCTCCTCCTCCCGCCCTTCCTCCCGCTCCTAACCCTTCTGCCGCTAAGCTCACTCCATTCCGCCTGTGACCAAATCCCATTCTTCCATCCTCTCGCCCGTGTCTCTCCCTGCGCCCATTCACCTGCCCGCTGTGGCTCAAAGTGAGGGACGCAAGGCCCGGCTCCTCCTGCCCACCTTCGCTATAGTCACGCACCGACACACCCACGCTTGTAGATGACAGGCCCGGCTGTGCCTCAGCCTCGCTTGCAGCTTCGGTGGCAGGCTCGGTCCGATGTGTAGCGTCTGGTTCGGTCTGAGGTGCGGCATCATCAATGTCAGCCACCAATCTCGGTTGAAACTCGGCTGTGTTCCCCACAGGAGGCTGGGCGCTTGGCACTGATGCTGCCACTGCTGCTGTTGTTGTGGCTGTTGCTGGTGCAGGTGGCAGTGACGGTGGTGCTGCTGGTTGGCTTTGTGGGTGGGGTGATATTGCTGCCAGGGAAGCTGCTGCTGCTGCGGCTGCACGTGCTGCTGGTGCTGGAACTGGTCTGTGGCATCCGTGCGCTATCTGATGCTGCTGCTGTTGCCAATGCTGCTGCTGCTGCTGCTGCTGTGGATGAAGTGGCTGTTGCCGCAGACGGTGCTGCTGCTGCTGCCATTGGTGCTGCTGAACATGCGCTGCTGCCCCAACCAGACGTGCACATGGTCTCACAACTGCGATCCCCTCATTTGCCCTATCTCCTGCATTGCTTGGCCTATCAACTGCTCTCCCTATCATTGCAGCACCTCCAGTTTGTCCAACAGCAGCAGTGCTGGCAGCAGCCATGTTGAGTGCAGTACTGGTTGCAGCCACACCTCCTGTCCCAACAGCAATGCCACCAGCAGCAGGAAGCAGGGGAGCAGCAGCCACAGGTCTGGCAGTGGCAAACAGCGAGGCAGCAGCAGGCAGCAAGGGAGTGGCGGCACTGTGCGCTCGTTTGCTTGTGCCGCCCAGAAGCGGGTCGTCTGCTCGTCTCCGCCGCCCAGACGTGAACACATGTGGCTGTGCATGTGCATGTGGTGATGCGCTCGAGTGCTCTGATGCATGCACACCGGGTGATGCCTGCATAGGGGGGGAGGCATGCACATCGAGTGATGTATTTACAGCGGGTGACGCACACACAGGGGGCGCTGCAGGCATGCCCAGTCCAGCGGAGTTCAGCCCATGCCAGAACGCATCGGTTGACTGCATCTGCTGCCTCTCTGCCCGTGCTGCCTGCACCTGCTGCCTTGCTACGGGTCGTCTAAAGCACACAATACTTCTCTCCGCTCTTCCCCCATTTGCTTCATCCCCAGCTCGGGCCCCTCCCATCGTCCTCTCACCCCCGCCCCTCCCACTGCTGCCACTCAAATGGATCAGTTCTGTCAGCCCAAATGGCTGCGGGTCCCCTTCCCCCCGCTGCAAGCTTTCCACAGCCCTGCGCAATTGTCGGCCTCCAGAGCCAGCCTGCCCGCTGTTCACTCTGTCAACGTCGGCAGTTATGCAGCGCCGGTCACCGTCATTCAGCCTCGCAGCACTCACCTGTTGGGCTAAATGTGCGTCCTGCACTCCCTGTTGCTGCTGCTGCTGCGGCTGCTGCTGTGGCAGTCGTTGTTGTCCCTCTTGTTGCTGCTGCGGCTCCCTCCCCTGCATCCTCCGCTTCTGCTGCTCCTGCCTCTCCTGTCTCTCCTGCATCTGTCTCATCCGTGTCACTTGCAGCCCTCCTAGCTCCAGAGCCCATTGCATGCCCACCTGCCTCCCCCTACCTTCCCCTGCCCACCCCCCCTCCACCGTCTCCCCTGTGCCTTCAACTGTCATTGCCACTGCCCCACCAGCAGCACCTGCTGCGATTTCTCCCGCTGCCTCTGAAGTACCCTGCTCCAGTCGTCCTGCTCCCCCTTGCCGCTGCACTGCTGCTCCTGCTTCCACTGCTCGTGCTGCTACTGCTGCTGCTGTGCCTGACGCTGCTCCTGGTGCTGCTGCTCGTCCTACAGCCACTGCAGACGTTGCTGCTGCTGATCCTGGCAATACTTCTGGCAGTGGTGCCACCAATGCTGCTGCTGCTGCTGCTGCTGCTGGCTGCGCACCTTGCACCTGGCTGCTTACACCTGCAGCACCACATATGCCGGAACCATTACCTGGGCCCACAGCATTCCCTGCAGCATCAGCACACGTGGCGGGTGCGTGGCTCGGCATGGGAGCAGGCGGCAGCAGGGAGCGCCAGGCAGTGTAGTCATGGGCGTGCGGGGAGAGAGAAAAGCCCACAGGGCGACCTGGCATGCAATAGAACGGAGAGAAATTGGGGAGTATGGAGGGAGTGAAAGGCCCAGTCCGTGTGGTCACACTGCCATGGATCACTCCGGAATTTACTCCTTCAAGGCAAAAGAAACGAGTAAAAAAAAACAGATTTCGTTACCACACACAAGATCGGAGGCAGGGCGGCTGTAACGAAGAGTTGCACGGCAGCACAGTGGCACCCACCTGTGAGCTCCTCCCACCGCTTCCTGCTCTGGTGAGGGACGGCGGAGAGGTCGGGAGTGGCGACAGGCGTGACGCCGTGGATGCAGAGCGGGTTGGCGAGGCCCTTGTAGCGCCGCCGCTGCAGGCGGTGTGAACGCAGGAAGCCCGCCTTCTCGGGAAAGGGGAAGCACGGCTCGTCCACCCTGGCGCATTGTGGATGAAAGAGATGCGGTGAGCGAGGGGGAGGAAACGTGAACAAGTGGGAGGGAAAAGTAGACATGTCTGCAGCATAGCTTTTGATGCAAAAGTAGGAGGTAGATAGACATGAAATCGGCCGGCACGACATCGCTCGCACGCACAAGGACTCACGGACGTGTTGAGACACGTGCGTGGCGCTGCCTGGGCCTCACATACAGCGCACCTGGAGTAGCCTGGACCACACAACGCACCTGGAGTTGCCGTGACCTCACAGCGCACCTGGAGTTGCCGTGACCTCACAGCGCACCTGGAGGTGCCGTGACCTCACAGCGCACCTGGAGGTGCCGTGACCTCACAGCGCACCTGGAGTTGCCGTGACCTCACAGCGCACCTGGAGTTGCCGTGACCTCACAGCGCACCCGGAGGTGCCGTGACCTCACAGCGCACCCGGAGGTGCCGTGACCTCACAGCACACCTGGAGGTGCCGTGACCTCACAGCGCACCTGGAGGTGCCGTGACCTCACAGCGCACCTGGAGGTGCCGTGACCTCACAGCGCACCTGGAGTTGCCGTGACCTCACAGCGCACCTGGAGGTGCCGTGACCTCACAGCGCACCCGGAGGTGCCGTGACCTCACAGCGCACCTGGAGGTGCAGTGACCTCACAGCGCACCTGGAGGTGCCGTGACCTCACAGCGCACCCAGAGGTGCCGTGACCTCACAGCGCACCTGGAGTTGCCGTGACCTCACAGCGCACCTGGAGGTGCCGTGACCTCACAGCGCACCTGGAGTTGCCGTAGATGAAGCAGCGCAGCTGCATCTTGCCCAGCGCGTGCTCGGGTCGCAGGCTGAACGCCCACATGTACGCGTTCTCAATGTCGTGCTGCACCATGAACGACTCGAGGCCATGCTGGTGGGACGGGGAGAGAGGGAGGAAGGGGGAAAGGGGGGGAGCAGGGGGGGGTGAAGGAAACGAGAAAGGAGGGAGGGTGAACGCCCACATGTATGCGTTCTCAATGTCGTGCTGCACCGTGAACGACCCCAGCCCGCGTTGGTTGCCAGGGGAGGGAGGGGTGGAGGGAGGGGGTTGCCAGCTTGAGTTCGACGATCCAGTGGTCTGGGCACACTAGGCTTCTCCATGTGAGAGGGGATGGAGGCACACTATGCATCAAACACACGGATCGAGAGTTTGCAGGCCCACTACGCATGGGACTTACCGAGTGGGCGAGCGTGGAGGTGTAGTAGTGCGAGAAGAAGAAGTGCGCGCCCCACATACGGTCCTCCCTCACCGTGAACCGCCGCGGAATGCCGCTGCCACTAGGGGCAGCGCTGTCCCTTGGAATGCCGCTGCCACTAGGGGAGGCGGCATTTCTCGGTATGGTGCTGCTGCTAGGGATGATGGCGGCGGTATCACCGGGAACGGCACCCAGTGTGCCCCTGCTGCCACCAGCACGGCCACTGGGACCAATCGCAGCCCCACACGTGTCCACACCCCTCCCTGACTCTGGTGCACTCGCATCCACACTCGTGTCCGCATCTGCTTCTGCACCCCCGTCTATCGATGCTGCCCTGCCTGCGTCTTGCCATGTGCTGCTGCTAGAGCCACCCATACGTGCCACACGCCCCATCGCCGTTGCTGCCATTGCTGCTGCTGGGGTTGTGCCAGTTGCTGCTGTTGCTGGTGTTTCTGTTACTACTGTTCCTGCTGCTGTTCCTGCTGCTGTTCCTGCTGCTGTTCCTGCTGCTGCTGCTGCTGCTGTTGCTGCTGCTTCGTCAGCTGCCGGTGCTGCTGGTGAGGCAGTTTCAGCTGGTGGTGGCAGGGGAGCAAGGCAGGGGGGACAAGGCGGCTGGACGGGCGCATGGCGAGGAGAAGGCGCAAGGCGTGGTGCTGCCGGCGGCCTGTAACTGCCTGTGGCAAAAGCGGTGTGCTGCGGATGCTGCAGCCATTGCTGCTGCTGGCTGCGCTGCATGTACACTTGCTGCTGCTGCTGTTGCTGCAGCAACAGCTGCTCGTGCTGGCCATGTCCCCCTTGCTGCAGCACGTGGCACGTGCTGGTGGCGTGGGTGCATGCGGAGGTGCTGCCAGGCGCGGCCTCCACAGCCGCTGTGCGTGCGTGGCTCTCCCTGGGATCGTGAGTTGTGGGGGGTGGGGCGAGTCCAGAAGGGATAGGAGCTCTGGCGTCTGCGGTCGCTGCAGCAGGGGGAGCGGTGGACGGCGGCTGGCTGTCAAGACTAAATATCAGCCTCGGCGCAAACCTCGTTGCCGGGGCACCCACCGGAGCTATCTCGATGTCCAGGTTCGGCGCCGGGCCTACATCCCACCAGAGCGCCATGCCGCCAGCATCAGGCGCCTCGTCCTGCCCGTCCGCCTTGTCCGACGCTGCCTGCTCCGCCTGCTGCTGCCGCCCGTTCTCCCCTTCCTCCCCTCCCTCTGCACCTTGCTCTTCTGTCCCACTCTCCGTGCCCTGCTGGAATTCCCTCAGCATACCTGCGCACACAGCACTAACCTCGCCGGTTCCGCCAAACTCGCCAATCCTTCCCTGCTCACTCGTTGCGGCAGGATCATCCTGGGCAGCATCCCCACGGTCCCGTCTGTCCCCTCCACCACCAACGGCCCTGCCATCCCCACCGTGACGACCAGCAGGAGCAGGAGCGGCCGTCTCTATGGCCGCATCAGCGGCGTGAGCGGCATGAGCGGGGTGGGGGGCGTCGAGGCCGAGGTCGAGGCACATGGACATGGACATGGGCATGGGCAGCGGCAGCGGCAGGTTGATGTCGGGCGGATGCAGATCGTACGGCAGCCGGATGGCCGCGGGAGCCCCGGAGGGAGCGTCGCACGGAGCACCAGACGGAGCCTCGGAGGGTGCGTCGAAGTTCGTGCTGCCAGGCTGAAGGTCGAAGGCGCTTCTGGAGGGAGGGTCGGACGAGCTCGCGCCGTAGTTGGTGTTATCATTAGTGTTATTCTCCGCGGGTGAGGGTTCGTAGGCGTTGCGACCAGCGTGACGCGTGCTGGGGACAGCGACCTCGTGCCGATTCTCGGGTTGTGAAGGAGCGGCGTTTTGCGACTGCACGGACGACGCGGGGTGGGCGTTGAATGCGAGCGAATGATAGGGGTTGCTGCCCAGGAAGGGCGGCGCGTGGCGTAGGTCGAACGACAGCCCGCCGGGCGGGCTGTGCGAGCAGGCGTCAAAGTTCATGTCGAGAATCTGCAGGTCGAACGCGTTGCGCGCCGCCTCCTGATCCGCGCACAATCCGTCCCTGCCCGGCCCCTGGCTCTGCCCCTGCTGCTCCGGCTGATCCTCCACATTCTGCTCTAGCTCCCACTCGAGGTGCATGGCGCACTACGGAGAGAAAAGGGGGCCCAACTGAGGACTACCTGACGCTTTACTAGCCAAGGAGGGCTGCGAGCAGCGCTCAGAAATGAGGGACAGTTACGGGGGCAGCAGGGGTAGGCTAGAAACTGCAAGCTGAATCTAGGGTGAATCTAGGGTGAAGCCTGCAGCAAGGGGATCGGGGGTGAGTGGAGGCTGCTCCAAGCTCGTCTGCGATAAGGTGGCATCCGCTTGTGCTCTGCCAGTGCAAAACTTGGTTGGTAGAAATATGAATTCATATCAGCTTCATATGCAGCCAAATGTAGAACACATGCGGTATCGTAGATTAGTAATATACAGTAGGAGCAAAAATATAGATACCTGTTGGAAGTGCCAAATCCTGGGAATCCTTGGACCAGGCAACCTGCTCATTGCACAAATACTGCAGGCTAAACACCTGCAAGCAAGCTGGAGTGTCCCATAACTATCCTCTGAAACCAGGTATGCACAGCAATGTACACATCCTGTCCGGTCCCTTCTCCCCATGCCTCACCCACCTTCCAAGACACCTATAGAACCCATAAAATCGTCCTCACCCCAGCACTACGCATGCTTGTTTGAGCCAGTGGGCGTGCCCAAGTGTTTTCCCTTGCCCATGTGTGCCGACAGGAACTCAGCTGAGAGCACCCTGAGGCCGCGGAATGCCACGTCTGCTGCCTGGCACACATGGCGTGGAGGCAGGGAGAGACAGACAAAGAGGGGAGAGAATGAGTGGACCTTGTCTGGACACGGAGAAAGTGAAGTGTTCAGTGAAACAGCAGCGATTTGCTGGAAAGAAGAATGCAGATGAGCAGACCTGGAGAAAAAGGTGGGCGGCTAGGACTCACCTTCTGTACAGTGTGGTCCGCAAAATGCAGACGGGCTGCCGCTACTCCAGCTGCTGCACCTTCATCTGAGCTCTTCACTGCTGCACTCTCCACAAGACCATCAACCTTCACACCGTCAGCCCCAGCACATCTACTGCTGCCTGCACCCATGTCCTGCATGCCTGCTTCCTTCCCAATAGAGATTTCACCATTGCCTACTGTACAATGAGCTGCACAAGTGTGAGAAGTTGGAGGAGAAGGATGGGCAACCTCGGCTGCTGTCGCCTTCCCCTCAGCACCCAAAGCCATCTCGGCCTTCCTGCCAGCTGACCCTTCCACACCCTCCCTGATGTCAGGCGCCCCCTCATCCCCCTCAGGGGATCCCGCCTTCATGCTTACATCTGCTTTGCCTCCTGCCCCGTCACCCTCCTCCTCGCCCCCTCGCGCCATGCCTGCCTTCTGTGCAATCATCATGGCCACAATCCAGTCAAACACCTGCCAAGGAAAGGAAGCACAGAGATAAGAGGCCGTACACAACGTCCAGCAATGAACAGCAAGTGCCTATCCCCATGGCAGACGGCCTGCATCCGTGGCTGCTCTGACCTGCGCAAGGCGGTAGCGGGGATGCTCCAGGGAGTCCTGGGGTCCATACCGCCCTGTGCCCTGGCACTCGGGGCAGAACACCTCAGTCAGCGGCAACAGCTTCGCCCCCTCCAGTGCCTCTGCGCCCTCAGCCGCAGCTGCTGGAGCTGCAGGTCCTGCCGGCACCACTGAATCCGACTCCGCCCTATTGTCCGACACAGCCTTGTTGACAGCTGCAGCTGCTCCAGGCGCTGCTGCAGGCGCGCTGCTCTTCTCCTTGCTTGGCTCCAGTGACACGGCGTCAGGCGAGGTCCGCGTCCCATGTGTGTGCAATGCCGCAGCCGCATTGACCGAAGGACGAGGTGGAGCCGTGAGGGACGCAGCAGCAGAGGCGGCAGCTGTAGCAACGATGGCCACGACCGCCGCATCTTCACTGGAAACTGGGCCTGCGAGAGCCACGGAAACAAGCATTAGCATGCCACCACCATGTACCACCATAACAGCAACTGCTGAATCAAGTGAGGGCTGGAAACGAAAACGACACAGGCCTACATAAGGGGAAACGCGCACCTGTGGCAGCGGCAGCAGCCAAGGCGGAACTTGCAACAGCAGCAGCGGTGGCAGATGAGTGGAGGGCGTCTGGAATGCCAGCCCACGCCCACGCATCGGAATGAAGCTCCTCACTACTGGCGCTGCTGGCATCAGCATCCGCACCGTTCATCCCAGCCCCACTGGCTGCAGGAGCTTCGCCTTGCATGCCATTCCCTGTGGTCCCAACAGCAGCACTAGCAGAGACAGGAGCATTACCGCCGGCTGCAGCAGCAGCTCCTGTGACTTTGCCAGCAGCAGCAGCATCTGCGGTGGCGGCACTGGTGAGACGGCTCGGCCCCAGGGATGCGGCATGCGCTTTGTGGTGGTGGTGCATGGAGGTGAGGAGGTGCGCCACGTCAGCCTCGAGCGGGCAGCAGAGGGCGGGCGGCACGCGTGTGTTGGCGATGGCGGAGCAAAAGACCACCCAGTCCGCTATGCAGTGAGAGTGGAATATGTGGAACTTCTGCTCGCAAGGGGGGGAGGGGGAGGCGGGGGTGGGGGGGGAGATTTCAGAAAGAGGATTTATGAAGCAGAGCGAGCCACGAAGGTGAAGCAGATGCAAGACTGTGGAAAGAGCACAGGAATGAAGAAAACCGGTAAGGGACAGAGCCACAGAGAGAAACACATGTGTATCACCTTGTGCCGGTTTCTGCTGCTGCACGCGAATCGTTTCAACCGAGCATTCCACAGAGCGCCAACCACCTGCCCCTCCACCATGGGCAGCTGACACAGGAAACACACCCTCGCTCCTGTACCCGCCCCCGATACTCCTTTCCGTCTCTTGGCCGGTACTGCAGCCGAAACTGCAGCCGGGGGGCTGACATCTTCAGAGGCGTCTGCTTCCGCCGCTCTTTCTGGCACTGGAGCTGCAGGCGCATTGCCCGCCGCGTCGTCTTCAGCTCTTCCTGAGGCCGCCTCACCCGGCCCAGGCACTGCCGTGGAGTCGTTGCCATCGCAAGCACCACACTCTACGTCCATACCCGCGTTCAGCTCGGCTGGCTTCTCTGTGCAACCTAGCTCAGGAACCATTCCTTCCGGCTCCTTCTCCTTGTCACCTTCGACACCATCTCGGGGAATATTATCCTTGCTACTGGCTCCTTGCACTTGCTTCTTGGGCTCATCTGCACGCTCCGTGGGGATATCCGCAAGCAGCGGCAGCTCCTCCCCCTGGTCGTGCTTGTCGCCAGGTCCAGAGTCGGAGCATTTCAACAGCTGCTTCTCCCACTTCCCTCGGCGGCCAATCAAATTCGTGAACTTGAACAGCGCTAGAGCGAAGTCCTCCGGCCGGCTTGGTTCCTCCGGTTCCTCCTCTGCTGCTGGAACAATGGCGAGTGCATCCGCCACACTGCCAGGTATACTTGAAGCAGCTTGCTCATTGGCTATTCTCTGGCGCTTGGAGCCTCCACTAGAAGTCTTAGATGCATCGGTCGGATGAGCAGCTTTACGCTTGGAGGACGAAGACACGGCGGAGCCTTTTCCTGCAGCAGCGGAGAAGGGTAAACTTCAAGTTCCAGGTCGTCTCAACCAGCGAAAACATGTGGAAAGCACGTGGCCGTCGCTCACGGATCGAGCGGTGGGCTCACCTTCCCCAACGAGCTTCCACGGTGGCGTCAACTTGGAGGTTTTCTCCCACGGCGGACTTCCGGTGACGCTGGATGGCGGTGAAGTGAGCGGCGTGGCTTCTCCCTGTTTTCGCTTGTGTTTCTTTCCGTGTAAATGGTCGACCAGGCTCGCATCGTGGTAGGCCCACACCCTGCATTCGACGAAAGGAAATAGTAGTCAGTCAAACGCGAAGACACAGTCATCCAATGACCGCCGTCAAATCTTGTAAGCCTGAATAAGACGCGTCAGTGCGACCAAGGAAAGGGAAATTACAACCGGGAGAAGGAAGTATCACATACTCGCAAAGGGTGCAGTAGAAGATGATGCGCTTGTCGTCCTCTACCACCAGCACTCCCTCTCCCTTGTACAGGCTCTGCAGATGCGCTGCCAGCGCTGACGCCAACTTCTTGGTTTCTACTGGCTTGTGGGCCATCGCATGCGAGAGTGCAGCCTTCGACTTCTTCTTGCCATCCTGCTTCTCGTTTTGCTTCACTCCTCCAGCTGGCCTTCTGCCTTTCATCCTACGGTCGGATAACGTGCCTCGCAACATGCCTTTTACTCCTACCCGAACTAACGACTGCTTACAAGACTGAGGTTCCGCACCTCGTGCTGCAAGCATGGCGGCTGACGACTTTTGAACCATGAGCGAACCTTCATACACGACCGCTCTGCAGATGACACACCGCACATCAAGAAGACTAACGCGATGGTGATAAAAGCTGATAACGCTTCGCGTGCAATTCCGGAAATATGCTATTGCGGATATTCCTCGGACATAAGGTGAGGCCCAGAGATTCTCGAGCTGGGAGATGCTACAACCACTGAACTGACCAACTCTGCTATCTTTCAGCCTGTGAGGGGGAGCATTGAGGAGCTGAAATGAAACCCTTGTTTCTTGTGCCTCCCGGTCAAGTCCGCTCTGCCGCCTTCTTTTTGGCCTGACTGACAAAACCCGTGGCACTGGGTGGGAACCCCTGGAAATGAATCGTAGTTGTGCGAAGGGGGTCAATGCTTTCTCTAAAGTTACCAGACTCGTCTGTGCGTTCCCCACTTCAATTAAGAGTTTGCGAAAAGCTCGAATATTCGCACGTAATGTGTCGCGAGATGAGAAAGAGGAGGAGGTCAAGAGGCACTCGCCACGTAGGTGGAGGACCACACTGGTTGACGTGGAAGGCGAGGTAGCCGGCGCGGCGATTGGGTCTCCGCCGTGAGTGGATGGATTGCGTCAGATTTGGAAGGTCCTCAGCGCCCCCCCTGCCCTCAGACTGAAGGCCGGTTGGTTCACAAATGGACGAAGATGCTGGTTTCTGCCATCCAATCGCAAGGCGGGTATCTCGCCTGAATACACTCAAGCACCAGAGACTATTACACCTTTCAATTCTGGAAACAGCAGAATTTGTTATCGGCTATTGCACTACTGAGTCACGGCAAATCCTCGTCTTGGTGACGCTTCCTAGGTGTGACAAATTGACAATTCCCCATCTGGAAGCATTGTTTGACAGATACGCGCGTAGAAGAAATCGAGGAAATGCGCAACCCCTGCGAGGAGTAATGGAGGCATTCACCTTCACCTTGCAGGGTACATCGAGCGTCTTTTTTCGACCAGCTTCGACCTCCAGATTGTCGGCCGCATGGGCTATTGAGAAAAGTCAATGCGAGCAGCATTTTAGACACACTTCTGCTTTCCATGCATGTTTCCCCGGGATGCAATATAGTTGCGTATCTGATGACGCCTGCGATGCCGTTGTCGCAGCAGCGTCGCGTCAGAGGGTGGATGGAAAGAAGGAGCACGTGCAAGAGCGTGAAACCCTAGGGCGAAACCCCGAAGCCTGGAGACAGCTACGAGAAGCGCGCCGAGCGTGGCAGGATACTCCCGAGGAGGTTTTCGCGAGGTCGGGTTGGTCCGGCGTGCGTCGCGCGGCCGTGGCAGCGGTGCATCGCGCGTGTGACGCTGCGGAGCAGTGGGAACCGGGGCTCGGCGCGCTGCTGGCGGAGGATGCGAGGCGCAGGTGAGCAGTGGGAACCGGGGCTCGGCACGGAAGAAAAGAGGCGACGGGTTTAGGTTCTACCTCAAATGCGCTGGTAGAATGTAGAGGAGAGGGTTGTTCATCTTGTTGAGATACGTGGGATGCAAAAAATGGGGACTTGCGTACTTTCATGTCCTCACCACATGGCATGTCCTCACCACATGGCATGTCCTCACCACATGGCATGTCCTCAGTTGATGCATGCTGGGCAGCCAGAGGGACAGGCAGACCTAGCCGGAACCTAAGGATTCTGCACACCGCTTCCCTCCCCTTATTCCCTACACCTCGCCCTTCCCTTCCACCGCCCCTCCCCTCCTCAGCCGAATGCTAGGCGAGCTCAAAGGCGCGCTGGCAAGGGCAGGTGCAGCAGAGGAGGAGGTGCGAGAGGGGGGGCAGGCTGGTTGCGGCCGGGTGGAAGCAGGCAACGAGGATAACGATGGCAGCGGGCAGGAGGACGAGGCGAGGGCAGAGGGCCTAATGGGCCTAATGGGAGGAGGACGAGCATCAGAGACGGAGGCCACGGCAGAAGTTCCGCTGCTGCTGGGCGTGCCCGTGGCAGTCAAGGTGCGGTGAACGGTGCGACCCCTGGGTGCACTCAGCACATATTCAAGAAACGGAGCATACCTGGGGTTGATCTGTGTGGCTCCTGAAACCCGGCTTAGCTCCTTGAAGAGGCGAGCAGCATTTGCGCTCGGCGCAAATTATTGCCGCTGCAGCATCTAGATTGGATACTACAACCTCCCTGCCCCCCCCTCCTCCCCCCCCCTCCCCCAAGCAGGATCTGGTCCACGTGGACGGCTTCTCCACGCAGGCAGGCGCGCTGCTGGGCTTCCCTGCGCTGGACTCGGTGCTGTGGATGAAAGAGGGCGAGGTGCGTGGGGGAAGGTGCGGGACGGGAGGCGAGCTTCTGAAAGGACTTATAGAATAGCTAGAATAGAGATGTGAGGAATTCTGGCTGATTGATTTTGGCTATGGCGCTGCTCACTGTTTCCCTGGGGGTCTCCGTCCATCTGCTTCTGATTGCAGATCATCCAACGGTTGAGGTCTGCTGGTGCTATCGTCCTGGTATGTTCACACCCAGATATGTGACATTCCAATGTTCTTCACATCCCTTCCTGCTCTCGTCCTCGCATATTGCAGATTTGTGCATGTATCTCTATACAGTCTCGCACAGTCTAGCAGTTCTCCTTGGCCGTATACTGTTCCTGTAATCCTTGCGTACTGTACCGTGTCTTGGTGCATGTTTTTTGGGAGGCTATATACATGCATCTATACAACTACTTCCATCCCAATTCTCTCCCACCTTCCCTCCCCGTCCGTCGTCCCTTGTTACTCATCGTCCAGGGCAAGGCCGCCATGACGGAGTTTGCGTACCGCCACCCTTCTCGCACGCGCAACCCTCTCGCTCCAGTGAGTCACCTTCCACATGGAACAGTAGCCGGTGGTTTCCCACCATCCCGAGCGGTTTCCTAGTGGTTTCCGAGTGGTGGTTTCCGAGTGGGTTCCCACCACCCTGAGCGGTTTCCGAGTGGTTTTCCACCACCCTGAGCGGTTTCCGAGTGGTTTCCCACTACCCCGAGCGGTGTCCGAGTGGTTTCCCACCACCCTGAGCGGTTTCCGAGTGGTTTCCCACTACCCTGAGCGGCTTTCGAGTGGTTGCCCACCAACCTGAGTGGTTTCCCACCACCACAGCCCGGTGTCACAGCCTGGTGACTGGGCTTGGTATGCTTGGTCTGCTCGGTATGCTTGGTATGCCTGGTATGCTCGGTATGCTGGCTTGGTATGCTCGGTATGCTTGGTATGCCTGGTATGCTCGGTATGCTGGCTTGGTATGCTCGGTATGCTGGCTCGGTATGCTGGCTCGGTATGCTGGCTTGGTATGCTCGGTATGCTTGCTTGGTATGCTCGGTATGCTGGCTTGGTATGCTCTGTATGCTGGCTTGGTATGCTCGGTATGCTGGCTTGGTATGCTCTGTATGCTGGCTTGGTATGCTCTGTATGCTGGCTTGGTATGCTCGGTATGCTGGCTTGGTATGCTCCGTATGCTGGCTTGGTATGCTCCGTATGCTGGCTTGGTATGCTCCGTATGCTGGCTTGGTATGCTCGGTATGCTGGCTCGGTACGCTCGGTATGCCTGGTATTCTCGGTATGGTGGCTCGGTATGCTCGGTATGCTCGGCATGCTGGCTCGGTATGCTCCGTATGCTCCGTATGCTCGGTATGCTCGGTATGCTGGCTTGGTATGCTCGGTATGCTCGGTATGCTGGCTCGGTATGCTCGGTATGCTCAGTATGCCCTTGAGCGATAATCTTGCCCTCCCTGGGGAGCCAACCGTAGGTACAGTGAGGCGGTCATCGGGGAACACTAGACTGCCAACCAGCTGCTCGTCCTCCACTCTATCTATTCTCCAGCAGTTGAAACCATCATCTCTGTGATTACGGTTCTGTACCACTGCTGTATGCTTGAGAATGCTTGTCGCTGTTTCCAGCGCGCTGGCGCCACATCGAAAGCTTTCAGCACCATTGTCGCCGCGGCGTCAGTGTCGCGTGGTGTTTTAGAGACCTGCTCCCGTCAGCCTGCTTCTGAGTTAGGTCTGCAATCGTACCCCACGTAGCTTTTCTGCTGCTTACTGACTGATTCCGG
Organism: Closterium sp. NIES-67; assembly: GCA_027943415.1. Classification (NCBI taxonomy): domain Eukaryota; kingdom Viridiplantae; phylum Streptophyta; class Zygnematophyceae; order Desmidiales; family Closteriaceae; genus Closterium; species Closterium sp. NIES-67. Next base: position 307,627 of record BQMB01001500.1, on the reverse strand, counting down.
AAAGCGCTGCTCCCCTGAAGATAATGCTCCTGTTAAAAGTCAGCTGCTCCTGCTTCGCCTCCCATCGCGAAGCTAAGATGGACTTTACGTTTACGTGTACGTCGGTTTACGTTGCATTTCGTTTACGATTTTTTTGAAACCAGCTTACGTTTCCGGGCAGAGTTTTATTTTTTAAGCTGCCCAAGAGTGCCCTTTGTATAGAGATGGCTTTCCACTCATTTTACCAGACATCTAAATAAGTTTGTCACACCAGAAACTACCGTTTCTGGTGGACTCCCGATCCGATTGGTCAGAATTTGCAAGTGTCGGTTGCGTGCTGCAAGGGAATTGGTCGGCATGTCACTTACCGACCAAGTCAAATGTGTCGCAGGTGCGACGACACGATGATGTTGAGAAGGGTTGGTGACTTAACAGAATGACACAAAAAAAGAAGTCAACCCCTTCTTTTTAACACCTCCCCTTCCCATCGCCCGCATCCATTTTCCCCAGCAACTCCCACTCTATGCTTGTCGAGCTACCATTCCCCATTCCCTTGCAAAATCCGTTTGCGTCTGCCATTCAACTGCTGGTTTCCCCCCCCCTGGTATAAGCACAAGTGCTCGCTGTGGCTTTTTTTTGTTTTTTTTATAATATAACATCTTTTGAATATTTTTATATCATCTGCCCGGCGTAAATTACACGTAAAAACGTAAACGTAAATTTACACGTAATTTTACGTGTACGTGACTTGAAAAACGTAATTGACCATCTTAGTCGCGAAGAAGTGCCCTGAATTACAGATAGCGGGGATTTCATGAGATCTTCCGCTGCTGCCCTCCACCTCTGACTTCCCTTGAACCTGTGGTTTCCCAGCGGTTTCCCAGTGGTTTCCCATTGGTTTCCGGTGGTTTTCCGCCACCCTGAGTGGAGACACATGGTTAAGGGGCTCAGGCACCGGGTTAAGGGGCTCAGACACTTGGTTAAGGGGCTCAGGCACTTGAGCAAGGGGCTCAGACACTTGGATAAAGGGTCCGGACACTTGGTTAGACACTTGGGCAAGTAGCTTAGACACTTGAGTAAGGGGCTTCGACACTTGGTTAAGGGGCGCAGACACATGGATGCGGGCTTAAGACCCTTGGGTGAGGGGCTCACACACTTTGCAGCTGCCCTTCACCCTCCCGCTCATCACCTCCCCCCGTGCAGTGCGTCACGCCTGGCGGCTCCAGCAGCGGATCAGCAGCCGTGGTGGCAGCAGGCATCTGTCCGCTGGCTCTCGGTTCGTCTCTACCTTGCCTCTCTGCCCCTTCAATCTCTCCCCCTTTTATTTCTCTCCTCTTCTGCACCCCCCTCCTTGGTCACACCCCCGCTCGTCGCCTTCCCCTCATCCTCACCATCATCCCCCTCTGCGAGCATGGCTTTACCCCCCCGCGCTCGCTCTGCTGCCGTCTGCACTCCCTGACCCCCCTGCAGCGTCTCAGACGTGTGCGTCCATCTCTCGTCCAGCTGCATTCACAGCCACCGTGGGCTTTAAGCCCTCGCACCGCCGACTGCTCGCCCACGGATGCGTTTCAGTCAGTAGTCCCCTCCCCTCCTCTCGCTTCTTCCCTGCGTGCATGACTTTTGAGTCGCTTCTTCCCTGCGTGCATGCTGCAATTTGAGAGGAGAGGGACGTCTTGCACGCATGGCTGCAACGCATGGCTGCAACGCACTTCATGTTTGGATCGACCGTGCCGTGGGCGGTTCCACGCTCCACCTTGGATGACACGTTCTCATATTGCTCAACCCTTCATCCTTCCACGGTCCAGAGGGATGATCACAGCGCAGGTGTCTCTCCCCTGCACTGCACCCTTCCATCCTTCCACTGCACCTCATTCCTCCCTGCAGCCCTCCCCCTCGTTGGACCAGTTCGGTGTGATCGCTGCCTCGGTGCGCTGGGCAGCCCTCTGGGCTCAAGCCGTGCTGCCCGGCTGGCAATCAACCCCTTGTGCCGCGGCACAGGGTAAGTATCCAGGCTGCTCCGTCTCCTCTGCCATGCAACACAATTGCAAGCATGACCACCGCAACCAGGACCACCGCCACCAGGACCACCGCCACCAGGACCACTGCCACCAGGACCACCGCCACCAGGACCACCGCCACCAGGACCACCGCCACCAGGACCACCGCCACCAGGACCACAGCCACCAGGACCACCGCCACCAGGACCACCGCCACCAGGACCACCGTCAACACTACTACTCACCATGCGCCGCTCCAAAGCACTCCGGTCCAAAGCACTCTGGTCGGAAGCACTCCGGTCCAAAGCATTCCGGTCTAAAGCACTCCAGTCCACAGTACTCCGGTCCAAAGCACTCCGGTCCAAAGCTCTCCGGTCCAAAGCTCTCCGGTCCAAAGCTCTCCGGTCCAAAGCTCTCCGGTCCTTCGTTCATTCTATTTTCCTCCCATCTCCCTTCTCATCCTTCTTCCCCCTCACCATCCCGCCAGCCCCCCTCTGCGTGGCAATCCCTGATGGTCCGCTGGTGGAGCAGTGTGAGGAGGGGGCAGCACGCGAGGGGTTTCAGCAGCTGCTGACATGGATGAGGACGAGCAGGTGGGCGCTAAAGAGAGCCCGAGCAACTGGGTAGTTTGGAAACAATGAGCTGGTTTCAGTTCGCCTAGCTGCATCTCCATCGCTTTTTACCACCATGATGCCATTATTGGTGCCCTCATCATCATCCGTGTCACCACCACCACCACCATCTCCTGTCACTTGTGTGCATCCATCCTTGCTCGCACTCCTCCCATCCCTCCTCCCCATCTCCCACTCTCCATCCCCAGCTTATCCAATCCCTCCTCCCTTTCCCCTCCCCCCCTCCTGTTTTCCTGGTGTGCTATGATGGCAGGGCATGGCGGGTGGTGTCGCTGCCCTGCCTGCATGACTTGCAGCGAATCAAAGAGTCGGTTTGACCATTGCCATGCCGTGCCATGCCATGCCATGCATGCCATGCCATGCCACGCATGCATGCCATGCTGAACCAACCCATCCTAAACATGTGTGCCTAGCTGTGGCAGTAAACCTTATTTTATGACATCCCGTCATACCAGTTATCAGGTACAAGGCCAGGCCGAACTAGAAGGTGCCCTCGCTCCTCACCGTCGACACCACCACCATCGCAGGTCCCACGTGGCTCTCATGGCATTTGAGTATGCCCACTTCCTCGACTCCCTCAGCCTGCCTGACCTGCCCTCCCTCGTCTCCCCGTCTGTAAGCACACCGCACAGCACCACTGCCAAACATGCCCAGCGCATCTCTGTCAACCACATGCTTGAATGTTGTGCCTTGTGGACTTTCCTGAGGCACCAGTTGAAGATGGAGCAGCAGCGGAAATTGTGTGTTTCGAGGGTGCCCTTGTCAGCTCGCGATGAGTTTCCACTCGTTTCCTATCTGTCCTCCCATATTGTCTTGTGATTCCAACTCTCCCTCTCCCTCCCCCCCCCCCCCAGCTCATGGAGTTGATCTTGGCTGGCAGGGATGTGACAGCAGAGGAGGTAGCAGCAGCCAAGGCCTCTTGCCTGGCGCTGCGCCACGGGCTGCAGCAGCAGCTCAGGCATGCTGGTGCTGACGCCTTCATTGTCCCGGCAGCCACCGGCTTCCCCCCGCCCTTCCATCAAGGTGCGAGACAATAGGGTTTCATACCCCTCACACCCACCCTTGCTCTTCCGAGATGGGCGTATCATTGTTGCTCTGCGCTCCCAGTATGTGCTCTCTGCCATTCCCTCCGGGATCATTTGTCCCCCCTTCCCCACCAGGCACCACTGGCGACCCCATCATGTCCATCCCCTGGAGCCATGCGGGCCTGCCCACAGTCACCCTGCCACTCGCACTCGCACCTGCCACGGGGACTGCACCTGGGAGTGCTGATGCTGGCACGCACAAGGGACGCGCTCGTGATCGCACCGAGTGCATGGAGGAGACTCTTCCACTGGGAGTCACACTTGCTGGGATGTGGAACGAAGATGAAATGCTTATGGATGTTGCAATGGAGCTTGAGCGTTTCATTGCTGTGCATGCGAATGTTGCTAACCCATGCAGGTACCGTATTCCCCCGGATATACGCACCGCCAGCTAAAACGCACCATGGTGCGTATATCCGGAGGGGTGCCATATCGGATGTGCCAATGATACGCACCCCCCCATTTTCCAGATTCTAATCCCTATACGCACCCCCCTTTTCCCCGTCGGAATCTCGCACTGACTATGTTGACTGTACATTTCGCATCAAGTTTACGTGAGGAATCACTTCATCACACAAAATCGACCCCTGACCTTCCGACTCATCGAAGGTATGGTCAGCAAAGCTCTGCTGCCATGTCAGATGAGAGAACGGATGGCCAGGATCGCCCACGCTAGCCTGCACGCTGGCAAACTGCAGCGAACGTGCTGCTTGGCTGACGCGTCAGTCGTCTAGGAAGCGATTTTGGCGGGACTTCTCTGGTTGTTCCCGTTTGGGAGCATTCCAATCGATTGCAAATTGTTCTAGCTACATGTTCATGTTCGTTTCAAAAGTTTCCTTAAGAACGTTTTTAACGCACCGTGCCATATCAAAAAAATCCAATTAAACGCACCCCCAAAATTTTGACTATAATCCCTATAAGCACCTAGGGGCGTATATCCGGGGGAATACGGTAGTTAAAGCCCAAGGCTAAAATAGCAAACCCCATTCAAGTTGGGCCCAGCTTGAAAATGAGGATGGGCTTGGTTTGAACAAAGTGATGGGGTTTTTTTTGGGGGGGGGCAGCACGCTATGTTTGAAATAGATTAGGAAGCAGTTTGTGCATCGAAATTATCGAATTGGCGTGGCGACGATATGGCTTGTCGTACAGTGGCAAGGAGTGGCAAGGCCCCGATCCCTCCGTGACACTCGAGAAGCAAACCTGGTCCCAACTTGAAAATCGACCTGGATTCCAGGGGAAGAGATAGGAGGCGTACCGGCTAAGGGAGGCATACCGGGCGAGAGAGGAGGCGTACCGGGGCATAGAGGGGGCCTACCGGGCGAGAGAGGAGGCCTACCGGGGGTGAATGGATTCCTACCGGGCGAGAGAGGAGGCCTACCGGGAGAGAGGAGGCCTACCGCGCGAGAGAGGAGGCGTACCGGGCGAGAGAGAAGGCCTACCGGGTGAGAGAGGAGGCCTACGGAGCGAGAGAGGAGGCCAAACGGGCGAGAGAGGAGGCATACCGGGCGCGAGAGGAGGCCTACCGGGCAAGAGAGGAGGTGTACCGGGCGAGAGAGGAGGCGCACCAGGTGAGAGAGGAGGGCTACCGGGCGAGAAAGGCGGCTTATCGGGCGAGAGAGGTGGCCTTCCGGGTGAGAGAGGAGGCCTATCTGACGCGAGAGGAGGCCTACCGGGCGAGAGAGGAGGCCTACCGGGCAATAGAGGAGGCCTAGCGAGGGAGAGAGGAGGCCTACCAGGCAAGAGAGGAGGCATACCGGGTGAGAGAGGAGGCGTACTGGTCGAGATAGGAGGCATACCGGCCGAGAGAAGAGGCATACCGGGCGAGAGAGGAGGCCTACCAGGGGAGAGAGGGGGCCTACCGGACGAGAGAGGAGGCCTACCAGGCATGAGAGGATTTCTACCGGGCGTGAGAGCAGGCCTACAGGGCGAGAGAGGAGGCCTACCGGGCGAGAGAGGAGGCCTACCGGGCGAGAGAGGAGGCCTACCGGACGAGAGAGGAGGCGTACCGGGCGAGAGGAGGCCTACCGGGCGAGAGAGGAGGCCTACTGGCCGAGAGAGGAGGCCTGCTAGGCGAGCCTACCGAGCGAGAGGAGAGGCCTACCGGGCGAGAGAAGAGGCATACCAGGCAAGAGAAGAGGCGTATCGGGCGAGAGAGGAGGCCTACTGGGAGAGAGGAGAGACCTACAGTACCTGGCGAGAGAGGAGGCCTACCAGGCGAGAAAGGAGGCCTACCGGGCGAGAGAGGAGGCCTACCGGGCGAGAGAGGAGGCGTACCGGGCGAGAGAGGAGGCCTACCGGGCGAGAGAGGAGGCCTACCGCGCGAGAGAGGAGGCCTACTGGGCGAGAGAGGCGGCCTATCGAGCGAGAGAGACGGCCTACCGGGTGAGAGAGGAGGCCTACCGGACGAGAGAGGAGGCCTACCGGGCGAGAGAGGAGGCGTACCGGGTAAGAGAGGAGGCCTACCGATGGAGAGAGGAGGCCTACCAGGCAAGAGTGGAGGCCAACCGGGCAAGAGAGGCGGCCTACCGGGCGAGAGAGGCGGCCTACCAGGTAAGAATGGCGGCCTACTGGGTGAGAGGGGAGGCCTACCGGACGAGAGAGGAGGCGTACCGGGCAAGAAGGGAGGCGTACCGGGCGATAGAGGGGGCCTACTGAGGGAGAGAGGAGGCCTACTGGGCAAGAGAGCAGGCATACCGAGCGAGATTGGAGGCGTACCGGCCGAGAGTGGAGGCATACCGGGCGACAGAGGAGACCTACCGGAGGAGAGAGGGGGCCTACCGGGCAAGAGAGGAGGCCTACCGGGCATGAGAGGATCCCTACTGGGCGTGAGAGGTGTCCTACAAAATGAGAGACGAGGGCTACCGGGCAAGAGAGGAGGCCTACCGGGGGAGAGAGGAGGCCTACCAAGCAGGAGAGGAGGCATACCAGGCGAGAGAGGAGGCCTACCGGGCGAGAGAGGAGGCCTACCAGGCGAGATAGGAGGCCTACCGGGCAAGAGAGGAGGCGTAGCGAGCGAGAGAGGAGGCCTACCGAGGGAGAGAGGAGGCGTACCGGGCTAGAGAGGAGGTGTACCAGGCGAGATATGAGGCGTACCGGGTGAGAGAGGAGGCATACCGGGCGAGAGAGGAGGCCTACCAGGGGATAGAGAGAGCCTACCAGGCGAAAGAAGAGGCCTACCCGGGGTGAATGGATTCCTACCGGGCTTGAGAGGAGGCCTACGGGGCTAGAGAGGAGGCCTACCAGGCAAGAGAGGAGGCCTACCAAGCGAGAGAGAAGGCGTACCGGGCGAGAGAGGAGGCGTACCGAGCGAGAGAGGAGGCGTACCGGGCGGGAGAGAAGGCCTACCGGGCGAGAGACGAGCCCTACCGCGCGAGAGAGGAGGCCTACCGAGCGAGAGAAGAGGCCTACCGGGCGAGAGAGGAGGCCTACCGGGCAAGAGAGGAGGCGTACCGAGCGAGAGACGGAGGCGTACCCGACGAGAGTGGAGGCCTACCGGGCGAGAGAGGAGGGCTACCGAGCGAGAGAGGCGGCCTATCGCGCGAGAGAGGTGGCCTACCGGGTGAGAGAGGAGGCCAACCGGACGAGAGAGGCGGCCTACCGGGCGAGAGAGGAGGCGTACCGGGCAAGAGAGGAGGCCTAGTGAGGGAGTGCAGAGGCCTACCAGGCGAGAGAGGAGGCATACCGGGCGAGCGAGGAGGCATACCGGCCGAGAGAGGAGGCATACCGGGGGAGAGAGGAGGCCTACCGGACGAGAGAGGAGGCCTATCGGGCGTGAGAGGATTTCTACCGGGCGAGAGAGCAGGCCTACAGGGCGAGAGAGGAGGCCTACCGGGCGAGAGAGGAGGCCTACCGGGCGAGAAAGGAGGCCTACCGGATGAGAGAGGAGGCGTACCGGGCGAGAGAGGAGGCCTACTGGGCGAGAGAGGAGGTCTACCGGACGAGAGAGGAGGCCTACTGGCCGAGAGAGGAGGCCTACCGGGCGAGAGAGGAGGCCTACCGGGCGAGAGAGGAGGCATCCCGAGCGAGAGAGGCAGCCTATCGGACACGAGAGGCGGCCTACCGGGTGAGAGAGGAGGCCTACCGGAAGAGAGAGGAGGCCATCCCGGGCGAGAAAGGAGGCCTACCGGGCGAGAAATAAGGCCTACCGGCGAGAGAGGAGGCGTACCGGGTGAGAGAGGAGGCGTACCAGGCGAGAGAGGAGGCACACGGGGCATGAGAGGAGGCCTACCGGGCGAGAGAGGCGGCCTACCGGGCAAGAGAGGAGGCCTAACGGGCGAGAGAGGAGGCGTACCGGGCGAGAGAGGAGGCCTACCGGGCGAGAGGAGAGGCCTACCGGGCGAGAGAGGAGGCCTACAGAGCAAGAGAGGAGGCCTACCGAGCGAGAGAGGAGGCATACCGGTTGCGAGAGGAGGCCTACCGGGCGAGAGAGGCAGCCTACCGGGTGAGAGAGGATGCCTACCGGGAGAGAGAGGAGGGCTATCGGGCGAGAGAGGAGGCCTACTGGACGAGAGAGGAGGCCTACTGGACGAGGCCTACCGGGCGAGAGAGGAGGGTTACCGAGCGAGAGAGGAGGCCTACCGAGGGAGAGAGGAGGCCTACCGGGCGAGAGAGGAGGCGTGCCGGGCGAGAGAAGAGGCGTACCGGGCGAGAAAAGAGGAGTACTGGGCGAGATAGGAGGCGTACCGGCCGAGAGAAGAGGCATACCAGGCGAGATAGGAGGCCTTCGGGGGGAGATAGGGGGCCTACCAGGCGAGACAGGAGGCCTACTGGGCATGAGAGGATTCCTACTGGGCATGAGAGGAGGCCTACGGGGCGAGAGAGAAGGCCTACCGGGCGAGAGAGGAGGCCTAACGGGCGAGAGAGGAGGCATACCGGGCGAGATAAGTGGCATAACTGGCGAGAGAGGAGGTGTACCAGGCAAGAGAGGACGCGTACCAGGCAAGAGAGGATGCCTACCGGTTGAGAGAGTGGGCCTACCGGGCGAGAGAGGGGCCTACCGGGCGAGAGTGGGGGCCTACCGGGCGAGAGAGGAGGCCTACCATTCGAGGGAGAAGGCCTACCGAGCAAAAGAGGAGGCCTACGGGGCGAGGGAGGAGGCCTACGGGGCGAGAGAGGAGGCATGCGGGGCGAGAGAGGAGGGTTGCGGGGCTATTGAGTACGGGGTGAGAGAGGAGGCCTACCGGGCTTGGATGGACTTGGATGGGCTTGGATGGGCTTGGAGGGCGAGAAAGGAGGCCTACCAGCGTCTCTGACATGTGCCTCCATCGCTCGCCCGGCGGCCTTTGCTGCCACGGTGGGCTTCAAGCCCTCGCACCACCGACTGGCCACACATGGAGCAGCAGCGGAAATTGAGTGGTTCGAGTGCACCCTTGCCATCTCGCATGAGATTCAGCTCCTGTACCTCTCTGTCCTCCCATGTATTGTGATTCCACCTCTCCCTCTCTCCCCCCTTGCCAGCTCATGGAGCAGCAGTGAAGATTGAGATTTTCGTTAGCACACTGTTCCTTTTCCCTCGCTTGTATCGTGATTCCAACTATCTCTCTCTCCCCCACCCGCCAGCTCATGGAGCTGGTCGTGGCTGGCAGGGGCGTGACAGCAGAGGAGGCGGCAGCAGCCAAGGCCTCTTTCCTTGCAGCAGCATCTGGGGCATGCTAGCGCGGATGCCTTTATTGCCCCTGCTGCCACGGGCTTCCCTTCGCCCTTCCATCAAGGTGCAAGGCGGCACGTGGGGCCTTGGTCCCCTTCACATCCGCCCTAAATCTTCTCACAAGGGCGTTGTATCGTTGCTTCAAGCTCCTACCATGTGCTCACTGCCACTGCCTCCCTCATCTATTCTTGTGTCCTCACATGCCACCAGGCACCCCTGGCGACCCCATGTCCATTCCCTAGAGCCGTGTGGGCCTGCCCACCGTCACCCTGCCACTCGCACTCATACTTGCCTGGGGGGCTGCACCTGGGAGGGCTGCACCTGGGAGGGCTGCACCTGGGAGGGCTGCACCTAGGAGTGCTGCTGATGCTAGCACACTCAAGGGAAGGGAAGCGCTCGCGGGTCACGAGCGCAACGAGGAGTGCAGGAGGGAGTGCCTTTCACTGGGAGTCACATTTGCTGGGATGTGGAGTAGGGAATGAACGGCTTGTGAATGTTGCAATGGAGCTCGAAAGCTTCGCTGATTGAATGTTGCAAACCCTTATAGCTGAAACACGTTCCATTATAGCTTTGTTTATTGATTATATCACAAATTTCTGGGGCTTTCCCCTTTCCATATGTTAGAAGCAGGGTCCTTGCTAACTTCTAGGCTTCTCCGATATTCAGACCAACTTTTTTGCCTTCGTCTGACGTGCAGATGGAAAATTTGCACAAGTCTGATTTTTCAGATGAAAACAATTGATGTGTCTGAAAAAACATACGAAAGTTTATCGCAGAACTGTAGTATTTTACACAATGTATTTTATTTCAGTTTTTCGTACATTCACACGCCTCGCGAAGTCATACTTCTCGTGGATGGGGGGGGTGTGGGGGGGGGGGGGGGGGGGATTTTTCACGCTTGCTGATGTGTCGAGGGATTTCTCCACCCTTGCTGATGTGTCCTGGCTCTCTCGATGGGCTGGAAGGAAGAACTAGCCCGAAGGTTTTGTCCGCTAGCGGACCCATTTTATTTTCCTTACCTACCTTTTCAGGGTGTTTTTTGGTCCACACACCTGACCGGCTATGCCAGGTCAACAAGGATTCTCATTCACCCAGCTCAACTTTTACTGTTGCGGGCGCATAATTTTTGCTAACATTTCGAGACACCACTCCCACAATCCCTCCTGCTAAGGAATTTCGGCTAAGTCCTCTATCCCAGAGGCATTCCTCGCACACCCCTCGCAACCCAAAAATTTAAGCTAAGTCCCCACAACCAAAGACATCCCTCCCACACCCCTCGAAAGTCGTGACCCAGGAAAATCGGCTAAGTCAAACCAGAGACATTGCTCTTACACTCCTCACAAAAATTGCAAATTTGGTGAAGTCCCTCACAGCCAGATACCATGAAGGCCAGTGGGCGAAGTTGTCAGACGAAAATGTATGCGTTGTCTGGATTCTACGACGAAATATAACTCGCAGTCTGTTTTTTCAGACTAAATTTAAGCATCCGTCTTAACGTTCAGACGAAATAAAACAGTTGGTCTTAAAAATCAGATGAGCCTAAAAAATCGAGTCTGATTTTCAGACCATCAGACCGATTTCGTCTGCTATCTTGGGCCCTAGTTAGAAGAGGGTTTAGCTTGGCAGGCAAGAAAGTAGCGAGAGAAAAGAGGGGGACTAGAAAAGAGAGAGAGGTACAAGAAAGGTGTTGTCCTCTCTACAGTAAGAACCAGTAGAACACCTACCTAGCCTACACACACACACACACACACACATATATATGTATATATATATATTGACACACCCCCTAGGCTTGGTAGGCCGTACTAAGAGAAGCAAGAGACCAGGGCAGCACTACTAGTCTGTCCACTGGTTTGAGTAGTAAGACAAAGTCGGAGCACACCACACACCCAGCACCTCTAAGCCCAGCACCCCCAAGCCCTAACACCCCCATACCCAGCAGCAGCGGTGGCATACTGCAGCCGGTTCAACCCTCGTTGTGCGAGGCGGCGACGTCGGTGGGGGTGCAGCGGCTGCGGCGGCGGCGGCGGGCAGCGGCGACGACGGCGGCGCCGGTGGCGGAGCCCCGCGGCACCCGGCAGCATGGCATGGCTCTGCGACACCGGGGAAGGACAGCGCGAGACGACCATCAGCTGCGGCGGGGAGGGGGGGGGACGCAGGGGATTGTTAAATTATATATTGTGTTATATAATTGTTAGGCTTGGTAGGTTACCGAACTCTACTGTAGAGGGTACAATCCCCTCCTTGTATCCCTCTCTTTCTAGTCCAACTCCCTTTTCTCTCATCAACTCTCGCCCCCTAGCTAAACCCCTCGCCACTTTCATGGCGTCCTAGTGTTGCTAGCTTAACTGGGATGAGGGCGGGTCTTCGGCGTCGGAGCCAGTTAGCAAGCCGCCCTAGCTGGCACGCTGGCTGGTGTGCAGACGTGCTGGCTGGCGCTAAACCAGCTTGCTGGCCACGCCCGTCCGTGCGCTGGCGCGTCGAGGCCGCCACGGCAGCACGATGAGGCCGCCACGGCAGCGCGACGAGGTCGCTACGGCAGCACGACGAGGCTGCCACGGCAGCGCATCGAGGCCGCCACGATAGCACGTCGAGGCAGCCACGGCAGCACATCGAGGCCGCCACGACAGCACGTCGAGGCCGCCACGGCAGCGCGAAGAGGCCGCCGCGGCAACTCTACAAGGCCGCCACTGCAGCGCGTCGAGGCCGCCATGGCAAGATGACAAGGCCGCCACAGCAGCGCATCGAGGCCGCCATTGCAGTGCAACGAGACCGCCGCGGCAGCACGACAGTGGGAGGAGAGGAGAGAGTGCTATGCAGAAGCGTGAGGAGAAGGCCCCAGCGGAAGGACCTGCTCTGAAACCATGTTAGAAGAGGGTTTTTTAGGTAGGCAAGAAAGTAGCGAGAGAAAAGAGGGAGACTAGAAAAGAGAAGGGTACAAGAAAGGTTGTCCTCTCTACAGTAAGAACCAGTAGAATGTCAAACATAAGCATAACTCATGTTTGTATAGACTGTATAGGGTCGCCTCTTAGAGGGTACAACACTCTTAGGTATATACCCTTGTACTCTTTCTCTATTCAAACTCTTCAGTTCTAAGATGGTATCAGCAGTAGGTAGGTCCCACCGCCCCCCCACGCTTCCGCCCTAGGATCTACCCCCATGCGTCGCGCCCCCTAGGCCCCGTCGCGTCACCTAGGACCAGTCGCGCCCCCCCCTGGGCCCCGTCGCGTCACCTAGGACCAGTCGCGCCCCCCCCTGGGCCCGTCGCGCCCCCCTGGGCCCCGTCGCGTCCCCTGGACCCCGTCACGCCCCCCTGGGCCCCGTCACGCCCCCCTGGGCCCCGTCGCGCCCCCTGGGCCCCGTCACGCTCCCCTGGGCCCGTCGCGCCCCCTAGCACCCGTCCCGCCCCTCCTGGGCCCCCCGTTGGTGCCTCCTGGCCCTGTCGCGCGACTCCTAACCCGTCGCGCCTTACCTAGCATGTCGCGCCTTTCCTAGCCCGTCGCGCTTCCTAGTCCGTCGCTCCACCCCCGCGACCGTCCCAGCCGGCCCCGCGACCGTCCCAGCCGGCCCCGCTATCGTCCCAGCCGGCCCCGCGACCGTCCCAGCAGACCCCGCGACTGTCCCAGCCGGCCCCGCGACTGTCCCCGCCGGCCCCGCGACCGTCCCAGCCGGCCCCGCGCCCGTCCCAGCCGGCCCCGCGACCGTCCCTGCCGGCCCCGCGACCGTCCCAGCAGACCCTGCGACCATCCCAGCCGGCCCCGCGACCGTCCCCGCCGGCCCCGCGACCGTCCCAGCCGGCCCCGCGCCCGTCCCAGCCGGCCCCGCGACCGTCCCTGCCGGCCCTGCGACCGTCCCAGCCGGCCCCGCGCCCGTCCCAGCCGGCCCCGCGACCGTCCCAGCCGGCCCCGCGATCGTCCCAGCCGGCCCCGCGCCCGTCCCAGCCGGCCCCGCGACCATCCCAGCAGACCCCGCGACCGTCCCAGCCGGCCCCGCGATCGTCCCAGCCGGCCCCGCGACCGTCCCAGCCGGCCCCGTGCCCCTCCCAGCCGGCCCTGCACCTGTTCCAGCCGGCCCCGCGACCGTCCCAGCCGGCCCCTCGTGCCCGTCCAGGCCGCCCCTGCACCCGTCCCAGCCGGCCCCGCGCCTGTCCCAGCAGGCCCCGCGCCCGTCCCAGCCGGCCCCGCGCCTGTCCCAGCCGGCCCCGCGCCCGTTCCAGCCGGCCCCGCGCCCGTCCCTGCCGGTCCCGCGCCCGTCCGAGCCGGCTCCCGCGCTTGTCCCGGCCGGCCCCGCGTCGACTTCCAGCCCTTCCTCGCCGGCCCTACGACCGTCCGATCTGCACTCTCCCTGGTACGGTTCTCCACCACCTTTCACCGCACTGTACCGCACTACACCGCACCGCACCGCATTGCACTACGTTGCACCGCACTGCACCGCACTGCACCGCCCTGCACCGCCCTGCACCGCCCTGCACTGCCCTGCATCGCACTGCCTCGCCTTGCACCGCCCTGCACCGTACTGCACTGCCCTGCTCTGCACTGCACTGCACTGTACAGTCCTGCACTGCCCCTGATGGCGGCGGAGCTTCGCTTCGACGCTGAAGGCCAGCCTCTGGAGTTCGAGGCGTGGCTTGCCGACCTCCGGCGTCAACTCACTGGCCAGCGGCAGGATGGTGAACCGCTTTCCGCACACCTTGACGGTACGCTCCCCTGCCCAGACCCCCCTGCTGTTCTGCCCGCTGACTCCGCACCCACTGAGCGCGAGTCTACTGCTGCCACTGCCCGTGCGCGCTCTGTCTGGCTTTCTCGGGATGCTGTCGCTTAGCTTGCCATTAGCAATGCCCTTCCCCCGTCCGAGCGCCCCCGCTTTAGGTCCCTCACTACTGCCCAGGCTTACTTAGATGCTGTCATCAAGCGCTATTCCACCCCTCCGGCTGCCTCGGTGGGTCGCCTGATCCTCCCGATGCTCTTTCCTGACCTTGCGTCTTTCCCCACTGTCTCTGACCTCGCTGCCCACCTGCGCTCGATAGATGAGACCTGGCGCGCTGCCTGCACTGACGCACAGCTTAGAGCCCACCAGCCGCCCATTACCTCTACCCTTTACCTGCTTGCCACCCGCCTCCCTGACCGCCTTGCTGTCGCCCGCGACCGCTTCCTTAGCATTCACCCCGCAGACCTCACCCTCACTGACTTTGTAGACACCCTGACTGTGATTGAGACCCGCCACCGCTCCATCGCCTAGGCGAGCGGTACCGTGCCGGTCCCTATCTTTCAGGTTTGTGCCCCCGCTCAGTGTACTTTCTCCGACGGCTCTGCCGCTGTGGCTGAGACTGCTGCTGCAGCGCAGTTTCGTTCGGGGAAGGGCCGCCGCCCCAAGGTTGGGCGCGGCAGAGGAGGCGGGGGTGCGGGAGGGGGTGGTGGTGGAGTCGGGTCGTCTGGTGCTGGAGCGGACGAGGGGACCCTGCCCAGTCCAGCTGAGCCGCCGCCCCTGCAGTCGCAGCAGCAGCAGCAGCAGCCGCAGCAGCCGCCGCAGTCGCAGCAGCCGCTGCAGACGCGGCAGACGAGTGTCCTCCCGCCCGGGTGGCCCGGCGCTGGCGGTGGTCGGGCGCATGGTGGTGTGCCGAGTGGTGGTTCTGGAGGCGTGCGTTGTCAGTACCAGATCCAGACCGGTCCTCGCCGCGGTTTCGTTTGCGGTAAGATCGGTCACTCCACTCCCCGCTGTTTTCGTCGCCTCGACGACCTGTTTCGTCAGCGCTTCGGCCCGTCGCCAGACCTCCCGGACTGGCACAGTTTGCTTAGTCGTAAGATTCAGATTTTTGACATGGACATGGATGCCATTGTTTCTGCTCTGCATGTGATGTATGCTGCTGACTCTAGTGTGCTTCCCGCTTATTACTCACAGTCGGATAGTGTAGGTGTGCCTAGCTTAGCCTCCCCTGCTGCGTCAGGCGTAGGACCCCCTGCTTTGTGTAGTCTTGGTGCTTCCGCCGTCGTTCCGTCGCCAGACGCCTCTGCTTCGCTTTCCTTCACCTTGGACTCTGGTGCTTCCTGGTGTTTCTTCCGCGACTTCACCACACTGACGCCGCTTCCTGTTCCTGCTGCCGTTTCTCTTGCTGACCCCTCCGGCGGTCTGGTAGTCGCCCGCAGTTCCACCACCCTTCCCTGTCCGGCGGTTCCTTCGGGCACTCTCACAGGTCTGCATATCCCCTCGTTCTCCAGGAACCTAGTTGGTGTCGGCTGCCTCCAGGACCTTGGCGTCACCACTACGTTCCCTGGTCACGAACGGTATGCTGTCTGTACCGAGGCCGCCACAGGTGCCCCCCTGTCCACGTTCCCCCGGGACCCGGTGTCCGGCCTGTTCACTCTGGACACTGTGACCCCCCCGGCTGGAGCGCTCCCTCAGGTGGCTGCGTCTACCCAGGTTGCTGCTGCCTGCTCCTGTCGGTCCCTCACTCACCCGACTCTCCTTTGGCACCACCGCCTAGGTCACCCTGCGCTCCCGCGTTTGCGTCACATGTCCCAGCACGGTCTTGTCCTTGGTCTCCCAGGTTCTCTCCCCGCGTTTCCCTCCTCCCCAGCCCCACCTTGCACGCCTTGTGTCGAGGGTCGGCTTCGCCGTGCCCCTCACTCCTCCTCGTTTCCCCCTACCGCCGCGCCGCTGCAGACCCTGCACCTGGACGTCTGGGGCCCCGCCCCCGTCCCTGGGCCGCGTCGCGAGCGCTACTTCCTTGTGCTAGTCGACGACTTTACTCGCTACACCACAGTCTTTCCCCTGGAGCGCAAGGCCGACGTGGTTGGCGCTCTCATCCCCTGGCTTGTCTCTGCGCGTGTCCACTGTGGTCTCCCTGTCTTCCGTCTTCACTCCGACCGTGGTGGCGAGTTTGCCTCAGGTGTCCTTGGTCGCTTTTGTCGTGCGGAGGGCATCACCCAGACGTTCACCCTACCGGACTCCCCACAGCAGAATGGGGTCGCTGAGCGATGCATCGGTTTGGTCATGGAGGTGGCTCGCTGACTCTGGTGGCTCTGCTGCGCAGTCCTCGCCGGCCGCCCCTCCCCCGGCGTCCCCTCCCCAGTCCCCTCCTCCACCGCCTCTGCCGCCGCTGCAGCCGTCGTTGTCGCTGTCGCCGCCGCCGCCGCCGTCGCAGCACCCGTTCGTTGACTCTGGGGGTGCTAGTCCCGGTAGCCCTGGGGGTGGATCCTCTGGGGGTGCTGGTGTGGAGTGTGCCGGTGGTAGCCGCGGTGCCGCTTGCAGTCCCGGTGTCGCCGTTGTGCCGCCGCAGCAGCAGTCCCCGCCGGTGTCAGCCCTTCGCCTGCTCGGCCTTCCGTCCCCTGACCCTGCGGCTGTTCCTCTCCGCCCGTCTCCTCCTCTTCCCGTCTACGGCCCTGTGTTCCCTCCGCCGGACTCGTCCCCGGCCCGTCTTCCTCCTCGTTCCCCTCCTGTGTCCCCTCCCCTGTCTCCTGACCCGACTCCTCCGTCGCACGTCTGGTCTCACCGTCCCTCCCGTGCTCGTCCTGCCTCGCCTGTCTTGCGCTCCCACCCTATGTTGCTTCGTTCCCACGCGTCTCGTCCTCCCCTTCTCCCGTCGCCTCCTCCGTCCTCCCTTGTTGTTGCACCCCCCCCGCTGTCTGACTACCTTCGTGCCGCTCGTCCTCTTGTTCCTCGGGTCCTTGCCTCTCTCGTTACCGACCCGTCTGTTCCGGTCTCGTGCTTTGACGCTCTTGTTGCTGCGGTCGCTGACTTCGCCTCTACCCGCCGCCTTGACTACGCCACCGCTCTGGTCTCTGACCCTGCCTGTCCTCCGTCTGTCGGGGGTACTCCTGCCCTCGGCAGTGACGTCCTAGAGGACCGCCAGTTTGAGCTTGCTTTCCTGTCCGAGGCTGCTCCCCATCTCTGTTCCATGCTGCTAGTCCCTGAGGGTGACCCAGACGCTTTTGACATCCCGACCCCTCGCACTTACGCTGAGGCGACCTCAGGACCTTGGGCCTCTCAGTGGATAGCTACCATGGAGGAGGAGATGGCATCTTGGAGATCCACCGGCACCTTCGTCGACGCAGTTCCCCCGCCTGGGGTGAACGTAGTCGATGGCCGCTGGCTCTTCAAGGTGAAGCGCCCTCCTGGAGAGCCGCCTGTGTTCAAGGCGCGCTACGTGGCTAGAGGCTTCAGTCAGCGTGAGGGGGTGGACTTCTTCCAGACCTTCGCTCCGACCCCGAAGATGACTACTCTTCGGGTTCTGTTACACCTAGCTGCTCAGCGTGACTACGAGCTTCACTCCCTCGACTTCTCCACTGCCTTCCTTCAGGGCAGCCTACACGAGCAGGTCTACTTGCGTCGCCCTCAGGGCTTTACTGGCACCTTCCCTCCTGGGACCCAGTGGCTCCTGCGGCGCCCCGTCTACGGCCTGCGCCAGGCTCCCCGTGAGTGGCACGACACTCTCCGTGCTACGCTTGTTGACCTGCAGTTCTTTCCGCCTTCCGCCGACCTCTCACTCTTCGTTCGTACTGGCCAGACTCCATTCTACATCCTTGTTTACATCGACGACCTGGTCTTTGCCACAGCAGACAGGGACGCACTAGCCTCCGTGAAGGCAGAGCTGCTGAAGAGACACACGTGCACTGACCTTGGAGAACTGCGCCGTTACCTTGGCTTGCAGATCTCCAGGGACAGAGCAGCGCGCACCATCACCCTGACTCAGTCACACTTGGTGCACCAGGTCCTTCAGAGGTTCAGCCTTCAGTTCTCCTCTGCACAGCCCACCCCTCTGCCTGTAGACCACAAACTCTCCGCTCCAGTGTCTGAGGAGTCGGTAGAGCCCAGCGGCCCCTACGCAGAGCTGGTGGGTTGCCTCATGTACCTGATGACTTGCACTCGCCCAGATCTCGCGTACCCTCTCAGCATCCTGGCTCGCTTTGTGGCCGCAGGCAGACACCGACCGCAGCACTGGTCTGCCGCTAAGGGGGTTTTGCGTTATCTTGCTAGTATATCGGGCATGGGGTTAGTGCTAGGAGGACGCAGGTCAGTGGTCCTTACTGGACACACAGACGCTTCGTGGGCAGACGACGCTGAGACACTCAGGTCTACCCAGGGCTACTGCTTCAGCCTTGGCTCAGGTGCCGTCTCGTGGAGAGCTACCCGCTCCTCGTCTGTTGCCCAGTCCAGCTGTGAGGCTGAGATCTACGCTGGTGCCATGGCGGCACAGGAGCTCCGCTGGCTGACCTTCTTGCTCACTGACTTAGGTGAGCGGCCTAGCTCTGCCCCGGTCCTGTTCGCTGACAACAGGGCCATGATCCTCCTGTGTCAGGAGCCTCGACTCGA
This sequence comes from Closterium sp. NIES-67, assembly GCA_027943415.1. Lineage (NCBI taxonomy): Eukaryota > Viridiplantae > Streptophyta > Zygnematophyceae > Desmidiales > Closteriaceae > Closterium > Closterium sp. NIES-67. The sequence goes on along the minus strand of BQMB01001500.1, from coordinate 288,978 downwards.
GGGCAGAGCGAAGCATATTCAGCTGCGATACTTCCTCCTGCGCGAGCTACAGCAGCGACGCCAGGCTCGCGTAGTACACTTGGCCTCAGGTGCCAACACAGCTGATATCTTTACGAAGGCGCTTGCGCCTAAAGATCATCAGCGGCACTGCGTACAGCTTGGTCTAGTTCCTGTAGCCTCTCACTTGCTAGGGCCTTGACTTTGTACTGTCCTTTATATGCATACTCAGACTGGACTTGTGTCCTCTCCCAGTGGCTGGACTAGTAGTGCCGCCCTGGTCTTGTTCTTGCCTTGTCTCAACTCCGTCTGACTGGTCTTTTAGACCCTTGTCTCAGAGGTTGGACTAGTAGTGCCGCCCTGAGCTGCTTGTTCAGGTCATTCCCCTATGCAGTCTAGGGGGTGTGTCAAACATAAGCATAACTCATGTTTGTATAGACTGTATAGGGTCGCCTCTTAGAGGGTACAACACTCTTAGGTATAAACCCTTGTACTCTCTCTCCATTCAAACTCTTCAGTTCTAAGATAGAACACCTACCTAGCCTACACACACATATATAAATATATATATTTTGAGACCATCTGCTTCGATTTGCAAAACTCTTTATAGCGGCATGCCCTCCTTTCGCTCGTGCACCCTTGGCTTATGGCACGAACGACCTGCATTGTGCCTTGATGCATCGCCATGATTGCCATCCCCTGTTTGCTCCCACAGTGCGCCCGCAACAAGCCTGTTGCAGCCGTTTGCCTACTGCCGCCCAGCTCTACCTTCACCCCTCTCGCTCCAGTTGAGTGGGCTCCCACACAGAACAGCACCCTGTTAGGCAGCAGATTCTCAACTTACTGCCGGCCCTCCTCCGCCTACCACTTGGCGCATTCATCCCCTCCCCTTTCCACAATCCAGCCTTCCCCGCCACCCCTTCCTCTCCCCCCGTCCCCTCCTCCCCAACCCCCCAGGTTAATCCCTCGGCCGTCTGTCACAAGCGTGCCAGGCCTCCACCCGCCCGCCCGTTAACTGTATGTACGCCCTCCCCTCATGCTTAACCTCAATCTTGGGGGATTCCGTGCCTTCCCCACCCACAAGGCCGTTGGAGCAGGGCAGCGAGGCAGAGGTGTCAGCCACACCAGCATCACCGGCAGCGGCAGCGGCTGCATCAGTGCGGTCTGATGGGGTTCTGTGCTGTTGGAAGCGGCGCGCGTGGAGAATCTCGAGCATGATTTCTGCGGAGTCCACTATGGTGGGCCCCGAGTTGTTGAAGTAGCGGTCGCCGTCCGCCACAAACACGGCGTCCGTCTGCACGGCTCGCAGGCGGTTCCACTGGGGGAGGTCCTCGCAGGTGAGGAGATTCTTGAGAATGGCTTCCACGGGCAGCCCGCAGCACATGACCACGATGACGTCCGGGTCTAGCGATAGCAGCGCTTCTAGAGAGAGCATGGCCGTGCGATCCCCCGGCTGAAAGAGGCAAGAAGGGGGGGGGGGGGCATTGAGAGGGGGGATATTGGGACTGGTGCAGCCACTGCAAGTGCACCAAGGGTGGACGCTGGGGAAAAGGGCCCCACATTCCCCCTTGCCATTTCCCCCGTGCCCATGATCAAGATACTGCCCCACACAGCTCCCCCTGCATCTCACCTTCCCTGAGTGGCTCTCCCCCCCAGCGCACGCGACGATCTCGGGAACCCAGTACCCCGCGCCCATGACCGGCTGCAGCCACTGCACGCACACCACCCGCGGGGGGGCTCCGCGGAGCGGAACCTGCTGGCGCACGAGCGACCAGCGCGCCTGTAGCGCTTGTACGAGCGCGCAGCCCTCCTCCGTGTGGCCGACGGCCTCAGCAATCTGAAGCATGTTCTCCCACACGTCGGACACGGTGATTGGCCGCAGCGACACCACGTGGCACGCGCTTCCCGCGTCGTCGCGCTGCTTGAAGTACTCGGTGCAGGCCGCCTCGAGGTCCGATACAGTCACGGCGCACACGTCGCACGCATCCTGAGTTATTATCACATCCGGCTGCAGGCGCCTGATCGCCTCGACGTCCACGTGGTACCGCGACAGGCCCCTGCGCACGCGCTCCGACAGCTGCGGTTTCGGGTTTACGAGGGGGACGGGGGAGACGACACGAGCGTGAATGAGAATGCCCTCGCGGGAAGCCGATCGGAATGCACCCAACGCCGTCGACGATCGTTGCACCATCTTCGAGAGGGCATCTCCCCGCTACCCACCCTGTCGTGCACCGTGGCGCAGCTCTGCTGCTCGAGATCCGGGCCCAGCGCGGGCGACGACACGCACGGCAGCGCGCGCACGGACGGCGGGAACTTGCACTCGTGCGAGCGCCCCACCAGCAGGCGTTCCAAGCCCAGCGCCGCCACCACCTCGCTCGCCGCGCCCAGCAGCGACACCACCCGTAGCGGCCTGTCCTTATCCCCGCCTCTGCCCATGGCTCTGTTGCATCCGGCGTTGCTACCCCTGCTAACGCACCGTTACGAGCGAGCCAGCAAAAATCTCCTAACGCGGGAAGTTTATGGTGATAAACTAAACGGAGGCCACGATCCAAGAGCGGGGATCTGGCGCCTGTTGCGGACGACGCGCTTGTTCGATGTGGATGGAATGTGGTGGTCTGTACTCGCGAATTGAGTGTCCACAGAAATGCAAAAGCATTTGGCATATTCACATTCGTACCCCCAAATTATCCGTGGTGTAGGAGTATGCCATACCGATTGATGATGTAAAAGGATGGAAATCTCGTTATGCTTGAAGGGCTCTACCGAAATATGATACAGTATTGCATTACGTTAGGCCCCGAATAAAATCTGCTTATTCCCTTTCCCAAGCGAAATATGATGTTTTTTCCCTTTCGTGTATTCTGTTCATCAGCCCCGGGGCTAAGCGGTCCTCCTTACAGCGAACCTCTCGTGCTCCCCTGCCTCGAGTACAGCCATATCCTTCCACCACTGTCGTTAGGTTGGTCTCTTTTCGTCCTCAGTATTGCTGCTGCGCGCCGAACCGCCACGGTGCCACGTAGTTCATCCTTAGGAGATTTGCGAATAGGACGATTATTCGTCGACAGGAATTAGCTCGTTGCTCAGCGACACCGCCTTAAGCTCCTGTTGCGGGGTGCGGGGTTTTAGCCGCGCCTTGGATCGCACGCCGCTCTTGTCTGCTTCGCTCTCCGCGGTTTCAGAGCCTTAAGAGATCTTAGCGCAGCATGCGGCCACCCCGTGGCGGAGGGTTCCGGGGGAGGGGCGGCGGATTCGGCGGGCGCGGAGGGGGGTTTGGCGGAAGAGGCGGCGGGAGGGGCGGGTTCCAACGAGATGAGGGGCCGCCGTCCCACGTCGTCGGTAAGCAGTGGCCTACGGCGCGTGGCGACGAGGGTAATGCAGGGAGCGGAACCCTTAGAGGCCTGATCTTTGCTGTTGTATCCCACTCCTTACCTCTCTCTCATGCTCTCCCTTCCATCCCAATGCACAATTTCCTTCTTCCCCCCTCCCCCCTGCTTTCTCCGTAGTGCGAGGCGCTGAGCCGTTTCCAGGAGCACTAGCAGCTACACGGTGCAGTGCAATGCTAGTGGAGGTATTCACGTGATGGCCGCGGCCCTCGTTGCGCTCGCAACGTTTGTCGCGGTGGCTGCTCTGCCCCAATGCGCTTCTCGTCTCCTCTCCTCACCGCCCTTGTGCCGCCACCTGCGCCCGCGCTCTTCCCCGCTCCCCCTCCCTATCCCCGTCACCCGGCAGAGGTGTCAACGTTCCTGCACGCGTGCGAGGGTGAGGCGGTGACGCGGCTGACGAGCGACAAGGTGCCGTACTTCAACGCGCCCATCTACCTCGAAAACAAGACGCAGATCGGCAAGGTTGAGGAGATCTTCGGGCCCATCAACGAGGCGGTGCGTGCACAGCGGTGGCGGGTGGATGGGGAAACAGAGCGGGGAATTGGGAAGGGGGGAAGGGGGGGGGGGGTGGGGGGTTTAGGAACGGGGGGGAAGGGGAAGGGGGAAAGGGGGGGGGGGAAGCTGCGTGGGGCAAGGTCGAGGAGGTTTTCGGCCCCATTAAGGAGGCGGTGAGTTGCGGGAAGGCAGGGCGGGGAATGTGATGCGGGGCACGCGGGAGATGCAGCGCGAGGCAGGTGAGGCCGCCAAGGCGCGACAATGTTCCTTCTACCCGCGTCTTTCGCCTGGCCTTGCCTTGGGTTCCGGAGTGTCGTTTCGCCTGGGCAACCACCACTCCCTGCGCGTTGCCTCCTTTCCTCTCCTCCCCGCCATCCCCCCCCCTTCCCCCGCCCTGGCAGTACTTCTCGATCAAGATGCAGGAGGGCATCGTGGCGACCTCCTATTCCCCCGGCGACAAGTTCTTCATCGACCCCATGAAGCTGCTGCCGTTGCAGCGCTTCCTGCCGCAGCCCAAGTGAGTCACGGGGCAGGCCACCACGGTGCTGGGTTTGTCAATGGGTGGAGCTGGGTGGTGCGAATGGTATGAATGGTGTGAATGCTTGTTGCATTGCATTGTGGGAATAGGCGCCTTTTTGGCACAGGGCCCCCGGCCAGCAGCTCCTGCTTTCCTTGCCTCATCTCTCTCTTTTTGTCTCCCTCTGCTGCTCCCTCCCCCGTCCCCCCCCCGCCCCCCTCTCCTCTCCCCCCTCTCACGAGTGCAGGGGCGCCAGTGCAGGGGGGAGAGGGGGATTTGGAGGGCGGGGAGGGAGGGGAGGGCGTGGAGGGGGGCGAGGGGGATTCAGGGGCGGGGGAAGAGGGGGCGGAGGCGGGTTCCGGGGGAGAGGGGGAGGCGGGGGATTCCGGGGGGGTGGAGGGGGCTTCAGGGGGAGGGGCGGTGGCTTCCGTGGTGGCCGTGGCTAGCTCATGGCTGCATGCATTCAATAGAGCTTTTGTGCAGTGTGCCATGTACCGTGCGTCAACCATGCATGGGTTTGGCCTTTCTTTGGTTTTGGTTCTACTGCCGCTTGTTCCATTCCAACTTGAGCCGTTGTAAAAGTATTTCTAAGTTCACTCAAAGTATTTCTAACCGCTGTAGTGTTTGAAACGAATGCTCACGTCAGTAAAGCACAAATCCCGACGCGTGCGAAATGAGCGCGGCAATGCACCTACCAGCAGCACATCATCATCCCCCTTCGTGCAGTCGACCTCCAGCCGCGAGGGTTGGCCTCACCTCACGTCTTACAGTACCACCATTTCAGCCGCGCACCCCATTCCTCCGCCACTCCCGCCGTGCCAGCCGCCACATCGCCGTCACACGCGCCCGAGCCCTCCGCTCCCCTTGCCTCCGCGATGGACGCGCCCCCCTCCCCCTCCAACGCCTCCGTCCCGCACTTCCTCTTCGTCTCCCCCTCCGCCTCCTACCGCAACCAACCCCGCGCGCCACCCTCCCCGCCCTCTCCCTCCGCCACCGCCTCCTTCCCGCGCTTCTCCCCCTCCCGCTTCTCTCCCTCCCGCCTGATCGACGCGTTTCCGCTCCCCACTCGCCCCGCATCGGGGGATTGTTCGGCGGAAGAGGAGGAGGGCGGCGGGGACGATTACGGGGACGAGGGCGGGAACTATGGCGGAGATGGCGCTGGGGGGGGTGGCGGGGACGATGGCGGAAACGATGGGGGCGCGGAAGAGGATGAGGATGCGGAAGCGGGGGAGGATGGGGGAGAGGATGCGTGGCGGAGAGAGGAGCAAAATGAGGACTACAGGGATCACGATGAACATAATAGGGCTGATTCGCCCCCGTTACAGTCACACCGCGCTGCCACTAGCTCCCATGGCTTTAGCACGCCATCCCCACAGCGCGCACGCAGCAGCAAATCGCCACGCGACACGTCGGCAGAATCAGAGGATTCTGACGAGTATAACCAGCCCAGCCGCCGCGGCGATGATTCCGAACCAGAAGCAGAGGCTCCGCATGCAACAGGGCTAGGTTTGGGGGAGGGGGAGGAATGGGTGGGCTTGTCGGGGCATGGCGGAGGCCGTGTTGGGGAAGGCGGCAGCAAGGGGGGCGGCAGCGGGGGGTTGCAGGTGCCGGTGGAGGCGGCGCTGGAGAGCCGGTCGCTGGCCAACCAGGTGCTGCGGGGCGACGAGGAGGGCCGCCTGCGATGCAAGTGCGTGCTTCACAGGGCGTGTTACAGGGTTTAAGCAGGGTTGAGGGGTTTTCGTGGGGTGGAGGGGTCTAGGCGGGGTAGAGGGGTTTGGGGGAGAAGGAGACTTGAAGGGGGCCCCGACTTGAGCGGATGAAGGTGTAACGGGGTTGAGGGTTCAGGGTTTCGAACAGTAGGACTTCACCCCACTATGGCATCCGTGCTCATGTGTCTGTGTGCGTGTCTGTGTGCGTGTCTGTGTGCGTGACTGCACCTGCTGCAGGCTTGTGGCGCAACAGTGGCCACAGGACGTGGATGTCTTTCAGAAGATTGACGAGTACTACTATAAGGGGTATGCCTGCTGTGGCTGGAGGCTCATGCCCCACGCCATGTTTCCCTGGGCCGTTGATCTGATCTCCCCAGCTCTTTCGGCCTCCCTAGCCCCTCACACGGTCCAAGTCTTTGGATGCATCCTATTGATGCTCACCTGTGAATGCGTGCCGTTGGTGGGTTGTGTGCGTGCTGTTGGTGGGTTGTGTGCGTGCTGTTGGTGGGTTGTGTGCGTGCCGTTGGTGGGTTGTGTGCGTGCTGCCAACGTGCCCCGCCATCCCAACAGCACACTGCTGGAATCGGACGCCAGAGCTCTCACCTCGCCTTCTGCCTTCCAGGTACCCCGTTCCTCCGACCCTCCTCATCCCCGTTCCTCCTACCCTCCTCATCCCCGTTCCTCCGACCCTCCTCATCCCCGTTCCTCCTACCCTCCTCATCCCCGTTCCTCCTACCCTCCTCATCCCCGTTCCTCCGACCCTCCTCATCCCCGTTCCTCCTACCCTCCTCATCCCCGTTCCTCCTACCCTCCTCATCCCCGTTCCTCCTACCCTCCTCATCCCCGTTCCTCCTACCCTCCTCATCCCACGCTCTGCCTCACATTTCATTCGCTCACTGCCTGTCGTGAGGGCTGTGCCTCATTTCTCCCCGCTCTCCTGTCAAGTCTCCTTCTCCCTGCGCCTATCTCTGCCTCACCCTCCCTCCCCCACCCGCAACCCCCCGCAGGCCATGTGTCGCTTTCTCGCCACCTCTGCCCGCCTGCTGCCTGCAGACCCAACGCCCGTGCGAGCAGGGCGCAAAGGGCCCAGTCAGGGTCAGGGGGAGGGGGGCAGCAGGGGAGGCAAGGGGGGACGGGGGGGAGGCAGGGGAAAGGGGTTGGGAAAAAGAGGAAAGCAGTTGGGGGATGGGGAGAGGTCAGAGGGGGGGCAGGTGGTTGGAGGAGCGGTGGAAGCGGTGCTGCGGCTGAGCGCCCTGCTCTCGCACTCGCAGCCTGCTGCCGCTGCTGCTGCTGCTGACGCCAGAGCTGCTGCTGTGGCTGCAAGGGCGGGGTCCGGTGCTGCTTGCAGCACTGCTGCTGCTGGTGCTGCTGGTGTTGCTGTGGCTGACAGTGGTAGCCGACCTGCTGGCCAGGCAGCAGCAGGTGCAGCAGAGGAGAGCAGCGCAAGGGCCAGCAGCGACCCTTGGGGTCTATCTACCTTCCTGGCAGGAGGACATGACAGGCTGGCAGCTGACGTGAACGTTGGGGGAGATGCAGCCAATGAGGGGCCGCCTGCTGAGAGGGTGGGGGGAAGGAAGCGAAGAGCTGCTGATGCGTTTGGAGGGAGTTGGGGGCAGCGGGCGAGGGAGCAGGCAGGGCAGACCGAGGGGATGGATGCGAGATGGAGAAGTGAAGACGGTGGAAGAGCAGTAGAGGAGAGGGAGAGGGTGAGGGAGGAGGAAGAGGAGAGGAGGAGGGAGGAGCGGGAGGTGGTGTGTGACGAGGCGGCCACAGTGGCGTGGAACATGATTGGCCGGGCGCTGCATGCCAGTGCGAGGCACAGGGGAGTCAAACTGCCGGGCCGAATCCAATCGGCACTAGTGGAGATCACTCTGCCGCCAAGTCTGGACAATTCAGGTGAGGACGAGCATGCGAGCATGATCAGGACAAGCAAAGTGTGTGCACAGGTTTCTTGAGCCATAACTCTTAAGGTATTGTTTATCCAACTTTCCCCTTGCCTGCTCTTGCCTCGCCCTCCCCCCTCTGCTGTCACTATTGCAGATCGTAGGATGGACGGGGAGAGAGAAGCGTACCACAGAGTGTGCAGCAGCTCATTGTAGGCACCACGATGTAGCATGTTTTACCACGATGTAGCATGTTGCACCACGATGTACCGTAAACGCCCGGATAGGAGACCCCCATGGAATACAAGACACTATGTCTTGTTTTAGGCGTCTATCTTGTATTCGGCCTCTCCGTTTATAAGACACTTTTTAACTCAGTATGAGACCCCAAGTGACGTACATGTCAAACATGTTTATTGATCATGTTTGTATAGACTGTATAGGGTAACCTCCTAGAGGGTACAACATTTAGGTATATGTGCATGTACTCTCTAACTCTATCATAAAAAATTTAATTCTAGTTTTGAGATGGTATCACGCGTAGGTTTCGACCCCCCCCCCCCCCCCCCACCTACCGCTTCCGCTCCTCCCGTCGCGTCTCCTAGCCTAGCCTCGCCCCTCCTGAGCCCATTCGCGACTCCCCCCCCCCCTAGCCCCGTTGTGCTCCTCTCAGGCCTCGTCGCGCCCCTTCCAGGTCGTCGTAGCGCCCCTCCAGGCCCCGTCGCGCCCCCTTCCAGGGCTTCGTAGCGCCCCTCCAGGCCCCCGTCGCGCCCCTCCTGGGCTCTGTAGCGCCCCTCCAGGGCCCCGTCGCGCCCCTCCTGGGCCCCTTAGCGCCCCTCCTGGGCCCTGTCGTGCTCCTCTCAGGCCCCGTCGCGCTCCTCCCATGCCCCGTCGCGCTCCTCCCAGGCCCCGTCGCGCTCCTTCCAGGCCCCGTCGCGCTCCTCCCAGGCCCCGTCGCGCCCCTTCCAGGGCTTCGTAGCGCCCCTCCAGGCCCCGTCGCGCCCCTTCCAGGACTTCGTAGCGCCCCTCCAGGCCCCGTCGCGCCCCTTCCAGGGCTTCGTAGCGCCCCTTCTGGGCTCGGTCGCGCCCCTCCCAGGCCCCCGTCGCGCCCCTCCCTGGGCCCCCGTCGCGCCCCTCCCTGGGCCCCCGTCGCGCCCCTCCTGGGCCCCCCGTCGCGCCCCTCTTGGGCCCCCCCCCTTAGCGCCCCTCCTGGGCCGTGCCGCGCTCCTCCCTGGGCCCCGTAGCGCCCCTCCTGGGCCCCGTCGCGCCCCTCCTGGGCCCCGTCACACCTGCTCGGCCCCGCCGCACCCGCCCGGCCCCGTCACGCACGCCCGGCCCCGTCGCAGCCGCCCGGCCTCGTCGCTGCCGCCCGGCCCCGTCGCAGCCGCCCGGCCCCGTCGCAGCCGCCCGGCCCCGTCGCGTCTGCCTGGCCCCTCGTCGCGCCTGCCCGGCCCCGTCGCGCCTGCCCGGTCCCGTCGCGCCTGCCCCGGCCCTACATACTTCCTGGTACTGTCCCCCGTTCCCCGCACCACTTTGCACCCTCCTGCACTTCCCTGCCCCGCCTTGCACCGCATTGCACCTCACTGGACCGCACTGCACCGCACTGCATCGCACTGCACCGCACTGGACCGCACTGCACCGCACTGCGCCGCACTGGACCGCACTGCACCGCACTGCATCGCACTGCACCGCACTGCACCGCCCTGCACCGCACTGCACAGCACTACACCGCACTCCACCGTCCTACACTGCCCCTGATGGCTGCTGAGCTTCGTTTTGATGCTGAGGGTCAGCCTCTGGAGTTCGAGGCGTGGTTGGCTGACCTTCGCCGCCACCTCACTGGTCAGCGGCAGGACGGCCACCCGCTTTCTGCCCACCTAGACGGTATGCTTCCCTGCCCTGACCCCCCTGCTGTGCTGCCCGCTGATCCCACGCCCGCTGAGCGCGAGTCCACTGCCGCCGCTGCCCTTGCCCGCTCTGTCTGGCTTTCCCGCGATGCCCTTGCTCAGCTCGCCATTAGCAATGCCCTCCCCCCCCCTGAGCGCCCTCGCTTTAGAACCATTACTACCGCCCAGGCCTACCTCGATGCTGTCATCAAGCGCTATTCTACCCCTCCTGCTGCCTCAGTGGGTCGCCTGATCCTCCCCCTGCTCTTTCCTGACCTTGCGTCTTTCCCCACTGTCTCTGACCTCGCTGCCCACCTGCGCTCGATCGATGAGACTTGGCGCGCTGCCTGCACTGATGCACAGCTTAGAGTCCACCAGCCTCCCATGACCTCTACCCTCTACCTCCTTGCCACCCGCCTCCCTGACCGCCTTGCCGCCGCCCGCGACCAGTTCCTTAGCATCCACCCCGCTGCTCTCACCCTCACTGACTTTGTTGACACCCTGACTGTTATAGAGACTCGTCACCGCTCCATCGCCCAGGCGAGCGGTACAGTACCGGTCCCTATCTTTCAGGGTTGTGCCCCCGCTCAGTGTACCTTCTCCGACGGCTCTGTCGCTGTGGCTGAGACTGCTGCTGCAGTGCAGTCCCGCTCGGGGAAGGGCCGCCGCCCCAAGGTTGGGAGCGGCGGAGGCGGCGGGGGTGCGGGTGGGGGTGGTGGTGGAGTCGGGTCGTCCAGTACCGGTGCGGACGTGGGGACCCTGTCCAGTCCAGCTGCCCCGCTGCCTCCACAGTCGCAGCAGCAGCAGCAGCAGCAGTCGCCGCAGCCGCAGCCTCCGCAGCAGCCGCACCAGCTGCCGCAGACGAGGCAGGCGAGTGCTCTCCCGCCTGGGTGGCCTGGAGCTGGTGGTGGTCGTGCGCGTGGTGGTGCGCCGGGTGGTGGTTCTGGAGGCGGGCGCTGTCAGTACCAGATCCAGACCGGTCCTCGCCGCGGTTTCGTTTGCGGTAAGATCGGTCATTCCACTCCTCGCTGTTTTCATCGTCTGGACGACCTGTTCCGTCAGCGCTTTGGCCCGGCGCCCGACCTCCCGGACTGGCACAGCTTGCTTAGGCGTAGCATTCAGATTTTTGACTTGGACATGGATGCCATTGTAGCAGCCTTGCATGTGATGTATGCTGATGACTCTAGTGTGCTTCCCTCTTATTACCCTGTGTTGCCTAGTGTAGATGTGCCTGTCGTAGACTCCCCTGCTGCGTCAGGCGTAGGATCTCCTGCTTTGCTTAGCCTCGGTGCTTCCACCGCTTCACTGCCGCCTCGCGCGACTGCTGCGCTTTCCTTCACCTTAGACTCTGGCGCCTCCCGGTGTTTCTTCCGCGACTCCACGACGCTGACGCCGCTGCCTGTTCCCGCTGCAGTTACTCTTGCTGACCCCTCCGGTGGTCCCGTCGTTGCCCGCAGTTCCACCTCCCTTCCCTGTCCGGCGGTTCCTTCAGGTTCGCTTACAGGTCTGCATATCCCCTCGTTCTCCAGGAACCTAGTTGGTGTCGGCTGCCTCCAGGACCTTGGCGTCACCACTACGTTCCCTGGTCACGAGCGGTATGCTGTCTGTACCGAGGCCGCCACTGGTGCCCCCCTTACCACTTTCCCCCGGGACCCGGTGTCCGGCCTGTTCACACTTGACACCGCGACTTCCCCGGCTGGGTCTTCCCCCCAGGTCGCTGCGTCCACCCAGGTTGCTGCTGCGTGCTCCTGTCGGTCCCTCACTCACCCGACTCTCCTTTGGCACCACCGCCTTGGTCACCCTGCGCTCCCGCGTCTGCGTCACATGTCCCAGCACGGTCTCGTCCTTGGTCTCCCCGGTTCGTTCCCCGAGTTTCCCTCCTCCCCCGCCCCCCCGTGCACGCCTTGTGTCGAGGGCCGGCTCCGCCGTGCCCCTCACTCCTCCTCGTTTCCCCCTACCACCGCACCACTGCAGACTCTGCACATGGACGTCTGGGGCCCAGCCCCGGTCCATGGGCCGCGTCGCGAGCGCTTCTTCCTAGTGCTCGTCGACGACTTCACGCGCTACACCACCGTCTTTCCCCTGGAGCGGAAGGCCGACGTGCCTGACGTTCTCATCCCCTGGCTTGTCTCTGCTCGTCTCCACCGCGGTCTCCCTGCCTTGCGCCTCCACTCCGACCGGGGTGGCGAGTTTGCCTCAGGTGTCCTTGGTCGCTTCTGTCGTGCAGAGGGCATCACCCAGACGTTTACCCTGCCGGACTCCCCGCAGCAGAATGGGGTCGCTGAGCGACGCATCGGTTTGGTCATGGAGGTGGCTCGCACCTCCATGATCCACGCCGGTGCACCCCATTTTCTGTGGCCGTTCGCCGCGCGCTACGCCGCTCACCAGCTTAACCTGTGGCCGCACCCCCAGCGGCCGCCGGTTTCGCCGACCCTTCTGTGGACCGGGTCCCCTGGTGACGCGTCTGCGTTCCACGTCTGGGGCTGCCTTGCTCACGTTCGTGCCTCTGGCACGGACAAGCTCACTGCCCGCACCCTCCCCTGCGTCTTCCTCGGTTTCCCCCTTGACGCGTCCGACTGGCACTTCTACCACCCGCCGTCTCACCGCTTCTTTCACTCTCGCGACGTCACCTTTGACGAGTCCGTCTCCTTCTACCGCCGCTTCCCCCACCGTGGTCCCCCGGTTACTCCCCCCCTGTTCCTGGTCCCTCCTTCCCCGGTGGTCCCTGCCCCTCCCCCCCCCCGCCCCCCCGTCCGGCCCCCTCTGGTGTGTCTCACGTCACCCCCCTCCCGTCGGTCGTCCCGGTCGACGAGTCTTCTGACTCTGGTAGTCCTCCGGCGCAGTCCTCGCCGTCTGTCCCTCCCCCGGTGTCTCCTCCTCCACCGCCTCCGCAGCCGCCGTCGCCGCAGCTGCTGCAGCCGTCGTCTCCACCGCCGCCGCCGTTGCAGCCGTCGTCTCCGCCGCCACCGCCGTCGCGGCCGTCGCTGCAGCCGCCGCCGCCGCCGCCGCAGTCGTCGCTGCCGCTGTTTGTGGACTCTGGGGGTGCTGGCGTTGAGGTGGGTACTAGTCCCGGGGCTCCTGTCGTGGCTTGTCCCGGCGGGCCTGGGGGTGGTACCGGTGCCGGCGGGGTTTCGTGCTCTGGGGGTGTCCCTTCTGGGGGTGCCGGTGTGGAGGGTTCGGGAGGTAGCAGTCGCGCAGTTTGTGGCCCTGGCGTTGGTGTTGTGTTGCCGCAGCAGCAGTCCCCGCCGGTGTCCGCCCTCCGTCTGCTCGGCCTTCCGTCCCCTGACCCTGCGCCTGTTCCTCACCTGCCGTCTCCTCCTCTTCCCGTCTACGGCCCCGTGTTCCCTCCGCCGGACTCGTCCCCGGCTCGTTTTCCCCCTCGTTCCCCACCAGTGTCCCCTCCTCTGTCTCCTGACCCGACGCCTCCCTCTCACGTCTGGTCTCGCCGCCCCTCCCGTGCTCGTCCTGTCTCCCCCGTCCCGCGCTCTCACCCTATGTTGCTCCGGTCCCACGTGTCTCGTCCTCCCCTCCTCCCGTCTCCTCCTCCGTCCTCTCTTGTTGTTGCGTCTCCTCCTCTGTCTGACTACTTTCGTGCCGCACGTCCTCTTGTTCCTCGGGTCCTTGCCTCTCTGGTTACAGACCCGTCTGTTCCAGTGTCGAGTCTTGACGCCCTGGTCGCTGCGGTCGCTGACTTCGCCTCTACCCGCCGCCTTGACTACGCTACCGCTCTGGTCTCCGACCCTGCCTGTCCTCCGTCTGTCGGGGGTGCTCCTGCCCTCGGCAGTGACGTCCTGGAGGACCGCCAGTTTGAGCTTGCTTTCCTGTCCGAGGCTGCTCCCCATCTCTGTTCCATGCTGCTAGTCCCTGAGGGTGACCCAGACGCTTTCGACATCCCGACCCCTCGTCCTTACGCTGAGGCGGTTTCGGGACCCTGGGCCTCTCAGTGGATAGCTGCCATGGAACAGGAGATGGCATCTTGGAGATCCACCGGCACCTTCGTCGACGCAGTTCCCCCACCTGGGGTGAACGTGGTCGATGGCCGTTGGCTCTTCAAGGTGAAGCGCCCTCCTGGAGAGCCGCCTGTGTTCAAGGCGCGCTACGTGGCTAGAGGCTTCAGTCAGCGCGAGGGGGTGGACTTCTTTCAGACTTTCGCTCCTACGCCGAAGATGACTACTCTTCGGGTTCTGTTACACGTAGCGGCTCAGCGTGACTACGAGCTTCACTCCCTCGACTTCTCCACTGCCTTCCTTCAGGGCAGCCTTCACGAGCAGGTCTACCTGCGTCGTCCTCAGGGCTTTACTGGCACTTTCCCCCCTGGGACCCAGTGGCTTCTGCGGCGTCCAGTCTACGGCCTGCGCCAGGCGCCTCGTGAGTGGCACGACATGCTGCGTGCTACCCTTGCTGACCTGCAGTTCTTTCCGTCCTCTGCAGACCCCTCGCTCTTCGTTCGTGCTGGCCCGACCCCGTTCTACATCCTTGTCTACGTAGACGACCTGGTCTTTGCCACAGCTGACAGGGACGCACTGGCCTCCGTGAAGGCAGAGCTGCTGAAGAGACACACCTGCACTGACCTTGGAGAGCTGCGCCGTTACCTTGGCTTGCAGATCTCCAGGGACAGAGCCGCGCGCACCATCACCTTGACTCAGTCACACTTGGTGCGCCAGGTCCTTCAGAGGTTCGGCCTTCAGTTCTCCTCCGCACAGCCCACCCCTCTTCCTCTGGACCACAGACTCTCCGCTCCAGTTCCTGAGGAGTCGGTAGATCCCAGTGGTCCTTACGCTGAGCTAGTGGGTTGCCTCATGTACCTGATGACTTGCACTCGCCCAGATCTCGCATACCCTCTCAGCATCCTGGCTCGTTTCGTGGCCACAGGCAGACACCGACCTCAGCACTGGTCTGCCGCTAAGAGGGTTTTGCGTTATCTTGCAAGTACATCGGGCATGGGGTTAGTGCTAGGCGGACGCAGGCCAGTGGTCCTTACTGGACACACAGACGCTTCTTGGGCAGACGACGCCGAGACGCTCAGGTCTTCCCAGGGCTACTGCTTTAGCCTTGGCTCAGGTGCTGTCTCGTGGAGAGCTACCCGCTCCTCGTCTGTTGCCCAGTCCAGCTGTGAGGCTGAGATCTACGCCGGTGCCATGGCGGCACAGGAGCTCCGCTGGCTGACCTTCTTGCTCACTGACTTAGGTGAGCGGCCTAGCTCTGCCCCGGTCTTGTACGCTGACAACAGGGCCATGATCCTCCTGTGTCAGGAGCGTCGACTCGAGGGTAGAGCGAAGCACATCCAGCTGCGGTACTTCCTCCTGCGCGAGCTCCAGCAGCGTCGCCAGGCTCGCGTAGTACACTTGGCCTCCGGTGCCAACACAGCTGATATCTTTACGAAGGCGCTTGCGCCTAAAGATCATCAGCGACACTGTGTACAGCTTGGTCTGGTTCCTGTAGTCCCTCACTTACTCGGGCCTTGACTTTGTACTGTCCTATATATATGTGTACACTCAGACTGGACTTGTGTGCTCTCACAGTGGTTGGACTAGTAGTGCCGCCCTGTACTTGTTCTTGTCTTGTCTGTACTCCTTTTGACTGGTCTTTTAGACCCTTGTCTCAGAGGCTGGACTAGTAGTGCCGCCCTGAGCTGCTTGTTTAGGACATTCCCCTATGCAGTCCAGGGGGTGTGTCAAACATGTTTATTGATCATGTTTGTATAGACTGTATAGGGTAACCTCCTAGAGGGTACAACATTTAGGTATATGTGCATGTACTCTCTAACTCTATCATAAAAAAATTAATTCTAGTTTTGAGAGTACACTCCCTACAAACCCGGTTAGCGCTTTCTGTCCACCATAAAAGGGCTCCGTTTATAAGCTTTTTTTTCATTTATAAGAAACCCAGACCCCCTGATTTTTTCTGTTTATAAGAAACTTCACCACTTTCTTGCTTGGTATATGATAAGACATAGGGGTCTTCTATCCGGGCGATTACCGTAGCATGTTGCACCACGATGTAGCATGTTGCACAACGATGTAGCATGTTGCACCACGGTGTAGCATGTTGCACCACGATGTAGCATGTTGCACCCTGTGATGTAGTCTGTGTTAAATTATATCATATATATAATTGTAGGCTTGGTAGGTGTTATTGGAACCTACTGTAGAGGGTACAACTCCATCCTTGTATCCCTCTCTCTTCTAATCTCATTCTCTTCTCTCTCGATATTTCTCCTAGCCTAAAACCTCTCGCCATTCCATGGCTTCCCTAGCTACCTAGCTAGTTTGACATGGTAACAGAGCAGGTTGCTCTTCCTGGGCCTGCTTATCACGCTTCCGCCGCGCACTCCTCCTCTCACTCTCGCGCTGCCATGGCGGCCGCGTCGTGCCGCCGGCCGCGTCGTGCTGCCGTGGCCGTCTCGACGCGCTGCCGTGGCGTCGCGCTGTTGTGGCGTCAACTTCAAGCCGTGGCGGCGTCGTCGACGTCAAGCCGTGGCGGCGTGACGACGTTGTCGTGCTGCCATGGCGATGTGCTGCCAATGCGCGAACGGCACGGACGGCAACGGCCAGCGCCCCGTCTTAGCGCTTGCCAGCACGCCCGCATGCAGCCAGCGCGCCACACGGGGCGGCACGCTCCCGGGCTCTGCTGCTGACGCCCCGCCCCCTTCCCCTGCGTACCCTCTTACTCTCCGCAGCCAACTGCTGACTCGCGCTGGCCGTCCCACCGTCGCGGAGCCCGGCCACGCCGCCGAGTGCTGCAAGCTCCGCCGCCGCCGGCAACTGTCGTCGAAGCCGCCGCCGCCGCAGCTGGTGCCGCTGGCCACGCCGCCGCACGCCGCCGCTGTCGACGCTGCCGCCGTCGCCGCCGTTGCAGCCGTTGCCCTCGCTGTCGCCGTCGCCGCCTCCCGCGCCGAGGGGCTGGCCCTGCTGGAGTAGCTGCCGCGGCTGCTGAGTATCGGGGTGCTAGGCTTAGGGGGTGTGTGGCTTAGTGTGCTGTGTGTGTGGTGTGCTTTCGGCTACCAGGCCTAGGGGGTGTGTTAAATTATATCTTATGTATAATTGTAGGCTTAGTAGGTACTGGTCACAGAGTTAGAACAAAAATGACTAGAATGAGCGTATATAGCTAGTGGGTTGTACTCTCTATGGCAAGACCCTATGTAGTCTACTAAACATATACAAATATGTTTGACACACCCCCTAGACTAGATAGAGGTAGAGCTTGATGAGAGACAAACAGCTCTGGGCGGCACTACTAGTCCAACCTCTGAGGCAGGGGTCTAAAGACCAGTCAAAAGAGTACAAACAAGGCAAGAACAAGACCAGGGCGGCACTACTAGTCCAGCCACAGGGAAGGAAGCCACAAGGCCAGTCAGGATAATATATAAAGAGGTATACACAACGCAGGTCCTAGCAAATGAGGCGCTACAGGAACTAGTCCAAGCTGTACACAGTGCCGCTGATGATCTTTAGGCGCAAGCGCCTTCGTAAAGATATCAGCTGTGTTGGCACCGGAGGCCAAGTGTACTACGCGCGCCTGGCGACGCTGCAATAGCTCGCGCAGGAGGAAGTACCGCAGCTGGATGTGCTTCACTCTGCCCTCGACTCTAGGCTCCTGACACAGGAGGATCATGGCCCTGTTGTCAGCGTACAGGACCGGGGCAGAGCTAGGCCGCTCACCTAAGTCTGTGAGCAAGAAAGTCAGCCAACGGAGCTCCGGTGCCGCCATGGCACCGGCGTAGATCTCAGCCTCACAGCTAGACTGGGCAACAGACGACGAGCGGTTGGACCTCCACGAGACAGCACCTGCAGCAAGGCTAAAACTGTAGCCCTAGGAGGACCTGAGAGTCTCGGCGTCGTCTGCCCAAGAAGTGTCTGTGTGCCCGGTAAGGACGACTGGTCTCCATCCTCCAAGCACAAGCCCCATGCCCGATGTACTTGTTAGATAGCGCTGTGGTCTGTGTCTGCCAGAGGACACAAAGCGGGCCAGGATGCTGAGAGGGTATGCGAGATCTGGACGAGTGCAAATCATCAGGTACATGAGGCAACCCACAAGCTTTGCATAAGGACCACTAGGCTCTACAGCCTCCTCCGGGACTGGAGCAGAGAGTCTGTGGTCTACTGGCAGAGGGGTGGTGTGGGCGGAAGAGAACTGAAGGCCAAACCTCTGAAGGACCTGGTGCACCAAGTGTGACTGTGTGAGAGTGATGGTGCGCGCTGCTCTGTCCCTGGAGATCTGCAAGCCAAGGTAGCGGCGCAGCTCTCCTAGGTCAGTGCACATGTGTCTCCTCAGCAGCTCGGCCTTCATGGAGGCCAGCGCGTCTCTGTCTGCAGTAGCAAAGACCAGATGGTCTACGTAGACAAGGATGTAGAACGGAGTCTGGCCGGAACGAACGAAGAGTGAGGGGTCTGCAGATGATGGGAAGAACTGCAGGTCAGCAAGTGTAGCACGCAGCGCGTCGTGCCATTCACGGGGCGCCTGGCGCATGCCGTAAACCAGGCACCGAAGGAGCCACTCGGTACCAGGAGGAAAGGTACCGGAGAAGCCCTGGGGATGGCACAGGTAGACCTGCTCGTGTAGACTGCCCTGGAGGAAAGTTGTAGAGAAGTCGAGTGAGTGAAGCTTGTAGTCACACTGTGCCGCTACGTGTAGTAGAACCTGAAGAGTAGTCATCTTCGGGGTCGAGGCGAAGGTCTGAAAGAAGTCTACCCTCTCACGCTGACTGAAGCCATGAGCAACGTAGCGCACCTTGAATACAGGCGGCTCTCCAGGAGGGCGCTTCACCTTGAAGAGCCATCGGCCATCGACTACGTTCACCCCAGGTGGGAGAACTGCGTCGACGAAGGTACCGGTGGATCTCCAAGATGCCATCTCTTGCTCCATGGCAGCTATCCACTAAGAGGCCCAAGGTCCCAAGGTGACCTCAGCATAGGTGCGAGGGGTCGGGATGTCAAGGGCGTCAGGGTCACCCTCAGGGACAACCTGTCCTCTATGACGTCACTACCAAGGGCAGCCACACCCCCAACGGACGGAGGGCAGGCAAGGTCAGAGACCAGAGAGGTGGCGTAGTCAAGGCGGCAGGTAGCGGCGAAGTCAGCGACAGCAGCGACAAGAGCGTTAAGGCTCGGGACAGGAACAGACGGGTCGGTAATGAGGGAGGCAAGGACACGAGAAACAAGGGGACGCGCAGCACGGAGGAAGTCAGAAAACGGAAGCGGGGCCACTGCGAGCAATGACGGAGGAGGAGACGGGAGGAGCGGAGGAGCACGAGACGTGTGAGAGCAAAGCAACATAGGGTGAGAACGCGGAACAGGGGGGGAAGGACGAGCACGGGACTGACGACGAGCCCAGACGTGAGACGGAGGGGTCGGGTTAGGAGAGAGGGGAGGAGACACAGGAGGAGAACGAGGAGGGAAATGAGCCGGAGAAGAGTCCACGGGAGGAAACACAGGGTTGTAGACCGGCAGAGGAGGAGGCGGCGGCGACTGAGGAGGCACCGGCGGGCGGTCAGGTGAAGGAAGACCGAGGTGGCAAAGAGCGAACACCGGCGGCGACCGCGACGACTGCTGCCCGACGCCAACGCCTGAACCTCCAGCAGGACCACGGCTCCCTCTAGGAAGCCCCACGCCAGCACCCCCAGAACGGGAACCTGCTCCAGTACCTGCTCCAGCATGCTCCCCAGTACCCCCAGAACGCACAAACCCCAGCGGCGGTGACGACGGCGGCGACGGCAGCTGCGGAGGCGGCTGCGGCTGCGGCTATGACAACAATGGCGGCGGCAGGGGAGGAGAGACCGGGGCAGGGACAGGCGGGGGAAGGGACTCCGCCGAGCCACGAGAGTCAGCAGACCCCTCGGCAGAGACAACCGACGGGAGTGGGGTGACGTGAGACACACCAGACGGGGCAGGGCGGGGAGGGGGGGGAACACGGGCGACCAGGGGAGGGGGGGGAACCAGGAAATTGGGGGGGGTGATCAAGGGACCACTGTGGAGAAAGCGGTGTTAGAAGGAGACGGACTCGTCAAAGGTGACGTTGCGAGAGTGAAAGAAACGGTGAGATGGCGGGTGGTAGAAGTGCCAGTCAGACGAGTCGAGGGGGAAACCTAGGAAGATACAGGGGATGGTGCGGGCAGTGAGCTTGTCCGTGCCAGAGGCACGAACGTGAGCAAGGCAGCCCCAGACGTGGAACGCAGACGCGTCACCAGGAGACCCGGTCCAGAGGAGGGTCGGCGAAGCCTGCGGCCAATGAGGATGCGGCCACATGTTAAGCTCGTGGGCGGCGTAGCGAACAGCGAATGGCCACAGAAAATGGGGTGCACTGGCATGGATCATGGAGGTACGAGCCACCTCCATGACCAAGCTGATGCTTCGCTCAGTGACCCCATTCTGCTGCAGGGAGTCCGGCAGGGTGTAGGTCTAGGTGATGCCCTCCGCACGACAGAAGCGACCAAGGCAGCCAGAGGCGAACTCGCCACCACGGTCGGAGTGAAGACGCAACACAGGGAGACCTCGATGCACACGCGCAGAGACAAGCCACAGGATAAGAACGTCGGGCACGTCGGCCTTCCGCTCCAGGGGAAACACCATAGTGTAGCAAGTGTAGTCGTCGACAAGCACTAGGAAGTAACGCTCACGACGTGACCCATGGACGGGGGCGAGGTCCCAGACGTCCATGTGCAAGGTCTGTAACGGTACGGTAGTGGGGGGGAACGAGGAGGAGCGAGGGGCACGACGGAGCCGGCCCTCAACGCAAGGGGTGCACGGAGGCGCTACCGAGGGGGGGAGCGCAGGGAACGACGCAGGGAGACCTAAGACAAGACCGTGCTGAGACATGTGACGGAGATGTGTGAGGGCGGGGTGACCTAAGCGGTGGCGCCACAGAAGCGACGGGTGAGTAAGCGACCGACACAAGCAAGCCGCAGCAACCTGGGTAGACGCTTCCACCTGGGGGAGCGTCCCAACCGGGGGGGAGGCGGTGTCCAGCGTGAACAGGCCAGTCACCGGGTCCTGGGGGAACGTGGTGAGGGGGACATCAGTGGAAGCCTCGGTACAGACAACGTACCTCTCGTGCCCAGGGAACGTAGTGGTGATGCCGAGGTCCTGAAGATAGTCGACACCAACTAGATTCCGAGAGAACGAGGGAATGTGCAGGCCTGTAAGAGAGCCCGAAGGAACTGCCAGACAGGGGAGGGTGGTGGAACTACAGGCGACTACCGGACCTGAGGAAGGGTCTGCAAGGGCAACTGCGGCAGGGACGACAAGCGGCGTAAGCGTGGGGTGGTCCCGAAAGAAATACCGAGACGCGCCAGGGTCAAGAGTGAAGGAGAGCGTGGCAGTGGAGGCTGGAGGTGGAGGAGCTAGGGTGGAGCCAAGGCTAAACAAAGCAAAGGGTCCTACGCCTGACGCAGCAGGGGAGCCTAAACTAGGCACACTGGGCACACCTACACTAGGCAACACGGGGTAATAGGAATCAGTCACACTAGAGTCATCGACATACAACACATACAAAGTAGAGCTAATCTCATCCATGTCCATATCAAAGATCCTAACACCACGGCGGAGCAGACTGTGCCAGTCGGGGAGGTCCAGCGCGGGGCTGAAGCGGAGACGATACAGGTCGTCTAGGCGTCTGAAACAGCGAGTGGGGGTATGACCAGTCTTATCGCACACGAGGCCGCGACGAGGACTGGTCTGGAGCTGGTATTGGCAGCGCCCGTCACTCGCACCACCACCCAACGACGAGCTACGCGCATGACCACCGCAACCACCACCACCACCACCAGCGCCATGTCACCCAGGTGGGAGGCGGCCGACCCTCCGCTGCGGTTGCTGCTGCTGCTGCTGGTCAAGCTGTGGCGCCTGCTAATGCTCCCGCTGGGGCTGCTGCTCCAAGGCACCAGCCCTAGCCCCCTCATCTGTACTACTGCTAGCGGATGAACCACCTCCACCACCACCTCCACCCCCTCCTCCACTACCCCCGCCGCGACCAGCTTGGGGCGGCGATCCTTACCATAACGGGACTGCGCTGCTGCCACTGCGGCAGCGGTCTCAGCAGCAGGGTTTGTCTTAGCTACAGCCATAGAACCGTCAGAGTAAGTGCACTGGGCGGGAGCACAACCCTGAAAGATAGGGACTGGCGCAGAACCGCTAGACTGGGCGATAGAGCGCTGACGGGTCTCTATGGCAGACAGGGTGTCGACAAAGTCGGAGAGGGTGAGGTCAGCGGGGTGCAGACTAAGAAAGCGGTCGCGGGCAGTGGCAAGGCGGTCGGGGAGGCAGGTGGCAAGCAGGTTAAGGGTAGAGCAGATAGGGGGCTGGTAGACACGAAGCTGGGCCTCAGTGCAGGCAGCGCGCCAGCTAGCATCGAGCGTGCGCAGGTGCGTGGCCAGGTCAGCGACAGTGGGTTGTTTGGCGAGATCAGGGAAGAGCATGGGAAGGATCAGGCGGCCGGCAGAGGCAGAGGACGGGGTGGAATAATGCTCGACAACAACCTCTAGGAACTCCTGCGTAGTCCTGACCAACTTAAAGCGGGCGTGCTCCGACAAGGGTAGGGCATGGCTAATCGAAAGCTGAGCGACAGCGTCACGCGACAGCCAGACAGCACGGGCAAGGGCAGCAGCGGTGACGGACTCACGGTCAGCAGTCGTGGGGTCAGCGGGGAGAGCAACAGAGGGGTCAGGGCAGGGGAGCGTACCGTCAATGTGGACGGCCAGGGAGTGGCCGTCCTGCCGCTGACCAGTGAGGTGACGGTGGAGATCGACGAGTCAGGAGTCGAACTCAATCGGCTGACCCTCCGCGTCAAAGCGCAGCACCGAGTCCGCCATGAGGGCTGCTGCAACCACGAACAGACGGTGACGGAGTGACGAGGAACGGTGGGAAGGAATTCTGTACGGTAGAGTGCGGTGGGGCGCGGTGCAGTGCTGTGCAGTGAGGTGGGTCGTGGTGCAGTACAGTGCGGTGCAGTGCGGTGCCGGGCGGTGCAGCACAGTGGGGCGCGGTGCAGGACGGTAGAGAGGGCAGGTAAAGCAGGCGGGGACCAGGAACTACGGCGGCTCGAGCAGCTGGGAGATGGGGCCGAGGGGCGGCCGGGCTACGGGGCCACAGAGCTGGTGGGAGACGGGACCGCGGGGCAGCTGGGCGACGGGGCCGCGGGACGGCTGGGCGACGGGGCCGCGGAGCAGCAGGGCGACGGGTAGCGAGTCGGCTGGGCAGCAGAGCCGCGGGGCGGATGGGCGACGGGGCCGCGGCGTGGAGGGGCGACGGGTCGCGAGGCGGCTGGGCGACTGGGCCGCAAGGCAGCTGGGACGACGGGGCCGCGGAGCAGCTAGGAGACGGGGTCGCGGGCCAGCTGGGACGACGGGGCCGGGGGGCGCGGCTGGGCGACTGGGCCGCGGGGCAGCTTGGACGACAGGGCTGCGGGGCGGCTGGACGACGAGGCCGCGGGGCGGCTGGGCTACAGGGCGGCTGGGCGCTAGGCGACGGGGCCGCGGGGCCGCGGGGCCAGCGGGGCGGCTAGGCGTGACGAGGAGGGGCAACGGGGCCGCGGGCAGCTAGGTGCTAGGTGACGGGGGCCGACGGGGCCACGGGCGGCTAGGAGCTAGGGGAGCGTGGCCGTGGGGCCAACAAGGCAACGGGGCGGCGGGGCCCGTGGGGCGGCTAGGAGCTAGGCGACGGGGAAGGCTAGGACCTAAGGCGGAAGCGCGGGTGGGTGGGTGGGACCTAACCTACTCATGATACCATCTCAGAGTTAGAACGAAAATGACTAGAATGAGAGTATACAGGGGTATATAGCTAGTGGGTTGTACTCTCTATGGCAAGACCCTATGTAGTCTATGTCAAACATGTGTAGTTATCATGTTTGTATAGACTGTATAGGGTCACCTTCTAGAGAGTACAACATTTAGGTATATGTTTGTGTACTCTCTCTCTCAAATCATTCAATTCTATTTCTGATATGGTATCACGCGTAGGTAGGATCCCCCCCCACCTCCCGCTTCCGCTCATGCCCCCTAGCGCCCATCCTGGGCCCCGTCGCGCCCATCCCAGGCCCCGTCGCGCTCCTCCCAGGCCCCCTAGCGCCCCTCCTGGGCCCCGTCGCGCTCCTCCCAGGCCCCGTAGCGCCCCGTCGCGCCCCTCCTGGGCCCCGTAGCGCCCCTCCCAGGCCCCGTCGCGCTCCTCCCAGGCCCCCTAGCGCCCCTCCTGGGCCCCGTCGCGCTCCTCCCAGGCCCCGTAGCGCCCCGTAGCGCCCCTCCTGGGCCTCGTCGCGCCCCTCCTGGGCTTCGTAGCGCCCCTCCTGGGCCCTGTAACGCCCCTCCCAGGCCCCGTCGCGCCCCTCCCCGGCCCCGTCGCGCTCCTCCCAGGCCCCCCTAGCGCCCCTCCTGGGCCCCGCCGCGCTCCACCCAGGCCCCGTCGCGCCCCTCCTGGGCTCCGTAGCGCCCCTACTGGGACCCGTCGCGCCCTCCCTGGGCCCTGTAGCGCCCCTCCTGGGCCCCGTCGTGCCCCTCCCAGGCCCCGTCGCGCCCCTCCTAGGCCCGTAGTGCCCCTCCTGGGCCCGTAGCGCCCCTCCTGGGCCCCCATTGCGCCCCTCCCTGGGCCCCGTATCCACCCTCCTGGGCCCCGTCGCGACCGTCCCTAGGCCCGTCGCGCCCCTTCCTGGGCCTCGTCGCGCCCCTCCTGGGCCCCCATTGCGCCCCTCCTGGGCCTCGCCGCGCCCCTCCTGGGCCCCCCCCATTGCGCCCCTCCTGGGCCCGTAGCGCCCCTCCTGGGCCTGTTGCGCCCCTCCTGGGCCCTGCCGCGCTCCTCCCTGGGCCCCGTATCCACCCTCCTGGGCCCCGTCGCCCCTGCTCGGCCCTGTCGCCCCTGCTCGGCCCCGTCGCCCCAGCTCGGCCCTGTCGCGGCCTCTCGGCCCCGTGGCGCCCGCCCGGCCCCTGTCGCAACTGCCCGGCCCCGTCACGCCCGCCCGGCCCCGTCGCTGCCGCCCGGCCTTGTCGCTGCCGCCCGGCCTCGTCGCTGCCGCCCGGCCTTGTCACTGCCGCCCGGCCCCGTCGCAGCCGCCCGGCCCCGTCGCAGCCGCCCGGCCCCGTCGCAGCCGCCCGGCCTCGTCGCTGCCGCCCGGCCCCGTCGCAGCCGCCCGGCCCCTCGTCGCGTCTGCCCGGCCCCGTCGCGCCTGCCCGGCCTCGACGTGCCTGCCCGGCCCCGTCGCGCCTGCCCGGCCCCGTCGCGCCTGCCCTGTCCCGTCGCGCCTGCCCCGGCCCTCCATACTTCCTGGTACTGTCCCCCGTTCCCCGCACCACTTTGCACCCTCCTGCACTTTCCTGCCCCGCCTTGCACCGCATTGCACCTCACTGAACCGCACTGACCGCACTGCACCGCACTGCATCGCACTGCACCGCACTGGACCGCACTGCACCGCACTGCATCGCACTGCACTGCACTGCACCGCCCTGCACCGCACTGCACAGCACTACACCGCACTCCACTGTCCTCCACTGCCCCTCATGGCTGCTGAGCTTCGTTTTGATGCTGAGGGTCAGCCTCTGGAGTTCGAGGCGTGGTTGGCTGACCTTCGCCGCCACCTCACTGGTCAGCGGCAGGACGGCCACCCGCTTTCTGCACACCTAGACGGTATGCTCCCCTGCCCTGACCCCCCTGCTGTGCTGCCCGCTGATCCCACGCCCGCTGAGCGCGAGTCCACTGCCGCCGCTGCCCTTGCCCGCTCTGTCTGGCTTTCCCGCGATGCCCTTGCTCAGCTCGCCATTAGCAATGCCCTCCCCCCCTTGAGCGCCCTCGCTTTAGAACCATTACTACCGCCCAGGCCTACCTCGATGCTATCATCAAGCGCTATTCTACCCCTCCTGCTGCCTCAGTGGGTCGCCTGATCCTCCCCCTGCTCTTTCCTGACCTGGCGTCCTTCCCCACTGTCTCTGACCTCGCTGCCCACCTGCGCTCGATAGATGAGGCCTGGCGCGCTGCCTGCACTGATGCACAGCTTAGAGTCCACCAGCCTCCCATGACCTCTACCCTCTACCTCCTTGCCACCCGCCTCCCTGACCGCCTTGCCGCCGCCCGCGACCAGTTCCTTAGCATCATCCCTGCTGCTCTCACCCTCACCGACTTTGTTGACACCCTGACTGCCATAGAGACTCGTCACCGCTCCATAGCCCAGGCGAGCGGTACAGTACCGGTCCCTATCTTTCAGGGTTGTGCCCCCGCTCAGTGTACCTTCTCCGACGGCTCTGTCGCTGTGGCTGAGACTGCTGCTGCAGTGCAGTCCCGCTCGGGGAAGGGCCGCCGCCCCAAGGTTGGGAGCGGCGGAGGCGGCGGGGGTGCGGGTGGGGGTAGCGGTGGAGGCGGGTCGTCCGGTGCCGGTGCGGACGTGGGGACCCTGCCCGGTCCAGCTGCCCCGCTGCCTCCACCGTTGCAGCAGCCGCAGCAGCAGCAGTCGCCGCAGCCGCAGCCTCCGCAGCAGCCGCAGCAGCCGCCGCAGACGAGGCCGGCGAGTGCTCTCCCGCCTGGGTGGCCTGGAGCTGGTGGTGGTCGTGCGCGTGGTGGTGCACCGGGTGGTGGTTCTGGAGGCGGGCCTTGTCAGTACCAGATCCAGACCGGTCCTCGCCGCGGCTTCGTTTGCGGTAAGATCGGTCATTCCACTCCTCGCTGTTTTCATCGTCTGGACGACCTGTTCCGCCAGCGCTTTGGCCCGGCGCCCGACCTCCCGGACTGGCACAGCTTGCTTAGGCGTAGCATTCGGATTTTTGACCTGGACATGGATGCCATTGTAGCAGCCTTGCATGTGATGTATGCCGATGACTCTAGTGTGCTTCCCTCTTATTACCCCGTGTTGCCTAGTGTAGCTGTGCCTAGCGTAGACTCCCCTGCTGCGTCAGGCGTAGGATCTCCTGCTTTGCTTAGCCTCGGTGCTTCCACCGCTTCACTGTCGCCCCGCGCGACTGCTGCGCTTTCCTTCACCTTGGACTCTGGCGCCTCCCGGTGTTTCTTCCGCGACTCCACGACGCTGACGCCGCTGCCTGTTCCCACTGCAGTTACTCTTGCTGACCCCTCCGGTGGTCCCGTCGTTGCCCGCAGTTCCACCTCCCTTCCCTGTCCGGCGGTTCCTTCAGGTTCGCTCACCGGTCTGCGTATCCCCTCGTTCTCCAGGAACCTAGTTGGTGTCGGCTGCCTCCAGGACCTTGGCGTCACCACTACGTTCCCTGGTCACGAGCGGTATGCTGTCTGTACCGAGGCCGCCACTGGTGCCCCCCTTACCACTTTCCCCCGGGACCCGGTGTCCGGCCTGTTCACACTTGACACCGCGACTTCCCCGGCTGGGTCTTCCCCCCAGGTCGCTGCGTCCACCCAGGTTGCTGCTGCGTGCTCCTGTCGGTCCCTCACTCACCCGACTCTCCTTTGGCACCACCGCCTTGGTCACCCTGCGCTCCCGCGTCTGCGTCACATGTCCCAGCACGGTCTCGTCCTTGGTCTCCCCGGTTCGTTCCCCGAGTTTCCCTCCTCCCCCGCCCCCCCGTGCACGCCTTGTGTCGAGGGCCGGCTCCGCCGTGCCCCTCACTCCTCCTCGTTTCCCCCTACCACCGCACCACTGCAGACTCTGCACATGGACGTCTGGGGCCCAGCCCCGGTCCATGGGCCGCGTCGCGAGCGCTTCTTCCTAGTGCTTGTCGACGACTTCACGCGCTACACCACCGTCTTTCCCCTGGAGCGGAAGGCCGACGTGCCTGACGTTCTCATCCCCTGGCTTGTCTCTGCTCGTCTCCACCGCGGTCTCCCTGCCTTGCGCCTCCACTCCGACCGGGGTGGCGAGTTCGCCTCAGGTGTCCTTGGTCGCTTCTGTCGTGCAGAGGGCATCACCCAGACGTTTACCCTGCCGGACTCCCCGCAGCAGAATGGGGTCGCTGAGCGACGCATCGGTTTGGTCATGGAGGTGGCTCGCACCTCCATGATCCACGCCGGTGCACCCCATTTTCTGTGGCCGTTCGCCGTGCGCTACGCCGCTCACCAGCTTAACCTGTGGCCGCACCCCCAGCGGCCGCAGGTTTCGCCGACCCTTCTGTGGACCGGGTCCCCTGGTGACGCGTCTGCGTTCCACGTCTGGGGCTGCCTTGCTCACGTTCGTGCCTCTGGCACGGACAAGCTCACTGCCCGCACCCTCCCCTGCGTCTTCCTCGGTTTCCCCCTTGACGCGTCCGACTGGCACTTCTACCACCCGCCGTCTCACCGTTTCTTTCACTCTCGCGACGTCACCTTTGACGAGTCCGTCTCCTTCTACCGCCGCTTTCCCCACCGTGGTCCCCCGGTTACTCCCCCCCTGTTCCTGGTTCCTCCCTCCCTGGTGGCCCCTGCCCCTCCCCCCCCCCGCCCCCCCGTCCGGCCCCCTCTGGTGTGTCTCACGTCACCCCCCTCCCGTCGGTCGTTCCGGTCGACGAGTCTTCTGACTCTGGTAGTCCTTTGGCGCAGTCCTCACCGTCTGTCCCTCCCCCGGTGTCTCCTCCTCCACCGCCTCCGCAGCCGCCGTTGCCGCGGCTACTGCTGCCGTCGTCTCCACCGCCGCCGCCGTTGCAGCCGTCGTCTCCGCCGCCGCCGCCGTCGCAGCCGTCGCTGCAGCCGCCGCCGCCGCCGCCGCTGTCGTCGCTGCCGCCGTTTGTGGACTCTGGGGGTGCTGGCGTTGAGGTGGGTACTAGTCCCGGGGCTGCAGTCGTGGCTTGTCCCGGCGGGCCTGGGGGTGGTACCGGTGCTGGTGGGGTTTCGGGCTCTGGGGGTGTCCCTTCTGGGGGTGCAAGTGTGGAGGGTTCGGGAGGTAGCCATCGCGCAGCTTGTGGCTCTGGTGTTGGTGTTGTGTCGCCGCAGCAGCAGTCCCCGCCGGTGTCCGCCCTCCGTCTGCTCGGCCTTCCATCCCCTGACCCTGCGCCTGTTCCTCTCCGTCCGTCTCCCCCTCTTCCCGTCTACGGCCCCGTGTTCCCTCCGCCGGACTCGTTCCCGGCTCGTTTTCCCCCTCGTTCCCCACCCGTGTCCCCTCCTCTGTCTCCTGACCCGACGCCGCCCTCTCACGTCTGGTCTCGCCGCCCCTCCCGTGCTCGTCCTGTCTCCCCCGTCCCGCGCACTCACCCTTTGTTGCTCCGCTCCCACGCGTCTCGTCCTCCCCTCCTCCCGTCTCCTCCTCCGTCTTCTCTTGTTGTTGCGTCTCCTCCTCTGTCTGACTACTTTCGTGCCGCTCGTCCTCTTGTTCCTCGGGTCCTTGCCTCTCTCGTTACCGACCCGTCTGTTCCAGTGTCGAGTCTTGAAGCCCTTGTCGCTGCGGTCGCTGGCTTCGCCTCTACCCGCCGCCTTGACTACGCCTCCGCTCTGGTCTCTGACCCTGCCTGTCCTCCGTCTGTCGGGGGTGCTCCTGCCCTCGGCAGTGACGTCCTAGAGGACCGCCAGTTTGAGCTTGCTTTCCTGTCCGAGGCTGCTCCCCATCTCTGTTCCATGCTGCTAGTCCCTGAGGGTGACCCAGACGCTTTTGACATCCCGACCCCTCGTACTTACGCTGAGGCGGTTTCGGGACCTTGGGCCTCTCAGTGGATAGCTGCCATGGAGCAGGAGATGGCATCTTGGAGATCCACCGGCACCTTCGTCGACGCAGTTCCCCCACCTGGGGTGAACGTGGTCGATGGCCGTTGGCTCTTCAAGGTGAAGCGCCCTCCTGGAGAGCCGCCTGTGTTCAAGGCGCGTTACGTGGCTAGAGGCTTCAGTCAGCGCGAGGGGGTGGACTTCTTTCAGACTTTCGCTCCTACCCCGAAGATGACTACTCTTCGGGTTCTGCTACACGTAGCGGCTCAGCGTGACTACGAGCTTCACTCCCTCGACTTCTCCACTGCCTTTCTTCAGGGCAGCCTTCACGAGCAGGTCTACCTGCGTCGTCCTCAGGGCTTTACTGGCACCTTCCCCCCTGGGACCCAGTGGCTTCTGCGGCGCCTAGTCTACGGCCTGCGCCAGGCGCCTCGTGACTGGCACGACACGCTGCGTGCTACTCTTGCTGACCTGCAGTTCTTTCCGTCCTCTGCAGACCCCTCGCTCTTCGTTCGTGCTGGCTCGACTCCGTTCTACATCCTCGTCTACGTAGACGACCTGGTCTTTGCCACAGCTGACAGGGACGCACTGGCCTCCGTGAAGGCAGAGCTGCTGAAGAGACACACCTGCACTGACCTTGGAGAGCTGCGCCGTTACCTTGGCTTGCAGATCTCCAGGGACAGAGCCGCGCGCACCATCACCCTGACTCAGTCACACTTGGTGCGCCAGGTCCTTCAGAGGTTCGGCCTTCAGTTCTCCTCCGCACAGCCCACCCCTCTTCCTCTGGACCACAGACTCTCTGCTCCAGTTCCTGAGGAGTCGGTAGATCCCAGTGGTCCTTACGCTGAGCTAGTGGGTTGCCTCATGTACCTGATGACTTGCACTCGCCCAGATCTCGCATACCCTCTCAGCATCCTGGCTCGTTTTGTGGCCACAGGCAGACACCGACCTCAGCACTGGTCTGCCGCTAAGAGGGTTTTGCGTTATCTTGCAAGTACATCGGGCATGGGGTTAGTGCTAGGCGGACGCAGGCCAGTGGTCCTTACTGGACACACAGACGCTTCTTGGGCAGACGACGCCGAGACGCTCAGGTCTTCCCAGGGCTACTGCTTTAGCCTTGGCTCAGGTGCTGTCTCGTGGAGAGCTACCCGCTCCTCGTCTGTTGCCCAGTCCAGCTGTGAGGCTGAGATCTACGCCGGTGCCATGGCGGCACAGGAGCTCCGCTGGCTGACCTTCTTGCTCACTGACTTAGGTGAGCGGCCTAGCTCTGCCCCGGTCCTGTACGCTGACAACAGGGCCATGATTCTCCTGTGTCAGGAGCCTCGACTCGAGGGCAGAGCGAAGCACATCCAGCTGCGGTACTTCCTCCTGCGCGAGCTACAGCAGCGTCGCCAGGCTCGCGTAGTACACTTGGCCTCCGGTGCCAACACAGCTGATATCTTTACGAAGGCGCTTGCGCCTAAAGATCATCAGCGACACTGTTTACAGCTTGGTCTGGTTCCTGTAGTCTCTCACTTACTCGGGCCTTGACTTTGTACTGTCGTATATATATATGTATACACTCAGACTGGACTTGTGTCCTCTCACAGTGGTTGGACTAGTAGTGCCGCCCTGTACTCGTTCTTGCCTTGTCTGTACTCCTTCTGACTGGTCTTTTAGACCCTTGTCTCAGAGGCTGGACTAGTAGTGCCACCCTGAGCTGCTTGTCTAGAACATTCCCCTATGCAGTCCAGGGGGTGTGTCAAACATGTGTAGTTATCATGTTTGTATAGACTGTATAGGGTCACCTTCTAGAGAGTACAACATTTAGGTATATGTTTGTGTACTCTCTCTCTCAAATCATTCAATTCTATTTCTGATAGTCTACTAAACATACACAAATATGTTTGACAACTGGAACCTACTGTTGAGGGTAGAACTCCCTCCTTGTATCCCTCTCACTTCTAATCTCATTATCTTCTCTCTCCTAGCCTAAAACCTCGCGCCATTCCATGGCTTCCCTAGCTACCTAGCTAGATTGACAGTCTGTGGTTACGATTGCACTAACAGGTACACATGGAGGATATGCAGCGAGTCAAAGTTACATCAGCAGCTAAAGAATAAAGGATCATTTCCATTCCATGAAGGGTGGTTGATAACTACGAGCTGCCATGTCTTGTATGCCAGTAGCACCAATTGTAGTTGTAGTTCCCACAAGCATACTGCAATCATCAAGCCATTCCATCAGATTTATTGCTACTCTAAACAACGGGCTCCGTTTGGCCACTCTTTGCTTCATGACGCCTCAGCAGCAGCAGCGGGCACGATGGGGGTGGCAAAGCTCCGCTCCTTCTCCCACGCCACCTGCGCCATCATCGTCAGCGCTGACCGCGCCTCGCGCTCCTCGCTCACCTCCCCGGCGAACGGCACGCGCACGTCCATCACCCTTGCAGGGAAGTCTGCCGCCGCCGCGGACCCAGGCATGGCGGGGCGCGCGAGCACGCGGAGGTCGAAGCCCAGGCGGTCGATCCAGATGAGCGACGCGTCGTCCACCTGCAGGTCGGGCAGCGCGGCGAAGGCGGCGGGGAAGCGGCGCAGGTCCTGCCAGTGCTCGCGGTTGAAGTCCGCCACAATGCCCGCTGCTACTTCACGTAGGGGGTCCGCGTCCGCATTCAGGTACGCCTCGGGGGAGATCCACTCGCCCTCCTGGGGGGGCGGGGGGGGGGAGGGGTGGGGGGTGGGGGAGCGGCAAGAAGATGCAGGCGGTGGTGGTGAGAGGCCAAGACACTCCAGATTAGGTGGGAGCAGACGCAGGAGTGGCATGGGAGACATGTAGCGAGAGCATTTCTTGCTACGCCTGCTACCATGGCTCATTGTTCTTTTGCTCATGCTCACACATATTCCACACCCCAACCTCTCCCCTTTCCTCCCCCCTCACCTGGTCGGCATCAGGCGCCACGAGCACTCACCTGGTCAGCATCAGGCGCCACGAGCACTCACCTGGTCGGCATCAGGCGCCACGAGCACTCACCTGGTCGGCATCAGGCGCCACGAGCACGCGGTCAACGTCCAGCAGGAAGAGCGCGGAGAACGCGCTGCCATCGCTGCCGCCCACCTCCTCCTCGCTGTCGGGGAAGCGCCGCCGCCACGCCGCCTCCAGCTTCTGGCGGCGCGGGGGAGGCGGGTACGAGGATGCGTGGGAATACGGGAGGAAATGCGAGGCGGGGAGGTGGTGGCAAGTCAGCAGAGCGGTCAGGGGGGCGTGTGGGTGTGTGAGCGCGAGTGCGTGGGTGTATTTGTGTGTGGAAGATACTTTGTCGCATCATAGCTGTTCACGCTCATATGGACCCAAGTTCATTCAACCATGCGCCTCAAGGCGCCACCTTGTGCGGGTTAGACTCTCTCGTCACTCACTGGACTCGCCCTGCCCCTGCCTCCCGTGACTCGCCCTGCCCCCGTGACTCACGGCGAGCGTCTTGCCATCGTGCGCCTTCGTGAGTCGCCCGTGCAGCGACACCTGCGGCTTCTGCTGCCCCGGCAGCTCGATCTGCCCGCCCAGGCACGCGTGGAGTGGCGTGGAGAGGCGGGGGGGGAAGGGGGAGAGGGGGGGGGAGGAGGAAGGGAGGGGGGAGTGAGTAATGAATGGTGTGACAACAGGGTGCCGTGAGCTACCTCATCACCACATGATGGAACCATCCCCCATGCCCTGCAATGCACCCTCCTATCGCCACGTGTCTTGAACGCCCCCCAACCCCCCCACCTGCACGTGTGTTAAACGCCCCCACACCCCCCCCCCCACCCACCTGCACGTGTAGGCACGCCTCCGCGTCGGCGGCGAGGGTGGCGGCGGCGCGGCTGGAGTCGGCGAGCAGCACGATGGGGCGCCCCTCGGGGTCGGGCGCGAAGAACGCGTGGCACGCCAGCGGCCACGTGGCGGGCAGCGGTTGATCGTCGCCGGTGAGGGTGCTGCCCGTGCCGCCGTGCGCGAGCGTGACGAGCGTGCCCTCCGCCGCCAGCTCCACCACCGTCTGCGCCAACTCCGCCGCCGACGGGCGGCCCGCTGGGGGCGCGGCGGCTGTGATGGGGGAGGGCGGGTTGTGGGGAGGGACGGCATGTAAGCATGCGACGCGTAAAGCCGAGGAATTGATGGGGGTGAAGATTCGAGGGTGCGGATGTGAGGGGGCTTGAGATATGGACGGGCCGGGAGGGGGGGGAAGGGGGGGAGGGAATGGGGGGGAGGGGAAAAGGGGTATGCGAGGGGATAGAGATGAGAGGGCGCAGATAAGAGAGCATGTTGGTGCTACTTACCAGCTTCTACTGCTGCTGCGGCGCACCTGACGCCCCTCGCCGCTGCTGCCGCCACGAGCTGAAGCGGGCAGCGATGGGAGAGAGGGGAGAGTGTGGAGTGGAAAGGGGATGGCGTGGAAGTGAACACGTCAGCAAGGATTCTTGCGGCCAATGTCAGACGTCAGGCAGCTGTAGAATAGCCAGAAAGTGTGAGACATTACGCGATCGGAGATGCTACTGTCTGCGAAACCCCTTGAGCCCATACCTGGATTCCCGTGGAGGCCACCTTCTGGCTGCCGGGCGTCGCATGGGTGTTGATGCCAAGGGCTTGCCCGAGGAATGCGGGCTGCAAGGCACGGAGCGTTGGGGGATGAGGAGCACACGGCGAGTTCAGAGCATGCGCTGCGGTGGACGAGATCGAGAGAGGAGGATTCGACGCAGCAGCGCGAGCGGTGGCTCACCTGGGCCTTGGAAGCCCTAGCGGCCGTCGCCTGCGAAGCTCGCTCCACTAAGCATCTGCTCGCCGCTTGAATAGCGCACGAGGAGCACGCGGCAGCCATTGTCGCTAGTTGCGACAGAAGTCGGCAAATTTCCTGTGATGCGAGAAAGTGCCAAAAATTGTGCAATGTGCCGTGCGTAGGTTGCAGAATGAGAGCTGCTTGTGCGAGAGCAAGAGGCGAGGAGAATAGCAGCAGCAGGACAAGGCTGAGAGGCAGGAAGAGGGTGGATTGTCAGGGATGAGGCAGGCTGCCACGTCATTCAAAAATACCCATTTGTGCTTGAAGAAGCTTCTTGGTCCCAGTGACGAAATCGAGGGACTGGGTACACGTCAGCACGCGGCTTGGGATTCCCAGGGCATCGATTCCAATTCAGCGGGAGCGAGGTGTGCGTCATCGCGGTGCTGTCTGTTGTCCTGTGGGAAGCCAGAATCGTGTACGCCATGTGTGATGTTCAAGAGTTTCAAGGCATACACAATCTAGACATACACCTATAACATCTTTCTTTCATAAGCAAGCATTTCCTACCTTCCTAATGCTGAACTACTTAGCAAACTCACTAATACCTACAAATAACTACATATAACTCCTATATCCTACGTTTGTGTCCTGCAACCTCTACTAACCAGATGCAGGGGGCAAGGTGCCGGCCATACATAAGGAAAGGGCAGTGGCGCGATCACTGGGAAGCGCCGCAAGGAGCGGCTGCATTTGATCTGCAAAGGCCTGGGCGAGCTGAGAGCAGGCTTGGCCCACGGAGAGGCGCACTTCCGGTGGGATCTTATCGTTGACCGCCACCTCAGCGAATATGGGCACCAGCTGCGGCACCACTGGTAGGATCTGCACAGGGAAGCCAAGTAACACCACACATACCCAGTGGGAACCTGCTCGTGAGAACCTGGAAGTGGAGGAGGATGAATGGCAATGATACAAAAGTTTCTGTATATGACCACGCCCATCATGGTAGTGCGCTGAATGCCTGACCTGCGGGTGCGAGGCGGCAACAAGCGCCACGAGGCAGCCATAGACGGGCTTGGCCTCCTCCAGGTCGGACTTGAGGGGCAGCGCGGCCACCAGCACCGGCAGCACCTGGGGGGGGAGAGCGCAGAGGGGGACGGCGCAGAGGAGGACGCATTGGGGAGAGGAAGGAAAGGAAAGGGTTGAAGAGTGAGGGGAGAGAAGACGTTTGATTCCATTGACAGGAAGGAGGTCAAGTAGTGGCACAGGTATGGCCCGTGTCACGTGGGGGCAACATGCTTGTGCACAGACATATAACAATAGCAACACCACACACACCTGGTCGAGAGGCATGGCAGCACTGCCAGCAGCGATCATGCGTGCGACAGCACCAGCAGCGTTGTCGCGCACGTCGTCGTCCTCCTCCGCCGAGAAGAGCGGGTGCAGCGCCACCAGCAGGTCCGCGTAGTGCCTGCGGCAAGGCGTGTGGGGGGGGTGGCATGCGGGGTTGCAGAATAGGTGAGCGAAGTGCAAAGGCAGAGTGTGCAGCAGGCGAGAGAATCCAGTGAGGGGGCCGTGAGAAAGTAGCTTTTGAGAAAGCCGTCTGGGGGGCTCTGCACAACGCCTTCCCTGCTGCACACCACTCACCTGTGCATGCCAGCGCCAGCCACCTCAGCCAATTTGCCGGTAGCAAAGGCTGCGTTGCGGCGGTTGGGGGGGTCTCCGCCCCTCAGCTCCGAAGCCAGCACGGGCAGCAGCGTCTGCACACGGGGGATGGGGGGAGGAGGGAGAGGGGGGCCAAGTGATTGACTAATGGCTGCAGGATGGGTAATCAGGGTGTGCTCTGGCGGAGAGGGTGAAGGAGAAGGGGAAGAAAAGGGTGCGGTGGCACAACATGACAGCAGCGCAATGGCACAACATGACAGCAGCGCAATGGCACAGCATGACAGCAGCGCAATGGCACAACATGACAGCAGCGCAATGGCACAACATGACAGCAGCGCAATGGCACAGCATGACAGCAGCGCAATGGCACAACATGACAGCAGCGCAATGGCACAACATGACAGCAGCGCAATGGCACAACATGACAGCAGCGCAATGGCACAACATGACAGCAGCGCAATGGCACAGCATGACAGCAGCGCAATGGCACAACATGACAGCAGCGCAATGGCACAACATGACAGCAGCGCAATGGCACAGCATGACAGCAGCGCAATGGCACAACATGACAGCAGCGCAATGGCACAACATGACAGCAGCGCAATGGCACAACATGACAGCAGCGCAATGGCACAGCATGACAGCAGCGCAATGGCACAGCATGACAGCAGCACAATGGCACAACATGACAGCAGCGCAATGGCACAGCATGACAGCAGCGCAATGGCACAACATGACAGCAGCGCAATGGCACAACATGACAGCAGCGCAATGGCACAACATGACAGCAGCGCAATGGCACAGCATGACAGCAGCGCAATGGCACACCATGACAGCAGCGCAATGGCACAACATGACAGCAGCGCAATGGCACAGCATGACAGCAGCGCAATGGCACAACATGACAGCAGCGCAATGGCACAGCATGACAGCAGCGCAATGGCACAACATGACAGCAGCGCAATGGCACAACATGACAGCAGCGCAATGGCACAACATGACAGCAGCGCAATGGCACAGCATGACAGCAGCGCAATGGCACAACATGACAGCAGCGCAATGGCACAACATGACAGCAGCGCAATGGCACAGCATGACAGCAGCGCAATGGCACACCATGACAGCAGCGCAATGGCACAACATGACAGCAGCGCAATGGCACAGCATGACAGCAGCGCAATGGCACAGCATGACAGCAGTGCAATGGCACGGCCCACTCACATCCACATACGGCGCCATGGCTTCCCCCATCTCCCCTGCCACGTCAGCAATGCACCCCACCGCCATGCTGCGATCGTTGGGCGGGCGGGAGGCTTTCTGCACGAGGAGACGAGGGGGAAGAGGAGAAGCAGGAAAGACGAGGAGGGACATGAGGGGGTGAGGAAGTGAGGGGGCAGAGTGTGGAAGAGTGTGTGAGCACAGGAGCATTGGGTGGGAGGGCCAGGGCGGGGGGTGGCACCGTGAAGGTGAGGATGTCGGGCAGCAGCGAGTGGAACACCGGGGCGAAAGCGGCAGCGCCCACAGCCCTGGCGACGGCGGGCAGGAGGTCGACGGCGGCGTCCATGAGGTCCTCGTCGTGCTCCTCCTCTTCCTCCTCCTCCTCCGCCGCCTCCGTCAGCCCCGCCGCCCCCTCGCCGCCCGCCTCCGCATCACTCGCTGCCCGCTGGCACGCCAGCTCGTCCCTCAGGGCCGCTCGCACCGCCGCTACCAGCGGCTCCGCGTCTGCAGGGGAGGGCAGGGAAGGAGGGGCGCGTTCGGGAGAGCGAGGCAGGGGAAAGGAGGACGGCTGGAGACTGCGTTGAAAGTGGGGAGTTTCAGGAGCAGCAGGTGGCTGCACAGCAGACAGCACGCTGGCAGCATACAGCGCACGGCAAGAGCCTCTATCCTGGACTCACAAGGCGTCATGAGCGCATGGTTGGCGGCGTCAGCAGCCAGCAGCGCCTTGATGGTGTCCGCGGCGCACGTGAAGGCCTGCCCCACCACTGCACGCTCCTCCTCGTCGCGCATCGCCCCCATCCACACCTCCATCGCCGCGTCTGGGGGGGGGGAGGAAAGCGTAGGGAGGGAAGGCAGGGGGGACAGCAGGACCACGGGTATGGGTATGGTCGGACGTAAAGGACGGGTGAGCGGATAGAGAGAGAGAAAAGGGAGAGCAGACACGGGAGAGGGAATCAAGGTGGAAGAAAGAGGGGGCGAGTTGGGCGTCCGCGTGGCTCACCAAAGACATGCTTCGCCTCCGCACTGATGGGCTGATCGAGGTGTGGGGTGCAGCGAGCACAGCGGAGGGCCACGCAGCCACACATGCACATGGGTGCATGGAGCACACGGGGGATATGGTGGAGCACGCAGAAAGAGGGCGAGAACAGTTGAGTGCAATGGGTGGTGCATGCACGAGAGGACACGGGGGCACAAGGTAGATGGAGGCGGATGCAAACTGACATGGCAGCTTGGAGTGCGGCTGAGGGAGCTGTGCAATGAGGGCACAGCACGGCATGACGTGGCAATGACGGCACAGCACGGCATGACGTGGCAATGACGGCACAGCATGGCATGACGTGGCATGCGAGGACAGGTGGGGAGGAGGGACGGCACGGCGGCATGGAGTGCACATGGCGCTGCTGAGGGATGGGAGCACACCTGGCCCGGGGCGGATGGGAAGGCTTGCAGCGCCGCAGTCACCAGGTCTGGTGGGGGCAGGGGGTGGAGAGGCAGGAGAGTGCTGTGGGTGGAGAGACAGGAGAGTGCTGTGGGTGGAGAGACAGGAGAGTGCAGTGGGTGATGCCGTGAAAGCAGAAAGACAGGATCAGTTGAGCTTGCAGGCTGCAGGCTGCATGCTGGGTGTTGAGCTCTGGGTGCTGCATGCTGGGTGTTGAGCTCTGGGTGCTGCATGCTGGGTGTTGAGCTCTGGGTGCTGCATGCTGGGTGTTGAGCTCTGGGTGCTGCATGTTTGGGTGGTGGGTGATGGGCGGTGGGTGGTGGGCGGTGGGTGGTGGGCGGTGGCACGCACGTTGCAGGGAGAGCGTGGCCTGCAGGCGCACGTCCTCGTGGGCGTAGTCGGCGGCGTCCTTGAGCACACTCACCGCCTCCTGCACGTACCTGGGGGGTGCGGTGGGGAGGAAGGGGCAGGGTGTACAGGTGAATCACGGCACGCCAGTGCCGCTTGATTCATCCACAACAACCACGTTCTGCTCTTAGCTTCCGACAGCACTCCATGGCGTGCGGTGCCATCATGTCCAGCCGCAGCAGGAACACCGCAGCATGCCATCATGTCCAGCATGCCCCCAACACAGCAAACAGTCCTGGCGCACTCACGCTCCGAACGCGGCCTTTGTGTACTGCGCATATGCGCCGATGGCCTGTGCGGCGGCCGCCTTCTCGTCCAGCACGGCGGTGCGCACGCTGATGCCCCTCAGCCCCCGCAGCGTCGCGCCCTCCTCCTCGTCCTCCGAGTCCGACGATATCTCCCCCCCGGCCAGTGCCGCCGCTAGCTGCTGCCGCCCGCCGCCCTCCGCGTCGGCTGCCTCGTCCGCGTCGTGTGGGCCGACAACAATGCCGTCGTCCAGACGGCAGGAGGAGAAGGCGAGCGGCACGACGTGGGGGAGGAACTGACCGAGGCATGCGCGGGAGGGCGGAGGGAGGGGGGGAGGGAAGAGGGAGGGAGAGGACCTGTGAGCGCAAGGGATCTGAGAAGGAGGCAGAGGGCTCGGAGAAGGGGGTGGGCATGACGACAGCAGCAAGGAGAGCACGCTGGCGCGCAAAAAGAGGCACGTCGCCGTGAGTAGAGAAAT
Organism: Closterium sp. NIES-67; assembly: GCA_027943415.1. Lineage (NCBI taxonomy): Eukaryota > Viridiplantae > Streptophyta > Zygnematophyceae > Desmidiales > Closteriaceae > Closterium > Closterium sp. NIES-67. The sequence continues at coordinate 249,393 of BQMB01001500.1, read as the reverse complement.
AAGCAGCAGGGAGTCCGAGGGCTCACCGGGGCGAAGTCGGCCTCAAGGAACTTGGCGACGTCGCTGAAGAAGCTGTGCGCGTACTCCCTCAGCGCGCTCTGGTCCAGCTGAAAGCCCTGCAATGAGGCATGCGACATGCGCCACAGGAGATCATGCACGAGAAGCATCAGGGTACATGTGGCATGATAACGTGGCAGCGAGAGGGTCTAAGGCTGCTGGGAAAAGACCATACTGCTGGCTTCACTGACGTCCCCCTCCAGCCCAAGTGAGTTATGGAACGACTTAAGAGGCAGCCCAGCGCCCCATGCCCACCTTGAGCGCGGCGTCCATGAAGCCCGGCAGCACGGCCTGCACGGCCTGCCGCCCCACGGCGATGCCGATGATGCCCACCAGCTCGTACGACCGCGCGCGCACGTCCACGTCCGCCTCCGCCGTCAGCGAGACGAGGGGGATGAGCGCCGCCAGCACCGCATCCGTATATGGCGCGAACTTGGGACCCGCCGCCGCTGCTGCTGACCCTATGGCGGACTGGAAGTTAAAGGGGCGGCAGGGGGGGCGTGATTAGGGGTTGGGGGGGCACGTGACAGGGATCATGAGAAAACGAAGGATGCATGGATGCCTGAGGTGTAATTATCTCCGAAAGCTCAAAGACTACCCACACAAACATCACAACACCAAACACACACCATGCAACCAGGGCCGCGCCCCATGGACTCACGATGCACATCTCCTGCAGGTTGCGGTCGGGCGAGCGCAGGGCGTCCATGAGCTGGCGCATGAGCGGGTCCAGGAACTCCAGGATCTCGTCGCCCATGTGCTCGCAGAACGCTGCTAGCGCGTAGTACGCCTTCTCCTGAGGGGGAGCGAGGGGGGCGGGGGGACGGACCAAGGGAAGAGGCAGGCGATGGAGGGGGAGAGGAGGAACGAAGCAGGTGTGGAGGGAGAGTGGCTTGCATGGGAGCGTGACGTGCATGTCACGGAACGCTCAGGTATACCTCCTCCCCCCCCACCCACGCACCCTGACCACGGGATCGGCGTCGTTGAGGGCGGCGAAGACAGCGGGCAGGATGGTCTTGTAGTGCTCGGAGGCCTCGGGCTGCACGAACTCCGCGAGCTGCCCCACGGCGAAGCACGCCGCCCCCCGCACCTTGGGGTGCGCATCGCCCAGCCCCGCCACCACCAGCGGCAGCACGTCCGACTCCAGTCGCCCCCGCACCGCCTCACTGAAGTGAGAAGAACGAGGAGGAGAATGAGGGGGAGAGGAGGAGGGGGGTGGAGGGAAGGAGGGTGGAGAATGTGGGAGGAGTTGAGAGCAGCAGGTGGAACGGTGCAGGAGCGAGGCAGAGAGAGCAGCAGGAAGGATGGAGGCGGATATGGGTGATGGGAGGAAGGGGGAAGAGGGACATCAGGGTGCTGCTCATGGGATGGTGCCTGTTATGTGAAAGCGCTGTCACCGCTGAGCTCCTCCATTCTCCCTGTCACCCCTCGCCGCAATGAGCTCATTGCACGTCTTGGCTCACCAGCACCCCTCAGTGATGACGGCCATGGCCATGACAGCGGCGTAGCGCATGTGGTGGCTGGGGTCCGTGATGTGCGCGCGTGCAAACGCCAGCACGGGCGGAAACACGTGCTTGCGGGGCGCCTCCATGGCCACCGCGTCTATGGCCTGGGGGATGCGCACAGGCGGTTGAGAGAGGTGCGTGAGGAGGGAGATAAGGGGCAGGGAGAGAAGTGGAGATGGAGAGAGAAAAGTCAGAGGCAGGGGGCCAGCATCGTGGCATGCACACGTGGCATCCATCTACCACCTTCCCTCTGCTCTCACCGCCCTGCTCACACCACTCACCGCCCTGCTCACACCACTCACCGCCCTGCTCACACCACTCACCGCCCTGCACACACGACTCACCTCCTCCTCCACTCATCCGCGCACCACCTCCCACCGAACTCACCCCATTTTCCCAACACGTGGCAGCTGCCTGAGAATCACATGCCGCCCATCCCAGCATCACATGCCGCCCACCCCAGCATCACATGCCGCCCATCCCAGCACCACATGCCGCCCACCCCAGCATCACATGCCGCCCATCCCAGCACCACATGCCGCCCATCCCAGCATCACATGCCGCCCATCCCAGCATCACATGCCGCCCATCCCAGCACCACATGCCGCCCATCCCAGCATCACATGCCGCCCACCCCAGCATCACATGCCGCCCATCCCAGCATCACATGCCGCCCATCCCAGCACCACATGCCGCCCATCCCAGCATCACATGCCGCCCATCCCAGCATCACATGCCGCCCATCCCAGCACCACATGCCGCCCATCCCAGCATCACATGCCGCCCATCCCAGCATCACATGCCGCCCCATCCCAGCATCACATGCCGCCCATCCCAGCACCACATGCCGCCCCATCCCAGCATCACATGCCGCCCATCCCAGCACCACATGCCGCCCCATCCCGGCACCACATGCCGCCCCATCCCAGCATCACATGCCGCCCCATCCCAGCACCACATGGTGCCCATCCCAGCACCACATGGTGCCCATCCCAGCACCACATGCCGCCCCATCCCAGCACCACATGGTGCCCACCTGGGCGGCGAAGCGCATGGGCGAGAGCTCGTACTCCTCGTCCTGCTCCGAGTCCGTGGCGCCGCAGGGCTCGGCCAGCAGCGGCGCCATGGCGGCGAGAATGACGGGGATGAGCTTCTGCTTCGCCAACCACTTGGCCTTCCACGCCGCGCACCACGCCACCACCTGGGCCGCCTGCACGCGCAGGGAGAGGGGGGCACACGGGAAGACTTGTAGCCACGGCGTTGTGCGCTTTGCTCTAACCATGTGAGGAATGACTTTCTTTCAAGCTGGTGCGTTGACCCTTCTGCTTGGTGCGCGTTGCCGTTCATGCTGCTTCATGTCATCGTCCGCGTCGCACTGCCACCCACCTGGAAGCGCGTGGCGGGTTCGAGGTGCGTGTTGGAGGCGAGCTCGAGCGCGAACTGCACGACGGCGGGGAGCGAGGGCGCGATGACGGGCGCGGGGTGCTCCGACAGCTCCGTCACGATCTCGCACACGCGCACCACCGTCGCCTCGTCGCCGCTGCCCGCTGAAAACCGCCCCACGTCCAGCATTGGCGCCACTAGGTCGCGCATCAGCGCCTGGCGGCATGGGGGGGAAGGGGAGTGGGGGAAGGAGGGAGGGGGTTGTTTGTTTGGAATGGGAGGAAAGCAAAGGCGAAGAGGCTGAGGGGGTGAGGGCCGAAGGGGATGGGGAAGAGAAGAAAGAATGGAGAAGGAGCAGCACAATGACTTGCCATTGCCATGTACAGTGCATGCGGCATGCATGTGGTATGCGCTGTGGCCGGGCGCGGCACTCACCACGTCCTGCTCGCTGTCCAGGTACTCCACCAGCGCCGCCACGGCCCTGCGCACCACCACGCGCACGCAGCACGGAGTTTGAAAGAGTGCGTGCGCCACAGTTCATGACCGGGGGGGGAAGAGTGCGCGCGCCACAGTTCATGACCGGGGGGGGAAGAGTGCGCGCGCCACAGCTCATGACCGGGGGGGGAAAGAGGGCGTGGGAACAACGGCAGGCAAGCACCCATGTGAGACGGGCAGGCAATGCGGGGCAGGCAATGATGCGGGGCGGGCGGCGCACTGACTTGAGCGCGGCGACGCGCACGCGGGCGCTAGCCTGGTCGCGCAGGCCGGCGACGAAGATGCCGTGCAGCGCGGGGAAGTGCGGCCGCAGCACGTCGCCGATCGTCTCGACCAGCGCCGCGAACAGAATGAACGCCAGCTACGGGGGGGAGGGAGGAGAGGGGTGTGGGGAGAAGGGGCGGAGAGCGGATGCGGGTAAGGGGAAGGTTGCAGGTGACGGGCGCAAGAGTGCGAGGGAATCAATGCGGAGGAATCGCAGGACGTGGTTGACGAAGTGAGGTGGCTGGTGTGGGTGCTCACCTCGCGGTGGTCCTCCTGCTGCCCCTGCTCACCTCGCGGTGGTCCTCCTGCTGCCCCTGCGAGCACTGCAGCAGGAACGGCAGCAGCTCCGGCCACTCGCCATTCGGCACGCTGTGCTTCGCGATCACGCTCGCCACGTCGGCACTCGCGCGACGCACCACGGGGCTGCAGAATGCGCGACACGACACGGGAGTGAGGAATGCGCGGTCAAGCGGCAGGCGAGGGGTGCGAAAGAGGGGATCCGGAGAGCAATCTGGGATGACCTCCGTCTACGAGGCGACATTCAGCCTCACACTTCACTGCTCGGCAGCTCCGAGACTCGATCCCTAGATCGCCACCTTCGCCTAGCCCGATACCATGAGTCGCGCCCTCTACCCTACCCGTGAGTTCGCTACTCCTTCCACCTCGCGCTCCTGGGCGCCAATTGCACGGCCACAGCGCGACGGCGCGCACGGCGCACCTGGGCTCGAGCGCGATGCTCTCGAGGAGCGCGGACTTGATGCTGGCCTTGGCCTCCGCGGACTGCTGCGCCCACAGCCCCGCCACCTTCTTGCGCATGAGCACGGCCGCCAGCTGGCGCACGTCGGGCGCGGGGCCCGCCTTGAGGAAGTGCAGCAGCGCGAGCAGCACGGCGGGGTCCTTGGACTGCTGCTTGAACGCCGCCTCCGCCGCCTTGCGCGACTCGTTGTCCGCCAGCAGCAGCTGCTGCAGCACCGCCGCCAGCTGATCCATGGCCGCGGATCGCGGATTCGGGGACGGCGACGAGAGGTGTTTCGCGTGAAAGAAAGGCGGCGGCGTGCGTCCGCGCGGGCTTAGTTGCCAAGTTGCCAATGCGTGCCTGCCTTGATTTTCAGCGCGGGTGGGATTCAGAAAAGAGAGTCGACTGAAGCAGACAAGGTGAATTTGGGTGCTCTTGCTTCCAGAGCCCCCGGCCTTGGGAACTCCGGAGCGCGGAAAGAATTCGTGGCTCGGAGGAATCGTGGGCTTGAATTACGCCGGTTCGCAGCCAGTTACAACAGACCTGGCGAAACGCGACCCCAGCACCCCAACCCCATGCCCATGTTCCCATGGCGTCGATGGATGTGCCATGCCATACCACGCTGCAGTGGTGTGTGTGATGCAGGGCCTATTTTTCAAGGGCTGCTGCCCTGAAATTGAGTCAAATAAAGGGTAGTTTTTCAGCTGGCCCCACAAATTAAGGGTTGGATTTTTATGAACCCAGAGGATTAAGGTTTTATAATGATTGTAACCCTTGAGATTAAAAGTATATTTGTTTCCTACCCTGAGTGTACTACTAGTGCTGGTAGGGCTACAGGGGGGATCTCCTTAAGGGGAACAACTCCCTTAGAAGATTTTCGTTGTTCTCCCCTCACAGCACGTACTCACACCAACTGACTGAGGGGAGATACCTCAGAAGGTTTTCGACCTTCTCCCCTCACAGCACGTTACTCACACCTTGTCACCAACAGAGGGGAGACAACTCCCTTCGTATATTTTTGTTCTTCTTCCCTCACAGCACGTTTCTCACACCTCGTAGTCACCAACAGATGGGAGACAACTCCCTTAGTAGATTTTCGTTCTTCTCCCCTCACAGCACGTTACTCACACCTCGTTGTCACAAATAGAGAGGAGACAACTCACTTTGTGGATTTTCGTCATTCTCCCCTCACAGCCCTGTGCACGTTACTCACGCCCTTTTCATCTTGTCCATACATATCCTGATAGATTCTAACCGTTGCAGTAAAAAGGGTACTGTGCGAACGAACCCTGATGATTAAGGGTTGCCTTCCGTTGGACCCTAAACATTAAGGGTAAACTTTTAAAGAGCCCAATTTTTTAAGGGTGACTAAAAACCAAAAGTAAGCCCTGGTGTGATGTGATGCCATTCCACGGGTCCAGCGAAGATGCTGTGCCCCGCCACCGATTCCTCCTTTTTGGGCTTCGTCTCTAACAGGAGGGTCGCAGGTGCTGTGAAAATGAGCGAGAGAATTTCGTGCTACATTCTAGTAATGTAGAAACATTATGACGGCAACTCTAATACATAGTGACTGTCACATATAAAAAATCAAGCTTAATGAAGGGCAAGCAGCACCCCACAGTGATGCTTACTGAAAGAGCAGGTTACTCACAAACCTAATGCAAACCCGACCAATACGCCACGGCAAGCACCCGCCATCAGCGTTTGTGGATGAACTTCACTTTGAGCAGAAACTCCAACTGGATCTGCCGCATTTTCACACAATGGAGCAGCAATTGCGGATGGGTGGCTTAGCTGTGGTAATCTGAACTTATAATAGTATAACATTTTTTGGCTAAAGGTTGTACACAATACCTGTGATGTGTCGTAGACAATGAACTCATTGTAGCGCAGCTGGCTGTTCTTGACCCCAGATGGCACGGGCTTGCCGCATGGCACGACGACATCGGAGGCCCACTTAACAAACTCGTCCTCCTTGGGCTTCATCATCCCCAGCCCCTTGGTTGCATGCTTGCCCCGCGGCAGCTTCTCTATGTACTGCAAACGAGGGATGGGGCATGAGGAGGAGAGGGAGAAGAATTAATTATAGGGAGCAATGTGATAGAAACCGCAGGAGCAGGAGGCGACAACCATGAGTTTGAGGTTAGTATTAGGTGTCAGAGATTCTGCCACTAGCTGTCATTAGCTTTCACTTGCTGTCCAGGTGTGCTCTATGTGGCTTTGAGGTTAGTTCTCAGTGTCTGAGATGCTGTCATTAGCTGTCACTGTCAACTTATACATATGTTGTTATGTTGAAGTTATAGACTAGATAGGTGTATGTTCTTAGAGGGTACAGCCCCAACACTATATCTCCCTTGTTCTCTCTTGTTTCAATTCATTCTAGTACTCTAACAGTCACGAACTGTCCAGGTGCACTCTATGTCTCTGAGGTCGGCTCTGTGGGTTTGTGCACTCTATGGTGATGGAGGGTGATGGAGGGTGATGGGTCTTCCCTATTCCCCAGGTTTTGGCGAAAGGTTTTGTGGAATGGTTTTGGCAAATTCTTTTAACGAATGGTTTTGACGAAAGGTTTTGGCGAAAGGTTTGGCGAAAGGTTTTGGCGAATGTAAGATGCTAGTGCTTGTTTTAATGCACCGCTAGTCAGAAGGGCAGTGCTGGCAGCACTGGGAGCGGGAGCATGCAGGTCTGACCTGCGCAGCGGTGAGTTCATGCAGGGCACCCAGCACTGACCTCGGCTTGGGTGAGTTCATGCAGGGCACCCAGCGCCACCCGGGAGAGCAGCAGCAGGCCCACGCTGCTGTCAGCGCTGGTGAAGCAGTACTGCGCGCTCTTGCTCACCAGGTCCGCGAAGTACACGCCCTTGCCAAACTGACACAGAAGGGGGGGATGGATGAGCGACGAGAATTTGTGAAGGAACATGGCACAAGGGCACGCGGGGGGAACATGGCACAAGGGCACGCGGGGGGAACATGGTACAAAGGCACGCGGGGCGAACATGGCACAAGGGCACGCGGGGGGAACATGCAATGCAAGGCAACCTTCCAGCCGTGCCAGCACAGTCGCGCATGGCATGGCTCTGGTGTGTACCATGTAGCCAGTGACAGGTGCCTCTGGCGGTGCAATGCGCAGCCCCTGACTCAAGATGCCCACAAAGTTGGTCACTCGCGAGCCTGAGGGGGGGCGGATGATGGAAAACAAGAGATGGGCGAGCAGGGCACCAAGAGGTGAACGGAATGACATGTCACTACACATGCGTTCTGAGAACCTGCTTGAAGTATTATGAGCATACCGTGCCACAGCAGCATGTGCACCATACCGTGCCACAGCAGCATGTGGTTCTTGAGGTCGGCACGGAAGGCCTGTCTCTCCCCGCTGCGATCCACTCGAAACACGTCCAGCAGCTGCAGGTCCCACTCCTGCACATACACGGGGGGGGGGGGGGGGGATGGGGGTGTTTGGGGGTGCATGGGGTGCATGGGGTTGCATGGGGCATGCATGGGGGTGCAAGGGCGTGCATGGGGGTGCAAGGGGTTGAACTGGGGTGCAGAGGGATGGGCGCATGCAGGGTCCATGAGGATGCATGGGGAATGGTTTTGACTAATGGATTTGGCGAATGGTTTTGGCCAATGGTTTTGACGAATGGTTTCGGTGAACAGTTTTGGCGAAAGGTTTTGGCGAATGGTTTTGGCGTTTGGAAATGATGTTTGGTTTTGGCCAATGGTTTGACGAATGGTTTTGACAAATGCTTTGGCGAATGGTTTTGGCTGATGGTTTTGGCAAAAGGTTGTGCCGAATGTTTTGGGCGGATGGTTTTGATGAAAGGTTTTGGCGAATGGTTAAGGCAAATGGTTTTGGCCAATGGTTTTGGCAAATGCCTTTGGGGAATGGTTTTGGCGAAAGGTTTTGGAGAATGGTTTTTGTGGATGGTTTTGGCAAATGGTTTAGGCGAAAGGTTTTGGCGAAAGGTTTTGGCGAAAGGTTTTTGCGAAGGTTTTGGCGAAAGATTTTTACGAATGGTTTTGGCGAATGGTTTTGGTGAAAGGTTTTGGCGCAAGGTTTGGCGAAAGGTTTTGGCGAAGGTTTTGGCGAAAGTTTTTGGTGTTGGCGAATGGTTTTGGTGAAAGGTGTTGGCAAAAGGTTTTGGCGAAAGGTTTTGGCAAATAGTTTTGGCGAATGGTTTTGGCGAATGGTTTTGACGAAAGGTTTTGGCAAAAGGTTTTGGCGAATTGTTTTGGCAAATGGTTTTGGCGAATGGTTTTGGCGAAATGGTTTGGTGGCAAATGGTTTTGGCGAATGTTTTTGGCGAATGGTTTGGGGAATGGTTTTGGCAAAAGGGGCGAAATGTTATGGCGAATGGTTTTGGCGAATGTCTTGGCGAATGGCTTAGGCGAATGGTTTTGGCAAATGGTTTTGAGGAATGGTTGTGGCAAGCAAATGATAAATCCATGAGGCGTGTTGCGAGAGGGCTGGGGGACAAGGGTGATGTGTGTGCCTTGGACACACCTTGTGCGTGGGCGCATGTGTCCTTTGCAGGTATTCGCTGACGAGGGAGTAATCGGCGTCACTGCGCTCCAGGGGCTTGAGGCCGCACTGCAGCTGGCGGTAGTGCCCGTCCACCGGGTCCTCATCCTCATCGGCCCCTCCCCCCGCCCCGCGGCTCGCACTGAGCAGCGTGGACGTCACCTCCATGTCCCTCAAAGCCTCCAGCATGCGGATCTGCGGGGCACACGGCAGGACGAAGGCGGCCTCAGCACATGCAATGCGCCCGCCTATCCACAACGCACTGCTTCATGCAACCGCCACGAGGCACACGCACCTTGGTGGAGAGCGCCTGGAGCGTGCGGATGGCGGCGGGGTTGACGGTGGGGATGAGCGTGAAGAAGCGGTTGGACGCGTCCACGATGGCGCTCTCCCGCCGCCCCGTGCTGTCCTCGGGCAGCTGCAGCGCCGCCTGCACGTCCGTGAGCACCTGGAAGCCGCGCTCTATGTGGCGCTTGGTGAGCTTGCCCAATGGCATCTCCCTCACGTTGATCTCAAACTCCACCATCGCCTCCCTGCATGCGCACAAGGGAATGCAGGGACATGAGTGTGAGAGGGAATTTAGGTTTGGCAGTGAGACATGAGATAAGATGTAACATGGCTTTGGAGTACATGCGGGATCAGCAGTACAGCCAACCTGATGGACTTGAGGTCGAATATCATCATGAGCAGCGCCACCAGTCTGCCATCCAGCTTGCTCCTTGTGCCCATCACCGCCCCGCCCTGCCCCCCATCGTCGTCCGTGGCACCATAGTCCTGCGCGGTGGGGGGCAGAGACGAGGTGCAGGGAGACAGGGCGTTGCATCTGCTGAATGCTATTGTGCGCCGATGATTGCCCACGTAATGATAAAGTAGGCGCTACAACAGCATTGCAGCTGCCTGTACCGCTGCTGCGGCAAACCATGCTACAATGGCAACTCAAGTTGTTGACGTCAGCCACTCACAATCTCAAGAGGGTAGAACTTTCCCGGCTGCTTCTGGAAGCCTGTCTTGGCCTGCCACGCGTCCCAGTCGTTGCCTGTCTTCTCCTTGAACAGCCGTCTGAACAGCGCCACCGCCTGCTCGCGCCCTGCCCCCTCCACCTTGCTGCCCCCGATGCTGTCGCTGCCCACGCGCCCCCACTTGCGGAACACATGGCATGCGGGCGACTTGTCGTCCTCTATGATCTGCAGGATGTAGTAGCTGCCGGGGGGGGGGGAGAAGGAAAGGCGGAGGGTGGTGACAGAAGAGAAGAGGTGTTGGTTGATCGGGCGGGAAGGGGGTGTAGAGGAGAGAAGGAGGGGGTACTAGACGACAGTGTTTGCTGATAGAAATAAGCGCACCTGTTGGCGCCCGTGGAGAGGTCGGAGAGGTTGAGAGTGGTGCTCCACACGGTGCCGTCGCAGTCCAGCACGTGCCCGCTCTCCCCCAGCCCCGACGCCTCATGCACCGCTGCCCGACCCTTCACCCGCACTGACCGCACCCGCTCCTCCCCCTCGCCACTCCTCTCCTTGCCCTTCTTACCCTTGCTCTCCCTGCCAGCACCACTGGCAGCAGCAGCAGCAGCGGCAGGTGGGGCAGCATCCGCCTGCTGCTGCAGGTGCGGGGCGAGTGGCAGCAGGTACGGTGCGCGCATGGGCAGGCGGCGGCACTGAGAGAGAGAGTCGAGAAGATAGGCCTCCGAGAGGAGTGGTGCTCCAAGCGTGCTGGGGGAGCGGGAAGGAAGGAGTCGGACAGCAAGGAGCATGAAGGGCGGATGGGGATGCGAAGAGATTGGGGACCGTGAAAGAACGGATGGACCCACAAGGACATGAGTAGGAGTGTGAGGAGTACAGAGGAAAGGAGACTGCAAGCAGGCAGGATGGTCACATGGAGGGCAGGAGTGAGCGGTGAGCGGTGAGGAGAGGGCAGAGGCGGGGGGCAGAGCAGCAGAGCAGGTTGACCCACATGGCTGGGACGAGCTTGTCTTGGCTCCTTGCTGCCTCTGCCTCGGTGGCCACCACGCAATCCACGGCTGACGCAAGCAGGGCGGGCATGGAAGGAGCAGCGCATGTAGGAGCAGAAAGGGAGTAGGGGAGAGGAAGTGAGATAAATGTCATGATCACTCAGCAAACGGAAACGTGAGCCTGCTGCCTCTGGAAAGTGCTACTCATAAACTCATTAACTCCCTTGAACCAGCGTGCATGGGCTCCAGAGCCTCTCACCCGCGCTGCTTAGGGCAGCCACTGAGCCTCCGCCCTCCTCTATCTCCTTCCGCCACGCTGCCTGACTGCGGGACAGCCGCCCCAGCAACGCCACATGCAATCCCTCCAGCGGCTTGTCCTGCGCCACCCCCCCGTCAGGTATTGCTGCCTCCCGCGCCTCCCTTGCCGCCCTCCCATTGCCCCCCTCCTTCCCGCCCTCCCCTGCGCTATTCCCCTTCTTAACCTCACTGCGCTTCTCCTCTGGCGGCAACAGCCGCTGCGGCCACAGGCCCTCCCCATCCTCCCCGGCCTTGCTACCCTCCGCCTTCCCCTTCCCCTTGCCCCTCCCCTTGCTCTTGCCCTTGTCTCCCGCCTTCAACCGCCGCCGCTGCTGCGCTCGGTACTCCTGACGATGTTAGGGCACACAAGAAACAAGGCAGTGAGCCCAGGAGAGAAGGCACCGCATGCGCAGGGGATAGGGGAGCACGGATGACAGCGAGACAGCAAGTGTGAGTTTGAAACCAACCAGCATCGCCATGTGATTGAAGGAAACAATGAAGCCAATCCACCACTGCTGCCTGCATCACTCACGTCAGCAAACGGGTTGCTGATGTCGTCTGGGATGGTCCACGGCTCTTCCCTGCGCTGCACCTCCCGCGTGCTGTAACTGCAGGCGGACCACGCAGAGAGGAACCCCCGGCAGCGGTACTGTCCATCCCAGTACTCAAGGGGCGAGGAGCAGAGTGGGCAGGGCGGCAGCGGGCCGAAGAGCATGGCGTCCGCACAGCGGTCCCTGAGAGCGTCCTCACTGCCAGTGGCGTCCTGCTGGTTGGCGGTGAGCATGGCACGCATGTCCGCCACACTCATGTGCGTCCGCAGCTTGTCCTTCACCTCCCACAGCCGCCTCGCCTGCTGCTCCAACGCTTTCTCCAACTCCTTGCTCATCCCCGCCTCACCTGCCTTACCCTTCTCCCTCCCTTCCTCCGCCCCCCCTTTGCCCTTCTCTCCCATCCCCCCCTCCTCCTTCCCCTTCTTGTTCCGCCTGCTTCCCTCTTCCTTCCCCTCTTCGCCTCCCCCATCCTGCTCTGCCAGCCTCTGCCGCTTCTTGGGGGGCTCTGAAGGGCGGTACAGGGTGGAGGAGGAGGGGTGTGGATTTGAATGAGGCGTGTTAAAGAACAAAAGAACAACAGCCCACAGTGCTTCTGCGTCCCTCCTTCTGCACGTGCCTCCTGCCCACCCATTCTGACCAACCCTCCACGCTACTTGCATCCCCGTCCCAGGTATGCTCACCTGCCTCCTTGCCTTTGCCTTTCCCTTTGGCCTGGCCTCCCAGCATCGCCTGCAGCGTCGCTTGGTCCTCCTTCCTCAGCGCATCCCACCCCTCCACCCCCTGCACACTCGCCCCCGGCGGCCAGATGCCCTCCTCCCCAACACATGCCGCATGCCGCCATGCCACCACCTCCACTCCTCGGCTTGACGGCTCCATCCGGCCCACCCGCAGCTGAGGTTCATTCAAGGACAGAAAGAGGGGAGGGGGGGGGGAGAAGGGGATGCCCAGGCGGGGACGACTTCGGAGACAATGGGGTGGGAAGGCTTTCTGGGAACACCTCGCAATCAAGGGACAACGGAAGCATAGCCTGCAGAGTGTGAGGGAGGTAGGAGCATACCTGGCCCTTGGGGATCTTCTCAGTGCAATGCCTGCACGCCGACCCATTGCTCGCAGCATACGCCACCTGAAACCCGTGCACCCCCGCTGCTGCTCCCTCCAAATCCTCATCCCCTGCCCCCGCCTTCCTCCCTTTTGCCTTAGTCTTCCCCTCACTCTTCCCCTCCTCGCTCTTGCTCCCCCCAGCAGCCTTTCCCTTCGCCCCTTTACCCCCTGCTGCCCCCTGCGCCCCGCCTTCCCCCTTGGCATACGCCCTGAGCGCCTGCTGGTCCTCCCAGCGCAGCGCATCCACCCCCTCCACGTCGCCCACGCTGCCAGGGGGGAAGGGGATCACGTGCCCCAAAGGTCGTTACAGAGGTGAAAAGGGAGAGGTGGGGGGGGCATTGGTGGCAAGGACGAGGTCATGGGGGCTCACATGCAGTGGCGGCAGGAAAGCTCGGTTGGGGAAGAGATAGAGGTAGCAGAGAGAGGATGGGAGCATGGAGAGCAGGGGGTGCAAGGGTGCAGGCGGGAGCACTGACTTGGTGATGAATCCCGGCGCCTTGAAGACACAGCGCGAGTGGAACCAGAGCTGGGAGGCGGGCATGGTAGGGGAGAGGGCCATAACAGTACCGGGGGGGAACGAGAGGGTGGGACGAAAGAGGAACGGGGGGAGCACCAGAGCTGAACAAGGCGACGACAGGAAGAAGGCGTGACGGGAGGAGACAGCGTGGTAGCTGGTGAGGAAAAAAGGAGAAGGTGCGAGCAGTGTGTGCGGAATGGTAGGGGAGAAACTTTGAGAAGCTGGACGCGGAGGGAAGGAAGATACGCTTGTGATTGCGGGAATAAAAAAAGAGGGAGAGGATGGATGCAGGACGGCTGGGAGGAAGGGCGGAGGAAAAACGAAAACAGCTGCATTTCCGTTTGCCGTGTACTGTTCATTGCCATGAATCGATCCGACTGCCATGAATCCTAGAGCCTGTACAGTCGTGACTGTTGAAGCCGTAGTCATAAGTCGTAGTCTTAGAGCCTATAGAATCTTGAAGCCTGCAGCCATGCATCTTTAGGCCATCAGCATTATGATTCCCGAAGTCGTTAGCATATGAATCATGAAGCCGCTAGCATATGAATCACGAAGCCGTTAGCATGTGAGCAGATGTTTTTGCGCCATCAGCGCATGAATCCGGCACCCCTTAGCGTACAATCTTGAAGTAATTAGCGTCCGAATCCGGAAACCATAGCGTATGATCATGCATCCAGTAGCTTAGCGTCTTGGCGTCACTAGCGTATGAAGCCGGAAACGATAAGCGTACATCATGAATCCAATACTTTTAGTCTTGACGTTATTGGCGCATGAATCCTGAAGCCAATACCGTCATCATAAATCATGACCCCGTCATTACGATCAAGTAACCGATAAGTAATTATTGTCATGAACCTGACATTACATCTCTGTCGGATGTCATTTGAGTCATTATCGTCATGAACCCGTTAGAACGTTACAGTCATGTAACAGTCGAGTTTACCGTCATGAATCCGTCGAACTGTTTCGACTCCACCACTTTCGCGATGCGGAACGCGTCTTTGCCGATGTTCTCCTTGCACTTCCGGCAGCTCGCCCGCCCGGACTTGGCGTACTCCGCCTTGAACGGCTTCGGCTTCGCGCGTTCCTCGCCGTCCGCCATGGCGACGGCCTGTGAAGCACGCAAGTGCGGAGCGTTTGTGTGGCTGTGGGAGAAAATGGCGCGAAAATAGCAGAACCGGGGAGTGAGGTCTGACAGGAGGTGTGACCAGAGCCCAGAATTTGCCGTACGTGGTACTGACTCTCGCGCTGCATTTCATGAATAACAACAGCAGACCGTTTACGGCTTAGTACATTTTGTTGAGAAATACCTAGGCCATATGTTTGGAGCTTGAGAAGGGATGTGCGATGCACAAGTTCAGCGTTTTGCATAGGATAAAGCGTGATGCAGCGTGTTTGAGGCTCGAAAATGCACAGATTTACCACACGTTTGGCAAGAGTCGATTCAAGAAAAAGCAATTTCGAAGTGTTTGAAATAAAACTAAGTGTGTTCGTATCGCGAAGTGTTTGTTCCACTAGCTACATCCCAAAATAACAGGACCAGAAATACGGAGTAGGTATACAGTAGGTACGACATAGGTAGGTACGTGTGCTACGGAGTAGCCTTGCTGTATGAACAACTATACCTACAATATACGGTATGTGGGATTCACATTTTTGTGACGTACAAAAGCATAGTCCGTTGCAGCCCAATAAGAGCAAAAGAATTTATGAAGCTCGTTCCTCGTCTATTCCCAGTAGGAGCCTGGGCTTATCTTCGATTTTTCAAAACTCTGATTTTCACCAATACCTCATAGGCCAACTCCAGGGCCTCAGATTCGTTTAGAAGTACCCTGATCAATCAGCCATCCCCCCCTACTTTCCCCTGATATGTCAGTGTTGATTGTTAAAAAAAAACTGTTTCTTCAGTGTTAAAAGGGAAAAAAACTCTGATGATTCAGTGTTTACTCTGAAATTTACGCTGAAATGAAAAAAACACATTTAATCAACCACAATTACACATCGTTGACAGGGCTCTCCATGGCTGCTGCTGCTGTCTCTTCCTGCTCTCCCTCAGCATTCACATCATCGTCCATGTTCTCTTTTCCTTTCTTGCTCGCCGTGCTCACTTTGACCGTGCCGAAGGGGCGTCTCTTCTTATACGCCCGCCAAATCTCTACTACAGCGTCCCAATCCGGCGAGTAGTCTAACAGGGACAAGCACATGAGATCACCTAGCCTAGTGTCCTTCAGGCTATTCCTCAGCCAGCTCTTGATCACGTTCTGGCGGGAGAATCCACGTTCACACTCAAAGGTGCTCAGAGGCAGCACCCCCACAGCCACCCACAGACCCAGAAGGTTGGGATACTGGTCCTTTAAGGCAGCGGTCTTCAGCACAAATGACAGCGCAGCATGAAACTTCTTGTCACTCTTCGGGAGACGAGCAAGCATGGGGGCGAAGTGTCGCAGCTCTTTTATCGCCAGGCGTTTGTCAATGCCTGAAACACATTTAGACACGGACGATTAGGGATAGTTAGTTCGTTAGAAGGTTGGAAAGACGAGAAAACAAGCCACAAACGAAAGCATAAGGCAATAGGTTATAACAAACATTGCACCTGGCAGAATTTCGTCGGCATCCTCCGCGCGAAACAGAGTGACGAGTGATTGGAACCACTCGACACACTGAGCCAGCCTCGCTTCCCGCTCCCATTTCTCTGGCCACTGGTCGGCAGAGAAAAGGCGAACGCCGCTCAAGGAATCCAGATCTCCAAGACGCTCCTGCAGGTTCCTGGCCATGTCTTCGGCAACCTCGGTGCACACGTCGACGCAGCCATTGTGTGTACCCCGTCCTGGGTAGTCGTCCAGTTCGTTGAAATGAAGAGTTACAGTGAAGCGAGCAGGGCGGCCATCAGAATCCGCGCCCTCAACGATGACGTTGGGCGAACCGCCCGGGCCGTGACGGGTGATGAACTGCACAAGTCGGGTCTTCTCGCCGCCTCCGAAGTCGTCGCCGCAGTCGATGTACCGGCTCTCGATGAGGCCGGTTGTGTGCGCGATCTGCTGCTGGACGCTCGTGTAGTCCAGCTGTATGAATAGAGATGGGGAGACGGGTGAGTAGAGGAGGCAAGAGGACATGGTGGGCTGAATCACAAGTACTAACCTCACGCTGCTGAAAGATCTTGTTCAAGATGTTCAACTGCTCAAGAACATCAGCCAGAAAGTTCAGGAAGAACCAGAAGCGGTAACTAGTGGCGATGGCGTATAACTTGGGGTTGCGGAAACGGAACTCATACAGCATGACGACCACGGCAGGGAGAACAGCAAGAAGACGAAGGATAGCCTCACCGCGTGAAAGCCACCTGATGGCGTGAATACCCTGGAGCTCTAGGTTGGTTGAGGTGAAGAGCTCCTGAAGGTCGAGGAAGCGCTGATGCCAAGGCCCCGATCGCCCAAGAAGCTCGGCAAGCTGGCGGATGAGATCATCTACCATGGAGAGTGCGGGGATGTTCTCCGCTGCCGCCTTGACAGCTAGTGCCTCCCTACAAACATAAAATAACAAAAAGTGTAAGTATCGGTACATATATACAGTGCGAACAAACATGCATATAAAAAACCAAACTAATTACCGATGTGCGATGTAGTGGCACGACACCAGGTGGGGGATGTGGACGCGCAAGCGCGCTACAAGCCCCCCCTTAGCACCCATCATCACAGCTGCTCCGTCGGTGCTGATGCCTGAAATCCGACGCAGGTCAACCCCAATGGCACGGATGTGGGAGAGGAGGAGGGCAAGAAGCGATGCGGCATCAGCCTTCTCGACTGTCAGCAATGTGAGGAACTCAGTCACAAGTCTC
The DNA here is from genome assembly GCA_027943415.1 of Closterium sp. NIES-67. Classification (NCBI taxonomy): domain Eukaryota; kingdom Viridiplantae; phylum Streptophyta; class Zygnematophyceae; order Desmidiales; family Closteriaceae; genus Closterium; species Closterium sp. NIES-67. The sequence goes on along the minus strand of BQMB01001500.1, from coordinate 232,192 downwards.
CCTTGGCGGATGAACGTGGCAAACACAATCATGTGTTTGCCACGACAGCGGTCGGTGCTCTCGTCAAGGCTCAGGCCGATGAAGGGGCTTGTAAGAAGATGCTCAAGCTGAGTGGTTTGGAGCCAGGTTGCCATAGCTTGAGTAAACTGTCCAAAGCCATACCTGTAAAACAAGAGGCAAATCGATAAAATGAAATGACATATATAACAAGAGAGCGATACGGTGCAGCGAAACACAGAGGTAAATCGATGCTTACGAGTTGTAATACGTCCCGTATCCCTTCTCAGGGAAGCCCCTCGTCTTGCGTTCCGCCAAGTAGCGGACGAGATTGATCCAGGTTTCCATCGGCTCATTGCAGCGGCTGCTGAAGTGGAGCGCATCGCAAAGTGCAGTGATGTGCAGTTTCTCCAAGTCCTCTGCAAGCGGGTGCAGGTCGATCCTCTGCTGTTTCGTCGCCATCTGCAGCAGATCGTGTTGCTTCTTCTCGGCAAGTTGATGGCGACTCGTAGCAGCATGTCGCTTGAAGGCCTGGACTTGCACATCGGTTGCCCCTTTGCCACGCCTGCCTGTTTTGCCCTTCAAGCCTGCATGCTCGGTACAAAGACTGCACCTGAAGGCGGGCATGCCACAGTCAGTCTTTGTAAAAAGGAGCCAAGGGTATGAGCTCGACCAGCGTGAATTATACTTGTCTAGGGCCTCGCCGTATTGCTCGTCAATAGTCAAGTGCCTCTTACCGCCAGCCTTTCCTGGGAGGTCATCTTCTGCACCTTCGTCCTCTGACTCGGAAGACGAGGGCAGGTCGGGCAGATTGACAGGTGGCGCGAAGGGGAGTCGTGATTGCCGATACTTTCCTAAGCGCTTCGACGGGGTAGGCTCGGGCAGTCGATTGTCAACAGCAGAAGCGTCGCGTTGTGCAGCAGTCGATCCCGACGGCCCAGCGATAGGCGGGACAACAGCGTGCTTTCTGGCTCCCTGAGTTCCCTCAGGCAGCGATGTTGGCTCGTGGTCGGCAGGTCTGGGAGACGGGCCTTGAATACTACCTAAAGAAGCAAGGAGTAAGTCTAGGCCTGTGCGCATATCGCCTTCTAGGATGTGGCAATCATCGTCCTCTGTGGCGAGCTCGTTATCACCACCTGATTCTGCCATCACGCCACGGCAGAACCAGGCGTGATAAAATCAGTGGCGTAGCGGTTCTCCGACAACGCAGTAACAATTCTGGAAGAGGAACAAAGAGGCTGGTGAGGGGTGGGACGGTAGTGGTAACGAGCCTGGGAGAGAACGTGTGATGGGCTGCTTTCATAAAACAGGCGCGGCAGAACCTTCGTTCAAGGGGTCCCACGAACGCGCCGCGCGCACCTTGCCCAACATGCATGGCAAGGTGGGTGATGCGCGGTTCAGGACAGGCAGGTGGGTGGTCGTTGCCATCCAGTCCCTGCCGCGCTGTTACATCATGACGCGCCGTGCTGCGTCCTCAGAATAGCTGGGATTGGACCGCATGTCAAGATTTTGGTCAATTGCCAATGGGAGCATTCAGTCACCCATGTGCTGGCGCCAGCGGGAGTGGAAAAATCGTCAAGTGCCAATCAGAACAGTCTGACACCGAACAGAACATAACAGACTGTTTCTGCAGGGCCGCCGTCGGGCGGCGCGGTGGGCAAAATAACGTGATTGACGGGAGCCTCCCCAGTCAGGTACCGGTGATTCCGGGGGAGAGGGAAACACACTATACTCGGTTTCAGCGTTCCCCCCTAGAGTCACGCTGTTTCGTCAGGCTACAGGTACAAAAAAACGCTGAAAAATCAGTATACGTTACGAAAGAAAGGCTGATTTTTCAGTGTTACTTATCCAAAAAAGGCTGAGTGATCAGTGTTTACCCTAAAAAAAAGTCTGAAAAAACCCTGAATCAGCGTAAAAAGGCTGATATCTAGGGCCCTGGCCAACTCTGATTTCCAGGGTGCCATGGACCTGGAACTCTGATTTGTCAGGGTTTTTGTACCTTCTCAGGAAAAAAGCTCTGTCCGCCTAGAGTTTGGAAGAGATCCTGAATTTTCCCAGCACATGACATTGAGTCACACATTCACATGGCACGGTAACAGAGCAGCATCTCATCAATCATCATCATCCTCCTCATCTGAACCCTCACTAGCTGCTATCTCCTCATCCGAATCCTCAACTACATTTTTGCCTTTGTCGAGGGGAGCCTCATAGGCCACAGTCTTAGCCTGCTTTCGCGCCTTCTGCTTCCTCTAGATGTCGATGATCTCGGCGTAGTCCATGTCGTAATCCAGCATGTTGATCGTCATGAGTTCGCTCAGCCTCGCATCGCACAAGCTCGTCCGCAGCCACGACTTGATCACGTTATGTCGGCTGAATCATATTTCACACTCCAATGTGCTCAGTGGCAGCACATCCATGGCCTGCCACAATGCCATCAGGTTGGGGTAGCTCTATGGCCAGTCGCAGGTCTTGAGCATGGCTGGCAGCCCCTAGTTGAATTCCTTATGATGTGAGCGAAGGACTTCAGCTCCGACTCAGCTGCCCTTTGATTCACTCCTGGAATTGGGGTTGGGAATAGAAGCAGGGGACAACGGTTTAATAACCAACCTAAGGCAAGGTAAACTTGCATTCAACAACGAATGCTACAGTTGCGTAAAATGGAACAACTGGCTTATTAGGCAGCTTATGGTCGAAAAGGGCGACGTTGGATGCGAGGCAGGAGAGATGTCGCCGCTCGCGCAGTTATGCCTTCTTCGGTCAGCACTCAACTTTGAACAGTCCCGTGCCGCCCATCTGCTTCAGATCCCACAGCCTCTGCTCTACATTCGCCACAATGTCTTTGGCGAACGCGGAGAAGAGATCCTCTCAGTCCGACATGCTGCCGCCGAACTTGTGGCCGAATAGCTTCTCCTCCGAGAGTTCGAATGCGTGCGTGCAGGGACTTACGTCGTTGTCCACACCATCGACGATGATGCAGCGCTTGCCGTTGGCGTGCCACTGCACGAAATTGGTTAGCCTCTTGCTTAGGCCCGTCCCAAATGTCGCACCGTACTCGATGCAGCGGTGCCGGATGTAGGTGACCGTGCGGTCAACCTCATGGGATGTCACAGGATCGAATGTGTCGAGGAAAGTTACACTATGGATTGATACAAGGCGCTTTTATACTTCCAAAATATATCAGGTAACCAGGTTTATCCTATCCAAAGGGAATAAACCCTTCTAGAAATAGAATCACCCTACGTATAGCCACGCGTGGCTATTGGCTTTAAGGGATTTCGACAGGATTACGCTAGATATAGCGCGCCAGTACATCCCGAGCCTGGTCGGTGAGATAATTATAATAATAGGATAACCCAAAGGATAATGGAATAGGAGAAAAAGGAAACCAAATGAGATGAGGTAAAAAGAGGAATGAATTGGAAAGGAGATATGGAAAAGGAAATTGGTGTAACGGGGTCTTACTCTCACACTTCCCCCCCTCAAAGCTGGGTAGTAGCAGTAACACCCTGCTTAACAAGGTATTCGCGAAGAGGACGACGAGCGTTACCCATCTCGGAGTCAGGAACCCAAGTATCCTCAGAAGGATCATAACCCTTCCAACGAATGAGAAGCTCCACGGTGACATTCCGACGACGGCGGTGTGCGAGCACGGACTCGACCTGGTACTCGGGTTCATCGTGGACGAGGATGGGCGGCGACGGCGGGGGTTGACGTCTGGTGAAGACCGTGTTAGGGTCTTGATAGGGCTTCAGAAGTTGGACATGGAAGGCGTTGTGAATCTTCCAGGTAGCTGGCAGGCGTAAGCGGAAGGTAACAGGAGTGACCTGTGCTTCAACGAGAAAGGGTCCGCAGAAGCGAGGTCGCAGTTTGGATGGGAGATGACTGATGTTGATATTGCGGGTGTCGAGTAGAACCTGGTCTCCCACGGGGATGGTGTGGTCAGTGCGGTGGCGATCGGCCTGGCGCTTCTGTTGCTGCTGAATGTCGAGGAGGCGCTTGTGGGTCCGATCCCAAAGCTGATGCATGGTCGTGATGAAGTTGTGTGCGGATTGGACTGTAGCTGATGCTGTCGGTTTTTGTGGCATGAGCGGGTGGCGTTCGTAGCAGAGGAAGAACGGCGTTTGTCCAGTAGCGGCGTGAGTGGCGTTGTTGTAGGCAAACTTCAGACGAGCAGGTGCAAGTCCCATTTAGAGATTTTGTCTTTGGATGTTGCGTGGAGGAGCTGCTCTACAATTTGGTTGAGGCGCTCGGTCTGTCCATCGGTCTGTGGATGGTAGGCGGATGACATGGCGAGTTTGGTCCCGAGCAGAGACATTAGTTCCTTCCAGAACTTGCTGGTGAACTTGGGGTCTCGGTCGGAGATGAGTGTGGTTGGGATGCCATGTTGTGAGATGATGTAGAGAACGAATAGTTGGGCTGTCTCTTCGGTGCGTGCTGTCGTGTGTGTCGGGATGAAGTGTCCCATTTTGGAGAATTTGTCGATGACGACGAGGATTGCGTCATGACCGCTTGTGGTAGTTGGTAACCCGGTGATGAAATCCAGGCTAACCACTTGCCAGGGTTGTTATGGGACAGGAAGAGGCTGTAGCAGTCATGCTTTTTTCTGCGTGGTGCTCTTCATCCGCTGACATGTTGCACACGAGGTGACGAATTGCTGGACGTCGGCTGCCATGTGGGGCCAGTAGTAGTGTTTTGCAATACCGGTAAGCGTCTTGTTGCTACCGAAGTAGGGCTACATCGTGGTATTCTTCGAGTAGTAACTGGCGCAGATGGTAATTGGGTACCCAGATCTTCATTGATCCCTTCCGGTATGCGATGTCACTGTCCCACTATAGCAGGTGTCGTTTTGCTGCCAAAGGAATTTCGGGGTCGATGGCGTATCCGTGTGTGAAGAGTCCCTTGAGTAGTGGGTTCATCCCTTCTACCTGGATTGCGGCAACGTGTGCAGGCCGACTGAGAGCGTCTGCTTTGTTTTTGTGGACGGGCTTGTACACGATGTCATAGTGGAAGTGCGTCTCAAGGAAGTCAATCTACCGGACATGCCTCATGGAGCGGTTTGGTTGTGTCTTCAGATTATTCAAGCTACAGTGGTCGGTGTAAACGGTTGTTCTCCATCCTTCGAGATAACATCTCCACGTTTTGAACGCGACGATAATAGCAAAGGCCTCCTTGTCGTGTATCGGGTAGTTTAGTTATGACCCGTATAGTTTCTTGCTGAGGTAGGCGATTGGTTGCAGTCCATTCCCCTGGTCTTGCATCAAGACTGCTCCCACTGCCTGGTCACTAGCGTTAGCTTCGATGACGTAGTCGCGTTCGGGGTCAGGCAAGATGAGTACGGGTGCGGACGTGAGTGCTTGTTTCAGCTGCTCCACGGCTTCCTTATGTTTTGGTTCCCACTTATAGGGCATGTTCTTCTTCAGCAGATTCGTTAATGGTGTTGCGATTTTCGCGTACTGTGGCACGAACCTGTTGTAATAGTTAGCGAAGCCTAGGAACTGCTGCAACTCCTTCACATTCTCGGGTGTCTTCCACGTGCGTACGGATTCGATCTTCTTGGGGTCGACGCGAACTCCTTAAGCGCTTACCATGTGTCATAGGAATTGGACTTTCTCAAGGGCGAATTCGCTATTGGATAACTTGACGTAGAATCGTTCTCGTCGAAGAATGTCGAAGACGCGTTGCAGGTGTTGAACGTTCTGCTGCATGTCGCGCGAGTAGATGAGGATATCGCCCATGTACACCACCACGCATTCGTCCAAGAGTGGGCGTAGAATATGGTTCATTTCAGCTTGAAACATTTCCGGTGCGTTAGTGAGTCCGAACGGCATTACCAGATACTCGTACGACCCGTACCGAGTGCGGAAAGCAGTTTTGTGGATGGAATTGTCCGCCATTCATATCTGCCAGTATCCGGACCGCAGATCCAGTTTGGAAATACCGTGGCTCCCCAAAGCTGGTGAAGCAGGTCATCGATTCGTGGGATTGGGTATTTGTTCTTGATGGTCTGCTTGTTGAGAGCTCGGTAATCGATGCACATGTGCAGGCTTCCGTCCGGTTTCGGTGTGAGGAGATACTCGATTTGTTTCTTCATGTCGGCTAGCTCCGTGGGGTTGAGCCGATATGGTGCTCGGAAGGTCGGCTTCGAACCTGGTTCTTCCACGATCTCGTGTTGGTGCGTTTGGTATGGCGGTAGCTCGTTCGGAAGGTCATCGGGAAGAATGTCTTGGAACTCCTTCAGTAATTCCTTGATTTTTTGTGGAGGTTCCGAGGCTTTCTCTCTGTCGCTTTCCACATCCGTCGCTATCACAAGGAACCCAGTGTCGGTTCGTTTTACATCCTTCTCAAATCTTGCGAGTGTCTCCACTGGGATATCTCCTGTATCATCTCAGTTGGGTAGCTAGACTCTCCTTCCATTGTCGTAGATGCTTGCGGTACGATTTAACTAGTTGATCTCGGGGTTGAATCATTTTAGGAAGTCTCGCCCGAAGATCAAGTCAAGCCCTTTTATGTTGGTGATGGGAAGTGCAGGTCTCCAGCGCAGTGGTCCAATTTGTAGGTGTAACACTGCTTCGCCGTGTACTGGTAACTTGCTACCGTCCACCATCATTGCAGAGAATGCTGAAGGCTTGTACTCTTCCCGAAGTTGGTCGATTACTGCCTTGTCGCAGATGGTGTGCGATGCTCCGTTGTCCACGAGTGTTTGGAGGTGTCGTCCTTTGTGTTGCTCGGAGTACCCAACGATAGTTTCGTTAATAGGATCATAGGGTACATCCCAATATTCCGTACACACCTTTTTCTTGCTATCTGCTCGTGGGTTAGCAGCTGGCCGAGGCTGCTTGGAGAAAGCTTCTCCCTCAGGACCCTGAGCTTTCTCGACGACTGTGTGTGTCGTTGATGCCGAATTTGCTGAACTGGATGCATCCGGAAGAGGAGTTCGGGGTTGTTGCAGCTTCTTGTAGACCCCCAGCTTCCTCTTGATCTGCTTCAGCTCCATCGACGTCTTCCCTAGGGAACGCGCAGTCGTTGTGGGCTGGTGTTGGGAGAGGACGTTAACTCCGTGGAAAGGTCGGCTTCTTTCCACAACCCTTATTTTTTCCACCAAGTTCTCCGGTATCGGTATGATCTCCACAAGTTTCTACTTCTTCTGGAGTCCCTCCCGGAATTTCTCCAAGGCTCTACCCCCTCAAGAATCATAATTTTCCATTAAAGCATCTTTATCAGATAAACTGAACAAATCCTTATAATTTCTTGGGCCTTCTCGGAGTTTCCCCGTCTCGGCACAATCCTTTTTCGCGGAGCCAGATTTTTTCTCGGCGATTTTCTCTTGCGAAGACTGGTCGTGGGGTGGAGATTTTCCCCCATCATTACCTCCTGCTCGCGTCGAATTAGATTCGTTGAAGTCGATTTTCCCGGAATCCCGCGGCCGCTTTCGGATCTTTTCTTTTTCACCAGCTAAATCCGCAATCACTAGCGAAATCCGTGTTTTGTCTTCTGATTCGCCGAAGAATTTCCACCACTGTTGCGTGCCCGATACTCTTCTCGTGCGGCTTTCATTTTGTGGCAGTCGAAGATTCGATGGCCCAGCACCCCGCAAAAATCACACGTGTAGTTGGTGTTTTTCGGACGTGACCGCCCGTCGAACTTGTCGATTTCCATCGGGTCGGCGAACGTGGGGTGAGCCGAGCGGTCGCCCTGTCGCGTATTGCCGACGTGCGCCCGTCGTGTTTCGACATTGACCATGTCAAACCGCTCTGCTGCCGAAACGACGTCACTGTAGCTCACGTAATTTGTCGCAGCTACTTGTCGTTTGACTTCGATCTTCAGCCCGGCGAGATACGACAGTACTTTTTCCCCTTCGGTCAGATCAGGAATGCGGTTATAAAATTCCACCATCTGTTGCGTGTACTGCGTTACTCTCCCGAACTGTCGATGGCGATGATTTTTTTCCCGGGCAGGGAAACCTGAATTTATCGGCTTGAAGCGTTTCAGCAGGTCGATGCGGAACTGCTGCCACGTGGCTTCGCCGTGGATGAAGGTACTGTTACCGTCGATCTACTCGAGTGTCGGTCCTCGCATGAGTGTCGCCGCGAGTCGTACGCGTTGACCATCCCAGACTGGCGAGCTCCATCCGACGGCTGCGAAGTAGATCTCCATGCCGGCGATCCATTTGTGGGCGACGGAGTTTCGATCGCTCGGATCGAACGGCTCAGGTGGGCGCGGTTTCGAAGCCTCGAAAAAGTGCTGCGACTGTTGTGTCGTCGCTGTTGTCGTGACGTGCTGTACGCCGGCGAGTTGAGTTACTCGCTCGAACTCGTTTCGCCAAGCTTCGCGATCGGCTCGCATCTCCTCCTGAAGGGCGGCGATGCTCGCGAAGAGCTGTTGGGTAACCTCGACGTTGTCGAAGTCCACCATCCTGTTCAAAACACGCGCGGACGGGTGAATACGAAAAAACGCGGAGCTGGTGCTTACCAGAATCGGCACCGAATTAGTCGCCCCGGGCGGTTTTTCGAGGCAGGTTTTCCCGCTGCTTCTGCTTAGCTGAGCTCGGCTGGGTGAGAAAGGCTCAGATTACCAAGTGTTACAGGATCGAATGTGTCGAGGAAAGTTGCACTATCGATTGATACAAGGCGCTTTTATACTTCCAAAGTACATCAGGTAACCAGGTTTATCATATCCAAAGGGAATAGACCCTTCTAGAAATAGAATCACCCTGCGTATAGCCACGCGAGGCTATTGACTTTAAGGGATTACGACAGGATTACGCTAGATATAGCACGCCAGTACATCCCGAGCCTAGTCGGTGATATAATAATAGGATAACCCAAAGGATAATGGAATAGGAGAAAAAGGAAACCAAATGAGATGAGGTAAAAAGAGGAATGAATTAGAAAGGAGATATGGAAAAGGAAATTGGTGTAACGGGGTCGTACTCTCACATGGGACACCAGGGTGATGTCCAGCTGCCGAAAGGGGCATAGGGCAGGTGGAGGTACAAAATGCACGGAATTATAATTAGGGTTAAGACTGCCATGTTACACGCATAGCACGACCATGCAACAGTGCAACGTCATACGCCAAACAGAAGTACGTCCCGTTAAGCCACCATTTACAGAGCGCCTCTGAAAGAACCTGTTGAGGGTGTTCATCTCGGCGAGAATGTCAGTGAGGAAGTACAGGCAGTAGTGGAATTTCAGAGTCTTCACGACCAGTGCCAGCTTGTGGCTGTACTCGATGAGGACAACGATCGCCGCTCCGAGAATGCTGCAGAGCCTCTTGATTGCGTCGCCACGTGAGAGCCACCGGACGAGGTAGAGTCATTGATGCTCCAGGTTGGTGTTATGGATGACCATCTACAGGTACTTGAAGCGCTCATACCATGGGGTGGAACGGCCGGCAATCTCCCCCAATGCGCGGATGACGGCATCGATGATCTTGAAGTTCGGCCATGGTGATTGGCAAATTCGCACACTTGTAGTGTAAATGGTACAGTCGTGGGAGAGGGCTTGCCAGTTATGCGATGCGCGAAGGCGAAGGCGAAGCATGTAAGCGATATGGCGGATGTGGCGGCCTGGTGATTTAGTGCATGAATGAGGTAGAGTGCCAAGGTCATATCCGTTGCAGGCAGGTAGCTCAACTTCACCTTCATGCAGAAGGAGCGAAATTTGAGCCAGTAGGGCTCATATGTTTGGATGGTG
>BQMB01001500.1:5000-217500 GCA_027943415.1 Closterium sp. NIES-67 | reverse complement strand
ATTTCTCCCATGTGGATTGGAGTAGCACTCCGCTGCCCGATGCCCTGCTTGTTGCAGAAATGTTAGTTACCTCCAAATCCCCTTGGCTGTTGCGGTTCAGCTGCACTTATCTTCCCCATGTCGTTTTCTCCTACTTTCCCTTCGTGGTTTCTGCTCCTCGGGTTCTCATAGCAATTGGTTGCCTTGTGCCCCTTTTTCCCACAATGGTAGCACGCTCCGAATCCCCTTCGAAACGTCGCCGCTGCATTCACTATACCCGGCCGATCCTGTCCGCCACTATATGCTGCTTCCTGCTTCTTTCTTTCAGCCCTCATAACCTCAATCACTTGGAGATTCTCCTCCAACTGCGTCAGATTTGTGGGTGGGTGCAGGATCAGCCATGATTTAGGAAGCCCATTCCCAATATATTCCATCATCCGCTCTTCGGTCTCCGCTTCTCCCATAGCTGCTAGCTCGTCATTGTAGCTCTTTGCCCTATTCACGTAGTCAATTATCCTCTCCTCTTCCCCCATGCTGAGGAACAAGAGCAGCTTCCGTACCGTTGATATATTGGTACTACTCTTTTCCAGGTACACATTCTCTAGATGTGCCCATGCTTTCTCTGCCAAGTTCAGCTCGCGTTTAAACGGGTACAGCCTCGCTGCAATGCTATCCGAAACTGAGTGGCAAATATGGAAATATGCTTGCTTACTTCTCCTCTTAGTCCGCTATCTTCTCTGGTGTCTCATGCACTCCACTTCCAACTTCCAATTCCCCGCACAACACTTCTAGTGGCTGCTGATTCCTCACGCCACATTTCCAGCAGCCGCGAACTCCTTCATTCCTCCTCATTTCCATCTCTCATCTTCCCCGCTTTCCTCAACCAGATTTCGTATACCGCTGCATCACCGTTCATCCTCCATACATAGCGCCACCATCGTGCCGCCAGATTAGGTTGTTCCAGGCCCTATTACAATTGCGGGCAGCCAGGCGTTGACCGGCTTGTGTCGGCGCCAACCGTTAGGTGACGGCGCGCCAAATGCCTGGCAGTTGCAGGTTGCCGTAACCAAGAGACTCGGACTTGTCCTAGCAACCTAAGACTTGTCTAGGCTATGCTTGACTAGTTCGGAGATGTGTACGACGACATGCGACTCTGATGAGTCTTGGGTGGTCACAACCAGTGCGAGGGACTTCCGTGCCGAGCAAGGAGGATTTGCCTTGCTGGTTGGGGGTTGCGTACACGGCAATCCCAACCTTGCAGAGTTGGGATTGGGGACTTGGGTGAGGCGCGTTTGTTCAACCCTTCGGCAGTTTCGGGATGGTTGGTTACACCCGCAGCGCCACGCAACACTGGTTGGATATCGCTTGCATATATATATTTGCTCGCTTGGTTGTACTTTATATATACTTTTCTTGTGAAATTCTACTCTACTCGAATTTCGACCAAGTACTTGACGTCGAACTCTGCCCAAATACCACCGGCGCCTAGCATGTTGTTCCTGTAGCGTTACTCTGCCAGAATCGTTCCACACTTTACAAGCGCTCTTGCCTTAGTATTCCTTCATAGGTTAGGTCTGCTGTTGGCTAGGGCAGTACCGAACCATCTCCAACAAGAGGTGCACCGCTTCAATGGTCGTTGCGGAGGGAAAACAGGAAAGGTGGGGCCGTTGGCCGTAGAGGAGGGCGAGGAGGCAAGGACGAGGTCACGAGGGCTTCTTTGCAGTGGCGACAGGACAGCAAGGTTTGGGAAAACAATAGAGGTAGAAAAGAGAGGATGGGAGCAGGGAGGGCAGGGAGGGCAAGGAGAGCAGGGAGAGCAGGGAGAGCAGGGAGAGCAGGGAGAGCAGGGATAGCAGAGAGAGTGGGGAGAGCAGGGAGAGCAGGAGCCATACGGGGGGGAAATGAGGGGGTGGATGGGAAAGGAATGGGAGAAACAGCGGCGTTGAACCTCCATGGATTTTAAACCATACGAGTCATGAATCCTGAAGCCATTAAAAAACATGAATCCCGCCCCGAAACCTTGAGTGCAGCCTTCAGCAAGTGGATCCAGATTCCATCACCATACGAATTCGAAAGCCATTATTGTATGAATACAGCAGCCGATACCGCCGTGAAGCCGTGAGAACGTTACAGTAATGTAACAGTCGAGTCTACCGTCATGAATCCGTCGAACTGTTTCGATCGACTCCACCACTTTCGCGATGCGGAACGCGTCTTTGCCGATGTTCTCCTTGCACTTCCGGCAGCTCGCCCGCCCGGACTTGGCGTACTCCGCCTTGAACGGCTTCGGCTTCGCGCGTTCCTCGCCGTCCACCATGGCGACGGCCTGTGAAGCACGCAAATGCGGCGATAAAATGGAGAACTGTCGAGCGGGGTAAACTAGAAATTAAGAGGGAACAAGTAGAACGAATTGTATTGATTGAAACCCAACGAGATACCTAGGCTAAAATAGGGCAAGACCGAGCTAGAGCGAGGTGGAGCGGGAAAACGACAGGCGAGATTGGGAGAAAGGGGCGAGATTGGGAGAAAGGTTGACAAGCCGAGGTCAGACTCTCGAGACCAGGTTCGAATTCTTCCTCCTCACGCGAGGTCCGACAACGCGACATGGTCGGTAGGCCCAGGAAACTCGTTACCGTACTGATGTCCGCCATAAGAGCGCATTCACTTGCCTGAATATCCAGAATGCGGAGACCAATCTCGTGTCGCACCATGCGGAACCGTACTGAACCATATAGCTCGACATTTCGTTTTCTTGTACCAGGCGTGTCTGGGAAGAGGGAAGGCTGGCACAATTGAAATGACGAGCTCCGCCGCACGCTTCAGAGGAGGTACCGATAATACTGTCAAACATGTGTATTTGTCATGTTTGTATAGACTGTGTAGGGTCGTCTCTTAGAGGGTACAACACTTAGGTATATCTGTGTGTACTCTCACTCTATCATTATTCACTTCTCTAATTCTGATATGGTATCACGCGTAGGTTAGGATCCCCCCCCACCTACCGCTTCCGCTCGCCCCCCCTAGCTCGGCCCCGCCGTGCCTTCCTCCTAGCCCCGTCGTGCCCCTAGCCCCGTCGCGACCCCCCTAGCCCCGTCGCGCCCCTTCCTGGGCCCCGTAGCGCCCCTCCTGGGCCCCGTCGCGCCCTTCCTGGGTCCTGTAGCACCCCTCCTGGGCCCCGTCGCGCCCCTCCCAGGCCCCGTCGCGCCCCTCCTGGGCCCCGTAGCGCCCCTCCTGGGCCCCGTAGCGCCCCTCCTGGGCCCCGTCGCGCCCTTCCTGGGCCCTGTAGCGCCCCTCCTGGGCCCCGTCGCGCCCTTCCCAGGCCCCGTCGCGCCCCTCCTGGGCCCCGTAGCACCCCTCCAGGGCCCCGTCGCGCCCCTCCTAGGCCCCGTAGCGCCCCTCCTGGGCCTCGTCGCGCCCCTCCTGGGCTCCGTAGCGCCCCTCCTGGGCCCCGTCGCGCCCCTCCTGGGCCCCGTAGCGCCCCTCCTGGGCCCCGTCGCGCCCTTCCTGGGCCCTGTAGCGCCCCTCCTGGGCCCCGTCGCGCCCCTCCCAGGCCCCGTCGCGCCCCTCCTGGGCCCCGTAGCGCCCCTCCTGGGCCCCGTCGCGCCCCTCCTAGGCCCCGTAGCGCCCCTCCTGGGCCTCGTCGCGCCCCTCCTGAACTCCGTAGCGCCCCTCCTGGGCCCCATCGCGCCCCTCCTGGGCCCCTGTAGCGCCCCTCCTGGGCCCCGTCGTGCCCCTCCTGGGCCCCGTAGCGCCCCTCCTGGGCCGTGTCGAGCCTCCTCCTGGGCCCCGTCACGCCTTCAGGCCCCGTCGCACCCGCCCGGCCCCGTCGCACCATCCCGGCCCCGTCACGCCCGCCCGGCCCCGTCGCACCCGCCCGGCCCCGTCGCCCCCTGCCCGGCCCCGTCGCAGCCGCCCGGCCATGTCGCACCCGTCCGGCCCCGTCGCGCCCGCCCAGCCCCGGTGCGCCCCTCCTGGGCCACCGTCCTGCTCGCCCGGCCCCGTCGCACCGGCCCGGCCCCGTCGCACCGCCCGGCCCCGTCGCACCAGCCCGGCCCCGACGCACCCGCCCGGCCCCGTCGCACCAGCCCGGCCCCGTCGCGCCCTCCCGGCCCCGTCGCACCCGCTCGGCCCCGTTGCACCGGCCCAGCCCCTGCGCTCGTCCCTGCCCCGGCCCCGGTCCTCCTCACTGGTACGGTTCTTCCCCCCCCCCCCCCCCCCCCCCCCCCCCCCCGCCCTGCACTGCCCTGCACCGTACTGCCCCGCACTGCACCGCCCCGCACCACCCTGTACTGCCTGGCACCGCACTGCACTGCACTACACCGCACTGTACCGCACGGCACCGCACTCCACCTTGCTGCACTGCCCTGCACCGCACTGCACTGTTCCTGATGGCGGCGGAGCTTCGCTTCGACGCTGAAAGCCAGCCTCTGGAGTTCGAGGCGTGGCTTGCCGACCTCCGTCGCCAACTCACTGGCCAGCGGCAGGATGGTGAACCGCTTTCCGCACACCTTGACGGTACGCTCCCCTGCCCAGACCCCCCTGCTATTCTGCCCGCTGACTCCACACCCACTGAGCGCGAGTCCACTGCTGCCACTGCCCGTGCATGCTCTGTCTGGCTTTCTCGCGATGCTGTCGCCCAGCTTGCCATTAGCAACGCCCTTCCCCCGTCCGAGCGCCCTCGCTTTAGGTCCCTCACTACTGCTCAGGCATACTTAGATGTTGTCATCCAGCGCTATTCCACCCCTCCGGCTGCCTCGGTGGGTCGCCTGATCCTCCCGATGCTCTTTCCTGACCTTGCATCTTTCCCCACTGTCTGTGACCTCGCTGCCCACCTGCGCTCGATAGATGAGACCTGGCGCGCTGCCTGCACTGACGCACAGCTTAGAGCCCACCAGCCGCCCATTACCTCTACCCTCTACCTGCTTGCCACCCGCCTCCCTGACCGCCTTGCTGTCGCCCGCGACCGCTTCCTTAGCATTCACCCCACAGACCTCACCCTCACTGACTTTGTAGACACCCTGACTGTGATAGAGACCCGTCACCGCTCCATCGCCCAGGCGAGCGGTGTCGTGCCGGTCCCTATCTTTCAGGGTTGTGCCCTCGCTCAGTGTACCTTCTCCGACGGCTCTGCCGCAGTGGCTGAGACTGCTGCTGCAGCGCAGTTTCGTTCGGAGAAGGGCCGCCGCCCCAAGGTTGGGCGCGGCGGAGGCGGCGGCGGGGGTGCGGGAGGGGGTAGTGGTGGGGTCGGGTCGTCTGGTGCTGGAGCGGACGAGGGAACCCTGCCCAGTCCAGCTGAGCCGCCGCCCCTGCAGTTGCAGCAGCCGCAGCAGCTGCCGCAGTCGCAGCCTTCGCAGTAGCAGGTGCAGATGCGGCAGACAAGTGTCCTTCCGCCCGGGTGGCCCGGCGCTGGCGGTGGACGGGCGCGTGGTGGTGTGCCGAGTGGTGGCTCTGGCGGCGGGCGTTGTCAGTACCAAATCCAGACCGGTCCTCGCCGCGGCTTCGTTTGCGGTAAGATCGGTCACTCCACTCCCCACTGTTTTCGTCGCCTGGACGACCTCTTTCGTCAGCGCTTCGGCCCGTCGCCAGACCTCCCGGACTGGCACAGTTTGCTTAGTCGTAAGATTCAGATTTTTGATATGGACATGGATGCCATTGTTTCTGCTCTGCATGTGATGTATTCTGATGAGTCTAGTGTGCTTCCCGCTTATTACTCACTGTTGCCTAGTGTAGGTGTGCCTAGCTTAGCCTCCCCTGCTGCGTCAGGCGTAGGATCCCCTGCTTTGTGTAGTCTTGGTGCTTCCGCCGTCGTTCCGTCGCCAGACGCCTCTGCTTCGCTTTCCTTCACCTTGGACTCTGGCGCTTCTCGGTGTTTCTTCCGCGACTCCACCACCCTGACGCCGCTTCCTGTTCCAGCTGCCGTTTCTCTTGCTGACCCCTCCGGCGGTCCGGTAGTCGCCCGCAGTTCCACCACCCTTCCCTGTCCGGCTGTTCCTTCGGGCACTCTCACAGGTCTGCATATCCCCTCGTTCTCCAGGAACCTAGTTGGTGTCGGCTGCCTCCAGGACCTTGGCGTCACCACTACGTTCCCTGGTCACGAGCGGTATGCTCTCTGTACCGAGGCCGCCACTGGTGCCCCCCTGTCCACGTTCCCCCGGGACCCGGTGTCCGGCCTGTTCACTCTGGACACCGTGACCCCCCCAGCTAGAGCGCTCACCCAGGTTGCTGCTGCGTGCTCCTGTCGGTCCCTCACTCACCCGACCCTCCTTTGGCACCACCGCCTAGGTCACCCTGCACTCCCGCGTCTGCGTCACATGTTCCAGCACGGTCTTGTCCTTGGTCTCCCAGGTTCCCTCCCCGCATTTCCCTCCTCCCCAGCCCCACCTTGCATGCCTTGTGTCGAGGGTCGGCTTCGCCGTGCCCCTCACTCCTCCTCGTTTCCCCCTACCGCCGCGCCGCTGCAGACCCTGCACCTGGACGTCTGGGGCCCCGCCCCCGTCCCTGGGCCGCGTCGAGAGCGCTACTTCCTTGTGCTTGTCGACGACTTCACTCGTTACACCACAGTCTTTCCACTGGAGCGCAAGGCCGACGTGCCTGGCGCTCTCATCCCCTGGCTTGTCTCTGCGCGTGTCCACCGCGGTCTCCCTGTCTTGCGTCTTCACTCCGACCGTGGTGGCGAGTTTGCCTCAGGTGTCCTTGGTCGCTTTTGTCGTGCGGAGGGCATCACCCAGACGTTCACCCTACCGGACTCCCCACAGCAAAATGGGGTCGCTGAGCGACGCATCGGTTTGGTCATGGAGGTGGCTCGCACCTCCATGATCCATGCCAGTGCACCCCATTTTCTGTGGCCGTTCGCTGTGCGCTACGCTTCTCACCAGCTTAACTTGTGGCCGCACCCTCAGCAGCCGCAGGTTTCGCCGACCCGTCTTTGGACTCGGTCTCCTGGTGACGCGTCTGCGTTCCACGTCTGGGGCTGCCTTGCTCACGTCCGTGCCTCCGGCACGGACAAGCTCACTGCCCGCACCCTTCCCTGCGTCTTCCTCGGTTTTCCCCTTGACGCGTCCGACTGGCACTTTTACCACCCGCCGTCTCACCGCTTCTTTCACTCTCGTGACGTCACCTTTGACGAGTCCGTCTCCTACTACCGTCGCTTCCCCCACCGTGGTCCCCCAGTTACCCCCCCCCTGTTCCTGGTCACTCCTTCCCCGGTAGTCCCTGCCCCTCCTCCTCCTCCTCCCCGTCCCGCCCCCTCTGGTGTGTCCCACGTCACCCCCCTTCCGTCGGTGGACCCGGTTGAGGAGTCTTCAGACTCTGGTGGCCGTCCTGTTCAGTCCTCGCCGGCCGCCCCTCCCCTGGCGTCCCCTCCCCAGTCCCCTCCTCCACCGCCTCCGCCGCCGCTGCAGCCGTCGTTGTCGCTGCCGCCGCCGCCGCTGCCGCCGCCGCCGTCGCAGCCCCCGTTCGCTGACTCTGGGGGTGCTCGTCCCGATAGCCCTGGGGGTGGTCCCTCTGGGGGTGCTGGTGTGGAGAGTGCCGGTGGTAGCCGAGGAGCAGCTTGCGGTCCAGGTGTCGCCGTTGTGCCGCCGCAGCAGCAGTCCCCACCAGTGTCCGCCCTTCGCCTGCTCGGCCTTCCGTCCCCCGACCCTGCGTCGGTTCCTCCCCGACCGTCTCCTCCTCTTCCTGTCTACGGCCCTGTTTTCCCTCCGCCGGACTCGTCCCCGGCTCGTCTCCCCCCTCGTTCCCCTCCTGTGTCCCCTCCTCTGTCTCCTGACCCGACTCCTCCGTCGCACGTCTGGTCTCACCGTCCCTCCCGTGCTCGTCCTGCCTCGCCTGTCTTGTGCTCCCACCCTATGTTGCTTCGTTCCCACGCGTCTCGTCCTCCCCTTCTGCCGTCGCCTCCTCCGTCCTCCCTTGTTGTTGCACCCCCCCCGCTGTCTGACTACCTTCGTGCCGCTCGTCCCCTTGTTCCTCGGGTCCTTGCCTCTCTCGTTACCGACCCGTCTGTTCCGGCCTCGTGCCTTGACGCTCTTGTCGCTGCTGTCGCTGACTTCGCCTCTACCCGCCGCCTTGACTACGCCTCTGCTCTGGTCTCTGACCCTGCCTGTCCTCCGTCTGTCGGGGGTGCTCCTGCCCTTGGCAGTGACGTCCTGGAGGACCGCCAGTTCGAGCTTGCTTTCCTCTCCGAGGCTGCTCCCCATCTCTGTTCCATGCTGCTAGTCCCTGAGGGTGACCGAGACGCTTTCGACATCCCGACCCCTCGCACTTACGCTGAGGCGACTTCGGGACCCTGGGCCTCGCAGTGGATAGCTGCCATGGAGTAGGAGATGGCATCTTGGAGATCCACCGGCACCTTCGTCGACGCAGTTCCCCCACCTGGGGTGAACGTAGTCGATGGCCGCTGGCTCTTCAAGGTGAAGCGCCCTCCTGGAGAGCCGCCTGTCTTCAAGGCGCGCTATGTGGCTAGAGGCTTCAGTCAGCGCGAGGGGGTGGACTTCTTCCAGACCTTCGCTCCGACCCCGAAGATGACTACTCTTCGGGTTCTGTTACACCTAGCTGCTCAGCGTGACTACGAGCTTCACTCCCTCGACTTCTCCACTGCCTTCCTTCAGGGCAGCCTACACGAGCAGGTCTACCTGCGTCGCCCTCAGGGCTTCACTGGCACCTTCCCTCCTGGGACCCAGTGGCTCCTGCGGCGCCCCGTCTACGGCCTGCGCCAGGCTCCCCGTGAGTGGCACGACACTCTCCGTGCTACGCTTGCTGATCTGCAGTTCTTTCCGTCTTCCGCAGACCCTTCACTCTTCGTTCGTGCTGGCCAGACTCCGTTCTACATCTTTGTTTACGTCGACGACCTGGTCTTTGCCACAGCAGACAGGGACGCACTGGCCTCCGTGAAGGCAGAGCTGCTGAAGAGACACACGTGCACTGACCTTGGAGAACTGCGCCGTTACCTTGGCTTGTAGATCTCCAGGGACAGAGCTGCGCGCACCATCACCCTGACTCAGTCACACTTGGTGCGCCAGGTCCTTCAGAGGTTCAGCCTTCAGTTCTCCTCTGCACAGCCCACCCCTCTGCCTGTAGACCACAGACTCTCCGCTCCAGTGTCTGAGGAGTTGGTCGAGCCCAGCGGCCCCTACGCAGAGCTGGTGGGTTGCCTCATGTACCTGATGACTTGCACTCGCCCAGATCTCGCATACCCTCTCAGCATCCTGGCTCGCTTTGTGGCCACAGGCAGACACCGACCGCAGCACTGGTCTGCCGCTAAGAGGGTTCTGCGTTATCTTGCTAGTACATCGGGCATGGGGTTAGTGCTAGGAGGACGCAGGCCAGTGGTCCTTACTGGACACACAGACGCTTCGTGGGCAGACGACGCTGAGACACTCAGGTCTACCCAGGGCTACTGCTTCAGCCTTGGCTCAGGTGCCGTCTCGTGGAGAGCTACCCGCTCCTCGTCTGTTGCGCAGTCCAGCTGTGAGGCTGAGATCTACGCTGGTGCCATGGCGGCACAGGAGTTCCGCTGGCTGACCTTCTTGCTTACTGACTTAGGTGAGCGGCCTAGCTCTGCCCCGGTCCTGTTCGCTGACAACAGGGCCATGATCCTCCTGTGTCAGGAGCCTCGACTCGAGGGCAGAGCAAAGCACATTCAGCTGCGGTACTTCCTCCTGCGTGAGCTACAGCAGCGACGTCAGGCTCGCGTAGTACACTTGGCCTCAGGTGCCAACACGGCTGATATCTTTACGAAGGCGCTTGCGCCTAAAGATCATCAGCGGCACTGTGTACAGCTTGGTCTAGTTCCTGTAGCCTCTCACTTGCTAGGACCTTGACTTTGTACTGTCCTTTATATGTATACTCAGACTGGACTTGTGTCCTCTCCCAGTGGCTGGACTAGTAGTGCCGCCCTGCTCTTGTTCTTGCCTTGTCTGTACTCCTTCTGACTGGTCTCTCAGACCCTTGTCTCAGAGGTTGGACTAGTAGTGCCGCCCTGAGCTGCTTGTTTAGGACATTCCCCTATGCAGTCTAGGGGGTGTGTCAAACATGTGTATTTGTCATGTTTGTATAGACTGTATAGGGTCGTCTCCTAAAGGGTACAACACTTAGGTATATCTGTGTGTACTCTCACTCTATCATTATTCACTTCTCTAATTCTGATAAATACATCTCGGGAAATGCTCAAATTATGTGCACTCGCATTCTGCATAAAAGATAGGATTGTGGTGCAGCACGGTTGAGGCTCTAAACAGGTGCGCTGCCCCCTCTATATTCAAGAAAAAGCAATTTCTAACAAAGGCCGCAAGGTGTTTGTTCCACCAGCTATAGAAGCATCGTCCATTGCAGCCCAATCAGAGCAACTAAGAATTTCAGAGGCTTGTTCCAGTGCCACCTCTCTATCATCATCCTGCACCCCACTCGCGTCCTCTGCTCCCAATAGCACCACCAGGTAGAGTTGCTCCGCACAATGCCTTCGCACCTGTTCACACGTTGGGTCCATGGAAGACACGGGGTCTCAAATAGATGCACTGCACACATAGAATGTGCAACACGTGGAATGGCCTCGAGGCGACATGTGGAGTGACACCATTTGGGACGACACCGGACACGTGAAGCCTCTGCTGGGACATGGGAGCGACAACCAATATGCTGTAGCTGATGATTTTTCACGTGTGGCGGGAAGCATACTCACAGCGAGGAAGGGCCAAAGAGCAAGCTCACAGTGGGGAAAGGCACGGCGAGCAGCCAGAAGAGGGTGGATACGGCCTTGCGACGTGCAGCACAGCCGGGCGCAGCGAGGAGGCAGAGGAGGTCGACGGCAGCCAGCATCTTGGGCACCGACGCCGTGGGGTGCGGGTGGCGCAGCTCCGCATCCACGCCCTCCACCAGGGCCACGGGCAGCAGGGCCAGGGGGCGCGAGGGAGGTGCAGACTGGGGGGACGGCAGGCACGCACGGTGGAGGAGCGAGAAGGGCAGAATGGCATGGCGGTGGTTGCTGGGGCATGGTGCGGGCAGGGAGGGGTTGGTGAGGGCACAGGGCGTACAGCACGGAGGTGGATGGGGCGGCCATGGGCCACATGGCTTCACGCACCTTCTGTGATGCCCCGCTGTGAGCTGAAAGTGGTCCGAAGAAACTGGCCTGCAGCAGAGCAGCAATTGCCTGCAATGCGGGGCGCATGGAGGAGATCGTGGCAGCAGGATGGCACGAGGACAAGGCAGAGCACAGACACATCGCCAGGCGGACCATGACACATCGCCAGGCGGACCATGACACATCGCCAGGCGGACCATGACACATCGCCAGGCGGACCATGACACATCGCCAGGCGGACCATGACACATCGCCAGGCGGACCATGACACATCTCCAGGCGGACCATGACACATCGCCAGGCAGACCATGACACATCCCCAGGCGGTTGGGGAACACAGCGACAAGACAAACAGGATGAATTCAAGCAAAGCACATGGCGTAGAATGCAAGGTGTGCAGTCAGGGATGAAAACATGCATGAGAGCCGAGCATGGCGCACGTGGAAAGTACGAGGCACAAGGCAATCGAAGGCAAAGAAGCATGGCCGGCATCCATTTCTGACATCATTGCACGTCTTGCTACCAAGTGACACGAAGGCTGTTCCCAGCTAAAACAGCAGCGGTTTACCTTGATATACGGAACGATGACTCGTTTTTGCTTCCGGTATCGCCTGAGCAGCACCACCACATCCGCTGCTATGCACCCCTGCACCTCCTCCCTCTGCCTCTCACCTCCCCTTTCTCCTGCCTCCCCCTCCCCCCCACCCGCCCCTGTGAGTGCGAGTAGGGCGTGCAGGGCGGCGGGGGCGAGGGGGTGCGAGAGAGAGCCAGCTGAGAGCAGCAGCCCGGAGAGCAGCGGCAGGCGGTACGCGGGGAGGAGGAGGAGAGGGGCGATGCGGGGGAAGACAGACGTGGGATCCTGACAGGGGAAAGAGGGCATGGATGGAGGTGAAAGAAGTTGCAGCAAGCAGCGAAGCAGCCCTGAGCATAGCAGAGGCGACCAGTGAGAGCAGAACAGAGCAGCGCACAGCCCATGGCCTACCATCCAGTTGAAGTGCGGGTCGGAGGGCACATGCCGCCTCAGCTGCTGCCATCCGTCCACGTCCCTGCACACACCACTCCCTGCCTCGTTGGCCCCTGCGTTCCGCCTGACACCACCTCCTCCTCCTCTCCCCTCGCTGTCCTCCAGCGCTGTCTCCTGGGTCCCACCGCCAGTGTGCCGTGCCACTGCTGTCGCTGCTGTCTCGCTTGTCTGTGCTGCCGCTGCACTCTGCGTCCCCCCGTCCCCCCACAGCAGGCGCTGCAGCCCGTGCCCCGCCACCTGCCGCGTGCCGTCGATCTTCTCCCCCGCCTGCTTCAGCAGCGCGCCCACCACCCTCCCCGCCACCGCTCTGCACCACTCTTGCAGGCTAACCTGCCGCGGCTGGGGAGAGGAGGCGTTGAGTGGTGTGGCAGCAGGAGTTGTGCCATGTGCGTGCCTTCCCCCCTGCATGCCCCGCTCCGCCCCCTTGTCGCTTTCTCCCGCCCCACACCATCTGTACACCTGCTCCACCCACGCCACCAGCGCCTTCATGGAAGCTTCCCTCACCAGCCTGCCCACATCGCCCCTCTGGTCCTCCGTGTAATCCTCGGCTGCTTGTAACAGTGCGGTTACCACATTCTCACCGCCCACCTTTCCCTCCCACCCCCCATGTACTTCTGAGTCACTCTCGCTGCTCTCCAGAGCCCCCTTCTCCCCATTCTCCTGCTGCTTCCCCTCCTCCGCCCCGTCTCCCCCGCCCCTCCCCCCGCCCCCAGCCTGCAGGATGGCGACCAGCGTGGCAGCGCTGCCCAGCGCCTCCACTGCCGCCGCCCTCACCGCCACGTCCGTCACGCCGCGACGGTCCCGCTGCAGGGGAAGGGGGAGGGTGGGCCGTTTGGAGGCCGCGGTGGTGGACCGAGGGCGAGTGATGGGTGGTTAGAGAAAGTGAAGGGATGTGGGGGACGAGAACGTTGATGCAGAGGATGAGGCTGCATCTTAAGGAAGGTCGAGAGCGAGTAAAGAAGGGCGGGATGGAGGGAGGGACGAGGTGAAGATGCATGGCCCACTCACATTGTCTGTGGCAGCCGCACACAGCGCCTTCACCACTCGTGCCGCCAGCTCTCGCCTCAACCTCTCACTCTCATCCTCCCCTCCCGCATCCCCTCTCCCCTCCACCTCCTCCTCCCCTTTCCTCCCCCCTTCCTCATGCCCTCTATTCTCCTGTCCCGCTCCCTGCCCCTGTGCGTCCGTGCCAGTTCCCTGGGAGTGAGGCACAGACGCGAAGGTCCACGAGGGGCGGAGGCACGGCAGGAAGCACTGCAGCGCCAGCACAGCGCCTCGCCTCACACTGGCTGCTGAGCTGGCAGCCTCCAGAATCGCCACGTGGCGAGCTACTATTTGCTGGGCGAGGTGAGTGCGGGCAGGGGCGGGCTGGTAGCGGGTGAGATCCCACAGGGCTGCTGCTGCCGCCTCCTGCACCGACGACACGAAGCGCGCCCGCGCACACTGGGTGGAGGGGGGGGGGGGGTGGGGAAGAAGGAGAAGAGGCGAGTGGCAGGAAGGAAGTGAGAGGCTAAAACAGAGCATCAGGCTGATGGCATAGGGGGTTTGTGCTGTTGCAGTGCCACCATGCTGTGACGTGTGTGCTGTTGCAGTGTCACCATGCTGTGACGTGTGTGCTGTTGCAGTGTCACCATGCTGTGACGTGTGTGCTGTTGCAGTGTCACCATGCTGTGACGTGTGTGCTGTTGCAGTGTCACCACGCTGTGACGTGTGTGCTGTTGCAGTGTCACCATGCTGTGACGTGTGTGCTGTTGCAGTGCCACCATGCTGTGACGTGTGTGCTGTTGCAGTGCCACCATGCTGTGACGTGTGTGCTGTTGCAGTGCCACCATGCTGTGACGTGTGTGCTGTTGCAGTGCCACCATGCTGTGACGTGTGTGCTGTTGCAGTGCCACCATGCTGTGACGTGTGTGCTGTTGCAGTGCCACCATGCTGTGACGTGTGTGCTGCCTCAACTCTTCGCTCAAACCCCTCGCCAATCCCCACCATCCCTCTCCCCTTCCCCCCCTCACCTCCAGCGTGCCCCCATCGCCCCCCAGCATGTCCTGCACACATGAAGTGGCGGCGCTGAGAGCAGAGGCGGGCAGCACCACATGGGCGCGCGGCAGAGCGGTGGCGAGCGCAGAAAGCAGGCAGCAGGACGCCACCTTGAGGTCAGCGGCCAGGCGCCCGCGGAAGGAGCGTGGGGCGAGCAGGCGAGGGAGGGAGGAGGCGAGGGAGGAGAGGGCGTCGGTGAGCAGGGGGGAGGGGGGGCATGCAGAGAGGGGCAGTAGGAGAGCGGCGGTGGCGAGGAGGGCGCCGTGGCGGGAGGGGGGGTCGGGGGAGGAAAGGAGGGGCAGCAGGTTGTGCTGTAAGAGCGCGAGCAGGCGGGGCGGGTCGAGGGGGGCCATGGAGGCAAGGGAGTCGGCTGCGAGGCAGCGGATGTTCCGGTCCCAGTGGCGCGTGCAGGCTGCAAGCTTCAGCAGCACCTGCTCCCTGTACTCGGGGTACCCCGCCACGAATAGTGCCACCTGGGGGCGGGGAGGACAGGCGAGAGGAGAGGAGGTGAGGGCAAGTGCAGTGACGGGGCACACCTTACCATGGCTCAGATGCACGTGCATGCGAGGAAGATGCACATGCATGCAAGGAAGATGCACATGCATGCGAGGAAGATGCAGATGAGGATGGCGGAGGTTGAGCGCCTGTCTCAGCGCCTCTCACTCACCTGGGTGAACGCCATGCGAGTGGACGCCAGCGATGCCACGTCAGCAGCATTCACAATGGCTATCCCCCCCGCTGGCACCCACTGCTCGTCCCTGTGTGAACCACTCCCATCCGCTCCTGCCCCAACTCCTTGAGCGCCTGTACTTGGCCTGTTGCTCTTATCACCAGCATCAACAGCAGCTGCGGCAGCAGCCGCGGCAGCAGCGTGCGGCGTGCCTCTGGAGGTGGGCGTGGCGAGCGCGTGGGCGTCGGAGATGCAGCCGAAGCGACCCACCACCTCCTGGAAGGCCGCTGCTGCCGCCCACCGGCACTTCACCTGGGGCACGGGGAGTGGGGCAAGGGGCATGGCAGGGAAGGGCAGGCGTGAACGGAAGACAATGGAGGGCACAGGGAGGCAGGAAGGGAGGGGATGCAGGAGCCAGCAAGAGCAGTCCACACGAGTCCCACAGACCCAGCTAGTGGCAGCACTGACACACCTGGCGGTCGCAGCAGGCGACGGCGAGGAGGTGCGGGCAGAGCTGCTGCAGGGAGGCAGCGGCAACGGCGGGCGAGAAGGAGTGCGCAATGGCCCAGCACACGTAGGCCGCTGCATCCCGCACATGCGCTCCTATGCCGTGCGCCCCCCGCAACACCTCGTAGTGCAGCGCCTTGGGAAGGGGAGGAGAGAGGGCAAGGGGCACGGGGGAGAGAGGAGGAAGAGCAGAAAGGAGGATGAGAGAAGGAGGAGGAAAGGACGAGAAGACGAGGGCATGAAGATACAGCTTGACGAGGAGAGGTTGCAGGGGTGATGCCATGCTGCAGAGGGATGAGGAGAGCCTCCAGCCATACAGTGACGAGGAGCGGCGTGACGGAGTGCAGGCGCGAGGGCAGCAGCAGGCCCCTGGCAGCCAGCTCAGCGAGGGCCAGGCACACACCCTGCCACGCACTGTCGGACGGCAGCTGGGGGGGCAGGGGGTAGGGGGGGGGTGGGTGGGGTGGGGAGAGGAGGATGGGAGTGAAGGGATGGAAATGAGCTGGCAGCGAAGCGAACTGCACGAAGATAGAAGCAGCAGTGACTCGGGGACCAAGCAGAGCAGGCAGGCAACAGCATGCTGGCATTGCGAATTCACCTCGTGCACGTCCACCATGGCTGTGCCTCACCTCCTCGGGGTCCACCATGGCTGGGCCTCACCTCCTCGGGGTCCACCATGGCTGTGCCTCACCTCCTCGGGGTCCACCATGGCTGTGCCTCACCTCCTCGGGGTCCACCATGGCTGTGCCTCACCTCCTCGGGGTCCACCATGGCTGTGCCTCACCTCCTCGGGGTCCACCATGGCTGTGCCTCACCTCCTCGGGGTCCACCATGGCTGTGCCTCACCTCCTCGGGGTCCACCATGGCTGTGCCTCACCTCCTCGGGGTCCACCATGGCTGTGCCTCACCTCCTCGGGGTCCACCATGGCTGTGCCTCACCTCCTCGGGGTCCACCATGGCTGTGCCTCACCTCCTCGGGGTCCACCATGGCTGTGCCTCACCTCCTCGGGGTCCACCATGGCTGTGCCTCACCTCCTCGGGGTCCACCATGGTGATCACTGCCGCCACCACTTCATCCGCCATGCCAGCTGGCAAACCACCCACCACCCGAGACAGGCCGCGTGCTGCTGCCCAGCGCACATCCGTTGACTGGCGGGGAGGGGGGGGAAGGAAAAGGAGGTGGGGAACGGGGAGGGGAGGCAGGAGACATTGACGAGTGTGGCAGAGTGCTGGCGGCTTCATGCCGCAGCGCTCACCTCCCACTGCCCCACTCACCCCCCACTGCCCCACCCACCCCCCACTGCATTCACCTTGTGCTTCAGCATGGGCAGCAGCTCCCCCACCGCCTCCTCCACCAGCTCTGCTACCTCCCCCTCCTCCTCCTCCCCCTCCTCCTCCTCCCCCCCCTCCTCCGCCTCGCTCTGCCCCTGCTTTCTCTCCTCGTGTTCCGCCCCTCTCACATCTCCCTCCACCCCCTGTTCCGCGCCTGCACTCGCGGCACCTTGTGGTGCTGGCGATGGCGTGGGGGAGGGGGCGAGAGAGGGGGCGTCCACCCGGTGAATGTTGCGCTGGCAGGGGCACGGGGCGGACAGAGCAAGCATTAGGCGTTCTGGATGACCAGAACCCACCGACTCTCGTACCTAGCCATGAGGTGATGCGGCCCTACCTGGTAGCGCCACGAAGGCATGCGTGGTGGCAGCAGCGCGAGGGCGAGGCGGTGCAGCAGCTTGACGAGGGCGAGGGACACGTGCAGCGAGGTCGGGGGGGCGGCGGAGGGGGGGGAGAGGAGGTGGTGGAGGGGCAAGCGTTGGTGGGTGGCGTGGAGTGGAGGAGGGGGAGGAGGACGGTGGTCCAGACAGGGTGTGCATGGTGGGTGAGCTCGGCACGCGGGGCTGTCTGCACGCACACAGAGGGGGGGGGAGTGGGGGGCAGAAGAGACAGGCGACAGGGCAAGGGGCAATGGCGGGTGAAGGGGGAAGAGGGGAGGTGTGGTGGAAATTTGGTTGTTGTTGTGGAGGCATGAGGCCCGTTCGAGGCATGAGGCCCGTTCAAGGCAGGATGGCGAGGGGCAGGATGGCGAGGGGCAGGAGGCAGGCGCACCTTGAAGACAGCAGCGAGGGTGAGCACCACGTTGGCCAGCAGCTCATCGGGGAACGATGCCGGCCCCGCCACCAGCAGCGCTGGCCCCTCAGCCACGGCTGGCGGACCATCTGGCAGTGCGGCCGGCAAGGGCGGGGTGGCGGAGAGCGACGCCACGAGGCGGCGACTCTCGTCCATGAACCAGGAGAGCGCCGGCTTCATCTCGGGGCGTGAGAGCAGGCGCGCGAGCATGAGGGGCGCGGGCAGGCGGCGGTTGGGCAGGGAGGAGAGGCACACGCGCAGCAGCACGTCTGACAGCGAGCACCCTTCTGAGAAGCTTCCTTCCCATGCGGCGGTGGGGAGGGGCAAGAGATCATGGAGGAGGCGGACAGACCCCGACGACGCTGCTGGCGCTGCCGCTGCTGCCGCTGGTTGCAGGGAGTGGGGGCGGGGGGGGGCGAAGAGAGAGGAGTCGAGGGAGGCGAGGGAGAAGGGCAGCAGCAGCAGGTGCGAGAGCCACGAGAGCAGCGCGTAGTGCACGCGCCACTGCTCCAACGCCTCCAGCGCCACCACCCCCTCGCTCCGCCCCTGCCAGGGGCGCACGGGAGGGGTGAGCCGAGGGGGGGGAGGGGGGAGCAGGGGGGGAGACGGACGTAGGGGCGGACATGGTTCATGGGTGGCATTGCGGTGGACTGGGAGTCAACCCCGTGCCATGGGAGTGCCATTCTGCCTGCATGCATATCACGCCTCCTGCATCCCTGCGCGCCGCGTCCCTGCACACTACCTGCAGCGGCGGGGGCGAGAGGCGGCGCACGAGCAGCAGCAGCGCGAGGGCGGGCTCGAGGTGGGAGGGCGCGTTGGGGAGGAAGCGGCAGACGACCTTGGGCCCGCGCACGTACGCCAGCACCTGCACCACGCACGCCGCCCCCGTCACCTCGCCCACCATCCGCTGCGCCTCCGCCTCCCCCATCACCCGCTCAACCCGCTCCTCCCCCGCGGAACCTCCGTTGAGCGCGGATGGCAGCGCGGCGGCGGCGGCAAGCGCGTGGGCGGTGAGGCACGCCATGGCGGGCGCGAGCAGCGCGGCGAGGTGCGGATCCAGCAGCTCCGGCTGCTCGCGGTACTTGGCGCACTGCGCCCAGGGGGGGGGGGGGGGGGGGGGAGGGGGGGTAGTTGGGGGGTGTTGGGGAAATGTGCGAGGGATGCATGAACGGATGGGCGGTGACGGGAAAGAGACGTTGCCATGGCTCACAGTCGGACGGCGGAGGGAGTGTGCACGCATGGGAGGCAGCACGAGTGGCGGCGCAACGAGCCCTTCGCGACTGCTGCACTCTCATTCACAGATTCATGACTACTCGATTTGCGAGCTACGAGCTACGAGCTACGAGCTACGAGGTACGAGCTGCAAGCTGCGAGCTGCGAGCTGCGAGCTGCGAGCCGTACGATGGATTCGAATCGGAGGAGGACTGCGGCGCGCGGATCGTCGCGCATCTCCCCGTCGTCAGCCGCCCGCCCTCGATCCTCCTCCCCCTCCACCTCGGCAATCCCAAGATTCGACACACCGCCTTGCACCGGTCCTAACCGATCCGTCTGCGCGCACGGCACGAGCAGGGCGACGAGGCGCTGCAGCTCGCTCGCCTCCTCGAGGAACGACAACTCGCAGCTGTCGCCCCCGCCGTCGCCCTCGTCGCCAGCCGTCGCATCGTCGTCGCGGGCCATGGCTGCACGCCTCGCACTGACCTGGGCTTACTAGATTCCGTCGATCGTGGAGATCGTGGTGGCTTCACTGAAACGCGGCTACTGAACCAGCTATACCTGCTCTGCAAATCGGGTTACCGTATCTTTCGCAGGAAGAACAGTACTGTACTGTATTCTCGAGACCTGCACTACCTTGGCGGGGCCCTCGAAATCGCGAATGCAGAAATGGTTCTGTTTGGGATTGCCGAGCCAACCTTCCTCAACCCCCTTTTGACTGCAACATCGCTTCACTGCATTTGAGTTTCGGCCTCGAGCAGCAAACTAGAGCGTTCTTCCGAGCACTCACCGCGAGATACCCGTTCCGCCGTCCAGCACGCGCAGCACGGCAGCGTCGGTCGCGGACATGGTGGCGACATGTTCAGCCGCCCGCATTGCGGGAACTTGCCACGCGACCCACGCCAAGGCGCCTAGAGCCAGCCATAGCCAGCCGTTATCGTCGCGCGTGGCGGCACTGAACGCGCCGTGTCTGACTGGCCTCAGACGGATCGCATCTCCGAGAGAAAGCCGCGACTTTGCGGTGTCCGTCCGATCGAGCGCGCGGGTAGCGATGGTGAGCTGCGAGTGAGGAGGCCAGAGGGATCGTTACTAGTGATCTGATCCCGACCAGAAAGCTGTAGTTGGTGGAAGGAAACGCCCACGGCCGAATGGGAGATGGCGCGCAAGCACGTCGGGCAGATGCATTCACGCAACGCGCTTCCGATTTGTTTCCCCGTTGCGCTGATCCCACGGCATGGTGTGGTATGTCGCATGACACGACGTGTCACGTGATGACGTGGCATGGCATGGTGTGCGGTGCGCCATGGCAGGCAGCAGCGGGGTCCGCGGCGTCCAGGCGCGAGCTGCCGTTCAGCAAGTACCAGGGCATCGGCAACGACTTCATCCTCGTCAGTCCCTCCCCTGCCTCCCGCTACCAAAGCTCTCCTCTCTGCTGCTGCTGCTGCTGCGTCCCACCCTTGATCCCAATGCTGCTGCTTCTGCGTCCCACCCTTGATCCCATTGCTGCTGCTTCTGTTTCTGCTGCTTGCCCACAATCATGCCATCATGCCATCATGCCATCATGCCATCATGCCATCAGGCCATCATGCCATCATGCCATCATGCCATCATGCCATCATGCCATCATGCCATCATGCCATCATGCCATCATGCCATCATGCCATCATGCCATCATGCCATCATGCCATCATGCCATCATGCTATCATGCCATCATGCCATCATGCCATCATGCCATCATGCCATCATGCCATCATGCCATCATGCCATCATGCCATCATGCCATCAGGCCATCATGCCATCATGACATCATGCCGCATCCCCCATGCCTTTCCATGTGCCTCGTTGCCCGACCCTGCCAGGTGGACAACCGCCATTCGTCGGAGCCGTTGGTGTCACAGGAGGAGGCGGCGCGGCTGTGCGACCGCAACTTCGGCGTGGGGGGCGACGGGGTGATCTTCCTGCTGCCAGGCGCGCAGGGCGCCGACTACTCCATGCGCATCTTCAACAGCGACGGCTCCGAGCCCGAGGTCAGCTCCATGGCCGCTCACGGCAGCGAGCACGAGGCGCACAATGCAGGAGGGTAGTACACCGGGATAGTCAGCACACAAGCCGCATGTCCCCTGGCCACTGGATGCTCGCACTTGTGGCACCACACGAGAATGCACCCAGCACGTGCTCTTATTTAGTACTGTTTGCTGCGCCGCCCCCCTCCATGCGTCCGTCCCATGGCAGATGTGTGGCAACGGCATCCGCTGCTTGGCGCGCTTCATCGCTGACGCCACCAACTCGCAGGGCACGCAAACGTAAGCTTTTTCTTCTATCTATGCCTCAACCGCTCTCTCTGGTTTTGTACTCTTTCCTTCCCTCGCCACGTCTCTCACTCTTGTTTCTTCTCTCCATCCCCCCCCCCTCCTGGCAGCATATCCATATCCACGCTGGCCGGCGTGATGCAGGCACACATGCGCGCAGATGGCCAGGTGGGGCTGATTCACCAAGACTTTAGCTCAAGCCTCAAGGCCGTTCTGCTGCCTGCTGTCCTCTCCCTAGAGGCTGCGCCGTGCAACCGCTCACACAGGCATCACTCCTTTGAGCCCCATGGGCTGCAGGGGCTCCACCCTCACCCTGCACCTTCCCACCTCCAACCATTGCACGCACGCGTCTGCACTTCCCAACTCTGCCGCTCTTCCCACCTCGATCTCTCCGACAATCCCTTCACGTTACCCACCCCCACCCCCCTTTCTCCCCCCGCCCCCCGCCACTGTCCGGGGCGCCAGGTGCGCGTGGACATGGGCGAGCCCATCCTGGCGCCCGCGCTCATCCCCACGCTGCTGCCCGCTACCTCCCCTGAGGGCGCCGTGGTGCGCGCGCCGCTGGAGGTGGACGGGGTGACGTGGCAGGTGACGTGCGTGAGCATGGGCAACCCGCACTGCATCACCTTCAGCAGCTCCGCCAGCCCCGAGGTACTGAATGTATGGCGGGCAGTGCTGTATGGCAGGCAGTGCTTTCGAGGTACTGAATGTATGGCGGGCAGTGCTGTATGGCAGGCAGTGCTTTCGAGGTACTGAATGTATGGCGGGCAGTGCTGTATGGCGGGCAGTGCTTTCGAGGTACTGAATGTATGGCGGGCAGTGCTTTCGAGGTACTGAATGTATGGCGGGCAGTGCTTTCGAGGTACTGAATGTATGGCGGGCAGTGCTTTCGAGGTACTGTATGGCGAGCAGTGCTTTCGAGGTACTGTATGGCAGGCAGTGCTTTCGAGGTACTGTACGGCGGGCAGTGCTTTCGAGGTACTGTATGGCGGGCAGTGCTTTCGAGGTACTGTATGGCAGGCAGTGCTTTCGAGGTACTATATGGCAGGCAGTGCTTTCGAAGAATGCTGATGTGAGAGTGACAGAGGGATAGGAATGGGTTGACCACTCCGACGTGTGGAGGCACGGGATGCATCCCAGGTGCTATGCTGTACACGTGAACACCCCACGGCCTGCATCCCCAGGCGCAATGCAGACCATGTCGTATTCCCGATGTCGTGCGTGCTGCGGCGCTGACTGGTGGCCATGACACCACCACCACCACCACCACCACCACCACCACCACCACCACCACCACCACCACCACCACCACCACCGCCACCGCCACCGCCCACCGCCCACCGCCCACCGCCCACCGCCCACCGCCAACCGCCAACCGCCAACCGCCAACCGCCAACCGCCAACCGCCAACCGCCCACCGCCCACCGCCCACCGCCCACCGCCCACCGCCCACCGCCCACCGCCCACCGCCCACCGCCCACCGCCCACCGCCCACCGCCCACCGCCCACCGCCCACCGCCCACCGCCCACCGCCCACCGCCCACCGCCCACCGCCCACCCACTGCCCACCGCCCACCGCTCCTCCGCTGCCTGTGCTGATATTGCCATGACCCACCCCTTGCCATGACCAACCCCCCAGGGGCTGGACGTGGCCAGCATCGATCTGCACCGCATTGGACCCATGTTTGAGAATCACCCCGCCTTCCCCGCTCGCACCAACACAGGTCAGACTTCCTCCCTCCCTGCTGCACCTGCTTCCAGCGTTATGCTCGCTCCATATCGTGCCCCTGCTTCCAGCGTTATGCTCGCTCCATATCGTGCCCCTGCTTCCAGCGTTATGCTCGCTCCATATCGTGCCCCTGCTTCCAGCGTTATGCTCGCTCCATATCGTGCCCCTGCTTCCAGCGTTATGCTCGCTCCATATCGTGCCCCTGCTTCCAGCGTTATGCTCGCTCCATATCGTGCCCCTGCTTCCAGCGTTATGCTCGCTCCATATCGTGCCCCTGCTTCCAGCGTTATGCTCGCTCCATATCGTGCCCCTGCTTCCAGCGTTATGCTCGCTCCATATCGTGCCCCTGCTTCCAGCGTTATGCTCGCTCCATATCGTGCCCCTGCTTCCAGCGTTATGCTCGCTCCATATCGTGCCCCTGCTTCCAGCGTTATGCTCGCTCCATATCGTGCCCCTGCTTCCAGCGTTATGCTCGCTCCATATCGTGCCCCTGCTTCCAGCGTTATGCTCGCTCCATATCGTGCCCCTGCTTCCAGCGTTATGCTCGCTCCATATCGTGCCCCTGCTTCCAGCGTTATGCTCGCTCCATATCGTGCCCCTGCTTCCAGCGTTATGCTCGCTCCATATCGTGCCCCTGCTTCCAGCGTTATGCTCGCTCCATATCGTGCCCCTGCTTCCAGCGTTATGCTCGCTCCATATCGTGCCCCTGCTTCCAGCGTTATGCTCGCTCCATATCGTGCCCCTGCTTCCAGCGTTATGCTCGCTCCATATCGTGCCCCTGCTTCCAGCGTTATGCTCGCTCCATATCGTGCCCCTGCTTCCAGCGTTATGCTCGCTCCATATCGTGCCCCTGCTTCCAGCGTTATGCTCGCTCCATATCGTGCCCCTGCTTCCAGCGTTATGCTCGCTCCATATCGTGCCCCTGCTTCCAGCGTTATGCTCGCTCCATATCGTGCCCCTGCTTCCAGCGTTATGCTCGCTCCATATCGTGCCCCTGCTTCCAGCGTTATGCTCGCTCCATATCGTGCCCCTGCTTCCAGCGTTATGCTCGCTCCATATCGTGCCCCTGCTTCCAGCGTTATGCTCGCTCCATATCGTGCCCCTGCTTCCAGCGTTATGCTCGCTCCATATCGTGCCCCTGCTTCCAGCGTTATGCTCGCTCCATATCGTGCCCCTGCTTCCAGCGTTATGCTCGCTCCATATCGTGCCCCTGCTTCCAGCGTTATGCTCGCTCCATATCGTGCCCCTGCTTCCAGCGTTATGCTCGCTCCATATCGTGCCCCTGCTTCCAGCGTTATGCTCGCTCCATATCGTGCCCCTGCTTTCTGGTGTCAAGTAGTTCCTCCCCTGGCATCCACTCCATGTCACTGTACCATTCCTCTCCACTGCCCCCCACCATCCATTCCTCATCCGCCCCCCATCCCCAATCCCCCATCTGCCATACCCCATGCGCCATCTCCCACCTCCCATCCCCCATCCCCCATCCCCCATCCCCCATCCGCCATCCCCCACCTCCCATCCCCCATGCGCCATCCCCCATGCGCCATCCGCCATCCGTCATGTATGGCACTCCAGAGTTTGTGGAGGTCATATCGCGCAACGAGCTCCGCATGCGAGTTTGGGAGCGAGGGGCAGGTCAGCCCTCTCACCCATCTTTTACCCACCCTTGTGCTGCTACTGCCGCAATCGCATTTTGATTTCTCTGATTCCCCAGTCTCCCATTGCCACACACTGGCACCTGCCCTCACATTCTCTCGCCCCCCTCCCCTCGCCCCACCAGGCCCCACCCTAGCGTGTGGCACGGGCACATGCGCGCTCGTGGTGGCGGCTGTGCTGGAAGGCCGCGCCGAGCGGGTGAGTCAAGGGGATGAGGGGGACTGAGTGAGGGTGGTTATGTGAGTGATCGAGGAGAGAGACTGACAAAAATGAGCGAGTAAGGCTGTGCGTGGCCCTCAGCGCATGGCAAGCTGGGCTTCACTCACACTCACTCTCACACTCACTCTCACACTCACTCTCACACTCACTCTCATTTTCTCCCTCCACTGTGCCTTAAAGCCCTATCCCACTCGTTCGTATGGTTTCGTCTGGTGCGGAATTTTCCAAAGCGTTGAAATGGAAAAATTTTCTCCACCGTGTGGTACCCTTCTGAACCGTGGCACATAAACGCACGAGCTGGACATGCCCTTACCATGGTGCCTGCACTCTGATGCTGTCACTCGCATGTCGCTCCATGTCCCCATCTCCCCCCCCACCGCGCCTCTCAGAGCTGCCTGGTGCATCTGCCGGGCGGCCCGCTGGAGATAGAGTGGCGGGAGGAGGACAACCGCATCCACATGACGGGCCCCGCTGATCTCGTCTTCGCCGGCACCGTTGTGCTCTAGTCACAACACGAGCATTGGCGATGGCGGCTGCTAGAGCGGTGCTTGCAGGCCTGTGATAAGGCTACGAGGGGCTCACAACAGTGCTGGGGCACTGCTGCGAGGTGCTGCGTGCTGCTGTCTGCCTCGACGTGGATAACATGCATTGAGTTTAGCTTTTGTGGGCAAGATAAATATTGCAGGAGCTTATGAATGACATACATCGGTGTATGGTATACAGCGTTATCTGATTCACATGCCAAGAGCTTGCTCTAGATATTCTTGTTGCTCCGCTTCACCTGGCAGCTGGTTCCACTGCAGCCCGCGCAGCACAAGACAACCAGGGCACAAGGGCAGGGGAACCGGGATCAAGAGGTGTGCAGTGGCATACATGGTACAAGGAGATGAACATACATACATGATGGGATGGGATGGAGCGACTGGTAGAAGGGGATGGAGCGACATACATGGTAGAAGGGGATGGAGAGACATACATGGTAGAACAGGATGGAGCGACATACATGGTAGAAGGGGATGGAGCGACATACATGGTAGAAGGGGATGGAGCGACATACATGGTAGAAGGGGATGGAGCGACATACATGGTAGAAGGGGATGGAGACGACTGTCCAGCCAGCAGCCTCCAGATGGCGCCGCTTGAGAGCTGTGGAGCCCAGAGGAGTCACTGCAGGGGCGCGCGGGCATGGGATGGGGTGGGGCAGGGCAGAGAGGACAGAGCGGAGGCGGCAGAGTAAAGAGGGCAGCACAGGGCAGGGCAGGAGGAAGGTGGGCACAAGGCAACGAAGAGATGGTAGACGAAGGCAAGGGGCGAGTCCGCGGAGGGCAGAAAGGCGCATCGCACATGTGTTGCGTGTGAAGTGCGAGGGCCCGTCCACCTCCAGAGCAATGCGTGTGGCGGGCAGGGCGATGTCGATGGAGTAGTGCCACACCTCCGCCGACGAGTACTCCGACGCCCACCCCGTGTCCCCACCCCATCGCCCCTCCTCCTCACCTCCCTCCTCTCCCTCCTCCCCTCCTCTTACCCCCTCGCCCCCCCTCCACGCCACGAGCCCCATGGCCTGCAGAGCCCGCTCCACCTCTCGGTGGCTCGCCGGCTTCCCCTTCGCCCGCCGCGCCTCTCGCTGCCACACCCGGGCGCCCTCCTCCCACACCCACTCCGCCTCCTCCACACCCGCCCCCTCCACCCCTCCCCCACTCCTATTGCCCGCATCTGCCTTTCCTCTCGCCTCTCCACTCCCCCCAGCACGCGCCTCCTCACCCTCTTTCCCCCGCGCCTCGCCTCCCCCCCTCTCCGCCCTGAGCGTCACTGCCGCTTGAAACAGCTGACTCAAATGCCGCTCTCCCACACGCGTCCCTCCTGCCCCTTCCGGTTCCTCCCCCCCTCCCCCTCCCTCGTCTTCCCCCCCACAGAACTCCGCCCTCCGCCGTGCCACCTCCCCCCAGAGCGCGTGGAAGAGCGCCCCTTGAGTGTGCTGCAGCACGGCCAGCGCCCACACGCTGTTGGCCAGCTGCTGGGGGGACCACGAGGGCAGCGAGGACAACGGGCAGGGGGGCGGAGGGGAGAAGGCAGTCATGTGCAGCTGGTTGTGGGCGCGGGGGAGCGGGGATGGGGAGAAGGAGGCGGCGGCGCGGTTGAGGGCGTGGGAGAGGGCGGGGGGCAGCGGGTGGTGGAGCGTGGCGAAGGCCCACAGCAGCTGCGACAGCTCGTGGGGGGACAGCACACCGCACACGGGGGGCGGGGAAGGGGGGCGCGTGAATGAGGGCGGGGAGGGGGGGAGCGCGCAGCAGGCTTGGAGGGCGAGGGCAGGGAGGAGGGCGGAGGGCGGGAGGTGGCGGGCGAGAGCGAAGGCAGCGGCGACGTTGGCCACGTGCTGGGAGGTGAGGGAGTGCTGCACACGCAGCACCGCGGCCGCTATCAGGTCAAACTCCTCGGAATACACCCACGTGCGCCCACCGCCCCCGCCTCCACCCACCTCCCCCTGTGCTTTCCCCCCACCAGCCATGTCCCCCGCCCCTCCCCCCGTGCCGCCAATGCGGGCGAGCGCCCAGGCGAGGTTGGAGAGGGTCTGCGCGTTGCAGTGAGCGGCGCGCACAGCGGGGAGGGCGGCGGCCACGAGCAGGCGCAGAGGCGGCGAGAGAGCCAGGGCCAGGCGGGACGAGGGGGACACGCCCTCCGCTTGCATGTGGCGTGCAATGCGGTGCAGAGCGGTGACGGCGTTGATGGGAGAGAAGAGAGCGCATGCTGCTGCTGACTCCCACTTTCTCTCCATCGCCCTCCTCTCCTCCTCCCACTTCTCCCACTCGCGCTCTTCTTCCCCCAGTCCCTCCCCCTCCTCCTTCCCCTTCCCACCAGCCCCCCATCCCCCATGCCCCTCCCTATGCGCCCGTGCTCTGCTCCGCCTTCCCCCTTTCCCGCCACCCCGCACCTTCCCGTCAACCCCCCCTTTGCCCTTCTCTGCACCCGGCGCGCTCCACTCAGGGCGCGGGGGCAGGCGAGCCATCTCATTGGCCACCACCTGCATGACGTCAGCAAGGCATGTGGCCGCCACGAGCCTTCGGTTCAGAGCTGCCGCACCCCCTGATGCTGTCGTCAGCAGCAATGGCGACGGCAACGGCGACGGCGAAGGCGGCGGTAGTTGCGAGTGCGACGGCTGGTCGGTGCCAGAGCCCATGTCGCCCGCCCTGCCACCGCCTTCGCTGCTCTCACTGCTCGTGCTCCCCCCTCCCCCTCCCCCCTTCCCCCGCGCCTCACTGTGCGCCTGCGAGGCTCGTCGCACGGAGAGCAGGCGCTGGGCGAGAGAGGGGGAGGCGGCGCCTTGTGAGGGTTGGTGAAGTGGGTGCTGGGAAGACCCTGGCGTGCGCGCCTCTCTGCTCTCTTCCACCATCCGCCCTGCCGCCTGGTCGCTGTCGCTCTCGCTTCCCCATCCAGCGCTGCGCATTCCCCCATCCCCGATCTCCTCGCTATCATCAACTGCCCGCACCACTTCCGCCTGCGCCCTTCCGACCTCTCCGCCCCGCAACCCCACACCGCCATGCGCTGCTCCTCTTCCCCGCTGAAGCGCGCCGACGGCAACAACAGGCAAAGAGCGGCGGGGGGAGGCGGAGTGGGCGGAAAGGAAAGGGGAATGGGGGGGGAGAGCGGGGGAGGGAGGGGGAGCGGGGCAGCAGACGGCGTGCAGCGGGCCCAGCGGCGGCATGGCGAGGCGCGGCGGCGCGGAATGGGAGTGCAGGTGGCTGGGCTGCCGTTGCGTGGCGGGCGGGAGACGGGCGAGCAGCAAGGCGACGGGCTGGGCAGCGCAGGGCAGGGGGCAGGTGTGCGGCGATCAGGAATCTTAGGTGCGACATTTTGCCCAGAGATGACGGGTCCAAGATGACAGGGTGGTGGTATTCGGTTCGCTACGGTACAGTGTGGTGCATCCAAAGCAATCACTTACCCTTGCGACACAACATCGCGTGTGGATTTCGTCCAACACAGCAGTTTCGTCCAATCCCAAGGCCCACTTGTCGCCTCTCCGCACCCCATTCCCCAGCCTTCCTCCACCGCGATTCAGCGCCTCCGCGGTCGTCGGCGCCCAGCTTTCCCTTCAAGTCGGCAGTCCGCGCACATTCCACGCGCACGCATCTGAGCCGTCGTCGTCAGTCGAGTCGAGGGTCGCTACGGCCGAAGGGGGTGCCGTGAGGCGCGCCGTCGGCCTACTGCAGCACCGCAGCACGCCGCCGCGCAGGCAGGCGCGGGCGCTGGCGGTGGCGAGGTGCAGGCGCACGGCCCGACGCAGCGAGACGCGGCGAGCGGTGGAGCGGCGGGGTGGGCTTGACTGAGCGAACTGGGAGGAGCGGAGGCGAGGAGAAGGGGGGAGGGAGCGAAGGAAGGGTGGTGCGGGCGAAGATACGAGGGCCGCGGAGAAGCAGAGGGTCGCAGAGGGTCGCAGAGGGTCGCAGAGGGTCGGGGATGTTCAGATCGAGGAAGAACGACGATGTGGTGAGGAGGGAGGGGCGGTGAGGAGGGAGGGGCAGTGAGGAGGGAGGGGCGGTGAGGAGGGAGGGGCGGTGAGGAGGGAGGGGCGGTGAGGAGGGAGGGGCGGTGAGGAGGGAGGGGCGGTGAGGAGGGAGGGGCGGTGAGGAGGGAGGGGCGGTGAGGAGGGAGGGGTGTGAGCCGTGCGCTGCGTGTTTCCCATGTCTCATTCCGGCGGCCTGCCCAAGTTCGCTTGTGCCATGCCCTTGCCACATGCCCCATGACCATGGCCATGCTCATGCCAAGTGCTGTGCTCCTGTGGTGTGCTCCTGTGGTGTGCTCCTGTGGTGTGCTCCTGCGGTGTGCTCCTGTGGTGTGCTCCTGTGGTGTGCTCCTGCGGTGTGCCCTGTGTCGTGTGCCTGTGGTGGCAGCAGAGCCGGTTGACCCGGCAGCAGAAAGAGCGAGTGAAGCAGTTTGTGGGCTCCACTGGGGCAAGGTGAGCCACGCATGCCACGCAAGCCATGCATACCACAGATGCCATACATGCCATGCATGCCATGAAAGCCATGCATACCACAGATGCCATACATGCCATGCATACCACGCATGCCATGCATACCACAGATGCCATACATGCCATGCATGCCACGCATGCCATGCATGCCATACATGCCATACATGCCACGCACACAAGCTCCACATTACTGCGGGCATGCTCTCATCATCGCATCACCCCCCGTACCCCTCCCCGTGCATGCATGGCCGGCTGCCAGTGAGCGCGATGCGCTGGCGGCGCTGCAGGGCAGCGAGTGGGAGGTGGCGGCAGCGCTGGCGCGCTACCAAGGGGGCACAGCCACGGCCGCCAGGGGGGGAGGGGGAGGCTTCCTGGCAGCGCTGACGGGCCATGGGCGCCTGCACTACCACCACCAGCACCAGGGCGGGCAGGCGGTGCCGCCACAGCAGCCTCCAGTGGACCCCATCCAAGAGCTCTTCCTGCGCTATAAAGGTGTGCTCTGCCGCCGGCACATGTGCGCCCTGCACGCCCTGTTCAGCAGTGCAAGCTAAGCCTTGGTCTCGTTCCTCAGTCTCCCTCCCTCTCGCCCTGCTGTGTGTGCCGCCCATCAGACCCAGACTCCGATATGATTCTGGCGGACGGCATCTCCCAGCTGTGTGAAGACCTGCAGGTGCGCTGCTCACCCTCGTGCCGCGCCTCTGCGCATTCCGTCCCTGCTTGCTTGCACGCCCAC
The DNA here is from genome assembly GCA_027943415.1 of Closterium sp. NIES-67. Taxonomy (NCBI): domain Eukaryota; kingdom Viridiplantae; phylum Streptophyta; class Zygnematophyceae; order Desmidiales; family Closteriaceae; genus Closterium; species Closterium sp. NIES-67. The sequence continues at coordinate 187,263 of BQMB01001500.1, read as the reverse complement.
AGCAACACCACACAGCTTCTCCTTCCCAACCGCTCTACCTGGTTTTCCAAAGCGGCGCCCGTGGCAGCACATGCCTCTTCGTGCCGTGGCAGCACATGCCTCTTCGTGCCGTGGCAGCACATGCCTCATCATGCCGTGGCAGCACATGCCTCATCATGTCGTCCCAACTCTGCGCCATGCCCTTCTACTCACACCCCTCCCCCTCTCCCTGTGCCATGCATGCTGCCCCGTGTTGGACATGCCATGATGACGTCATCAGGTGGAGCCACAAGACATTGTGATGGTGAGCTGCTCTCCCTCTCTGTTTGCCCACTCAACCTTTCACGCATGCCTCTCTGTTTCTTCTGGAGTGGATTCGTAGTGGACTCGTTTGCCGGCCCTTCCCGTTGCGCGTGCACCCATTCCTGCAAGTGCCACTGCGTCTCTCCCCACGTGCCCCTGCGTACTGCCATGCCCTCATGTGCTGTGTGCCATGCCCTCATGTGCTGTGTGCCATGCCCTCATGTGCTGTGTGCCATGCCCTCATGTGCTGTGTGCCATGCCCTCATGTGCTGTGTGCCATGCCCTCATGTGCTGTGTGCCATGCCCTCATGTGCTGTGTGCCATGCCCTCATGTGCTGTGTGCCATGCCCTCATGTGCTGTGTGCCCTGCCCTCATGTGATGTGTGCGCCGGCAGCTGGTGCTGTCCTGGCATCTCAACGCCGCCACCATGTGCGAGTACTCCCGCCACGAGTTCACCTCCGGCCTTCGCTCCCTGCGGTCCGTCACACTCACCCTCTCCTTGCAACGCCTTCCTGCTTGCGCCTTGCCCCTGCTGGCCAACGTGTGCTCTGCCTTGGCACTCTGCCCCTCTCTCCACCCTTGAGCCGGGGCCGTCAACGCCCTGTGTCCCGCCTTCACTCAAACAACGCCCTGTGTCCCGCCTTCACTCCCACGCGCACCTGTGCCTCCTCGCCCCTCCCACTTGTTTCCTTCCCCACACCCCCCCCACACCCCCCCCCCACCCCCCCCAACCCCCCCCACACCCGCCCCTGCCACGTGGCGTGGTGGCAGAGTGACGTCGGTGGACGCGCTGAAGGCGCTGCTGCCATCGTTCCGCCGCGAGCTGCAGGACGAGAGTGAGAGGGGGGGGGGAGGCTGGGGGCGCATGAGATGAATGAGGGGCGCATGGGAGTGAGGGGCGCATGGGAGTGAGGGGCGCATGGGAGTGAGGGGCGCATGGGAGTGAGGGGTGCATGGGAGTGAGGGGTGCATGGGAGTGAGGGGCGCATGGGAGTGAGGGGTGCATGGGAGTGAGGGGCGCATGGGAGTGAGGGGTGCATGGGAGTGAGGGGTGCATGGGAGTGAGGGGCGCATGGGAGTGAGGGGCGCATGGGAGTGAGGGGCGCATGGGAGTGAGGGGCGCATGGGAGTGAGGGGTGCATGGGAGTGAGGGGTGCATGGGAGTGAGGGGCGCATGGGAGTGAGGGGCGCATGGGAGTGAGGGGCGCATGGGAGTGAGGGGCGCATGGGAGTGAGGGGCGCATGGGAGTGAGGGGCGCATGGGAGTGAGGGGCGCATGGGAGTGAGGGGTGCATGGGAGTGAGGGGCGCATGGGAGTGAGGGGCGCATGGGAGTGAGGGGCGCATGGGAGTGAGGGGTGCATGGGAGTGAGGGGTGCATGGGAGTGAGGGGCGCATGGGAGTGAGGGGCGCATGGGAGTGAGGGGCGCATGGGAGTGAGGGGCGCATGGGAGTGAGGGGCGCATGGGAGTGAGGGGCGCATGGGAGTGAGGGGTGCATAGGAGTGAGGGGCGCATGGGAGTGAGGGGCGCATGGGAGTGAGGGGCGCATGGGAGTGAGGGGCGCATGGGAGTGAGGGGTGCATGGGAGTGAGGGGCGCATGGGAGTGAGGGGCGCATGGGAGTGAGGGGCGCATGGGAGTGAGGGGCGCATGGGAATGAGGGGCGCATGGGAGTGAGGGGCGCATGGGAGTGAGGGGTGCATGGGAGTGAGGGGCGCATGGGAGTGAGGGGCGCATGGGAGTGAGGGGTGCATGGGAGTGAGGGGCGCATGGGAGTGAGGGGCGCATGGGAGTGAGGGGTGCATGGGAGTGAGGGGCGCATGGGAGTGAGGGGCGCATGGGAGTGAGGGGTGCATGGGAGTGAGGGGCGCATGGGAGTGAGGGGCGCATGGGAGTGAGGGGCGCATGGGAGTGAGGGGCGCATGGGAGTGAGGGGCGCATGGGAGTGAGGGGCGGAGGTTGAGAGTGGGAAGCCAAGCAGCCTCTTAGGATGGGGGAGTGCAGGCGTAGCATGATAGGTGCGGGCGTTGCTCGGCTGCAGCTTCTCATCCCCTCTCTGCCTCCACCTACCTCACCACTTCCTACTCTCACGTCAACGAACAACCGCACTGTTCCCACTGCCCTTGCCCCTCGCGTTCCCCTTCCCTCTCCTGTCCCTCTTGCCCCTCTTGCCCCTCTTGTCCCTCTTGCCCCTCTTGCCCCTCTTGCCCCTCTTGCCCCTCTTGCCCCTCTTGCCCCTCTTGCCCCTCTTGCCCCTCTTGCCCCTCTTGCCCCTCTTGCCCCTCTTGCTTCCCGTGCCTCGGTGCTCGTCTTGTGCTTGCTGGTGCTGCCTCTTGGACAGATGTGTTTCGCCAAATATACAACTTTGCGTTCGCATGGGCCAAGGAAAAGGTATGCGTGGATATGGCATGTGAGCAGAGGGGGACGAGGGCAGTGTTTTGGGAGGCGTCCTTTGACCCTGCATCATTCAGAACAACCAAGGCCATGGTTGAGGGGGCAGGCGTGAGTCATGGCAGGCGTGAGTCATGGCATGCCAGTCCACTGGCAGTGCCCGGCATGCTGCAAGGCAGAGCATCGCGCCATCCACAACACCTCCTCCCATCTCACCCTCTCATTCCCTGCCTCTCTCTCCCCCCTCCCCCTTCCCAGGGGCAGAAGTGTTTGGCGCTGGACACGGCGGTGGGCATGTGGCAGCTGCTGCTGGGCTACCGCAGCTGGCCGCATGTGGACCACTGGTGCGACTTTGTCAGGGTGAGTCGCTGCCGTGCCCGCCGCTGCTGTGCCTTGGTCAGGGTGAGAGTGGTGGAGCGAGGGTGAGAGTGGTGGTGCGAGGGTGAGAGTGGTGGTGCGAGGGTGAGAGTGGTGGTGCGAGGATGACACCCGATAAGGGAGTGGGGATTGTGAAGTGAAGGAGGGGGAGTGGGGACTGATGGATCACATGGAGTGGGGCTCGTGATTCAGAGTGCAGCACTCACAATCCGCTGCACCACACGCACATGCCCTCCCGCTGCACCACAGGCACATGCCCTCCCGCTGCAACACATGGGCATGCCCTTGCCCTGCACTGACCATCCCATGTACCCCATGAATGCTGCATCTCACACCCCCCCCCTATGAGAGCAGGTGCAGCACAACAAGGCCATTTCCAAGGACACCTGGTCGCAGCTCTTCGAATTCTCCCGGGTATGCCCCTGCCCCTGCCCCTGCCCCTGCCCCTCGTAGCCTGCACCTGCATTGCTTGTCCCTCCACCCTTGCCAGGCGGGGACTCTGCCCCATGCCATCCCGTCAGCCATCATGCACCATTGTGCACCTTTCTTAAATACTGCTCCCCGTGCCATGCCCTCCTCCCCCCTCGTCCCCCCCTCTCCTGCGTGCGAGCAGCTGACCCAGGGGCAGCTGGAGCAGTACGACGAGGGCGGCGCGTGGCCGTACCTCATCGATGAGTTCGTCGACAGCCTCCGCGCCGCTGGCTCCCTGCCGCCCGCCTGACTCCTCACACACACTCCCTGCCTCCTGCCCGAGGGCTTGGGAGACCCACTCATGTGCACACAGCTGGTACCACTGTGCACCCTGGTTGAAGCGCGAAGCAGCAGCTAGGCTGTTGTACAACTCAAATCCATTTATATTGCAAAAAACCAGTAACCAGATTAGATTATGTAAGTCCTTACCCCAACCGAGAGCATGTTGCATCCAATGAGTTGCTGTATGCAAAACTCATAATGCCACGGATTGCGATATAACTCGCCACCGCGCAAAACAGTACGTTAGTAAGGAGGCATGAGTTATACTGCACAATACAATGCTTTACAGCCTGGCAGGCCAATGCCATCCCCTGTGCACTGCAAAGCAGGTGCGGAATCAATATCCCCCAAGTCACCACTGATGTTGCCGGAATAGCGGCGATTCCCCTTTGGGTGGCGGTCGGGCGGCGGGCGACTCGCCCCGGGCGGGCTGCAGGAGGGCGTCGACGAGGAAGTGGTCGGCGTGGATGGCGGCCTTGAACTCGTCGAAGCTGAGGCGGCCGTCGCAGTTGGCGTCCATGCGGTCAAAGAACTCGTCCAGAATGCCCGGCTCGAGGATGTCGGGGGGGAGGTAGTCCTCGGGCAGGGCCTGCCATGCCATGCCATGCCATGCCACGCAAGCAGGCCCAGCAGCAAGACGGCACAGAGAGGTGACGGGTGAGACCTTGAGGGAGACAACCCAAGACGTGAAGACGTGAAGACGTGACAGTGAAGGCATATCGTCTCTGTCCCTAAGATTATCTGTTCAACTGCTGGCGATGGTGTGTGGGTGCAAGATATGAGCACACATGGCACTGCTACATGACAAGTGCTGGTGGACATACATAGCGCAAGCACACACCGGCACCGCCCAGTCACCTTGAGCATGGCGGCGAGCTCGTCCTTGGAGATGTACCCCGAGTCATCCGCATCGTACATCTGCACGCCACGGAGAGGACGGCGGGGCAGGGAGAGCACAGAGAAAGGGCCACCTGGGTCCAGTGAGCCAGGTAACACACGTTTGTAGAGTCGACTGCTGCATGAGGTGCCCCTCTTCCAGCTTGGGGCACAAGCACACAGCAGCGCACCACACAGCAGCGCACCACAGAGGCGCACCTTGAAGCAGCGGCGCACCTTGAAGCAGCGGCGCACCTTGAAGCAGAGGCGCAGGGCGTCGTCGCCTTGGGACTTGCGGAAGGCGGCGAGGCCGCACACGATCTCCCTCATGTCCACCGCGCCGTTCTTGTCGCTGTCAAAGACCTCGAACACGCGGCGCGCCATGGGCACGAGGCTGCCCATGCTCAAGGCTCTCAGCACGTCCTCAAACTCCGACACCGTCACACTCGTGCCACTCGACGATCTGAGGGGGGCATGGGGGGAGGGAGGTGGGGGGGGAATGGCACACACGATCAGTGGAGGGAAGAGGCAGGTACAAGATGCGCGCGTGTGTGGAAGGGAGGGGCGAAGGGGGGGAAGAGAGGGGGCACATGCCAGCTCACATTCTCTTGAAGTGTGTGTGGAGGTCCTTGAGCTCCGTCTCATTGAGAGTGTCGAAGCCGCCCAGGATGTTTCGCAGGGCCCGCGTGCGCAGCATGAGCTTGTTGCTCACGATGCTGGCGTACGCTGCCGCGCGGAACTTGCGCCGCGCGTTGAAGGTGAGCAGGCGCCGGCACACCTCAGGCTCCATCGGCTCCTGCCGCGCCGCGTCGCCCTTCACCCACGGGTGCAGCAGCAGCTGGCAGAGGGCCAAGCACGGCACGAGGAGAGGGAGGGGGGGGGGGAGATTTCAGCAACTCCATGCAGGAAGGGCGACACATCCAGAGGGGATGCCGGGCACGCGTGGGTGGTTAGAGAGGGGGTTGCTTGCTTACTTCAGCGGCCGTGGGTCTCTTGGTGGGGTCAACGGTGAGCAGGCTGGTGACGAGCTGCTTGGCGGACTGCGAGATGCTCTTCCACGACGACTCGTCAAAGTCAAAGCTCGCCTGCCACACAATGCACCGTGGGAATGCGCAAGTTCGAGCCAGTCAGAACGACAGTTGCAGTGCAGTGCATTGCATTGCATTGCGTGGTGCAAGAGCGAGCGGTGCAGGGTGGGGACGGGACTTACGTTGAGGATGAGTTGTTGTTTGGCACGGTTGTTGAGGGCATGGAACGGCGGATACCTGCACAGAAGAAGCACCCACCAACCATGAAGCATCGATCGCTCGACCTAGCCCACAGATGCCCAGGGAGCACAAATGAATGGCACCAGTGTCACCCGCACACCAGGTCGGCCCAGCCCTTCCCCGCACAGCTTGGTTGCCCCACCCATCCGCACAGCACTGACCCTCCAGGAGCGCAACTTCACCCACCTGCACAGCATGCACTCCCCCCCCTCACTGACCCGCAGAGCATGCAGTCCCCCCCCCCCCAACCCCCACTGACCCGCAGAGCATGCAGTCCCCCCCCCCCCCAACCCCCACTGACCCGCAGAGCATGCAGTCCCCCCCCCCGCCCCCAGTGACCCGCAGAGCATGCACCCCCCCCTCCCCCCCGCCCCCAGTGACCCGCAGAGCATGCACTCCCCCCCCCCAGTGACCCGCAGAGCATGCAACCCCCCCCCCTCCCGCCCCCACTGACCCGCAGAGCAGGATGTAGAGGATGACGCCGAGCGACCACATGTCCCCGGCGGCCCGGGACTCGCGGCGGGAGAGAGCTTCGGGCGACACGTAGTCAATGGAGCCGAAGAGGCCCACGAGCGGGCTCGTCTCGCCCTCGATGGAGCTCAGCCCGAAGTCCATGATCTTGAGCGGCGAGTCGGGCGCGGGCGTGAGGAAGAGGCAGTTCTCGGGCTTGAGGTCGCGGTGCGCGATGCGCGCGGCGTGCAGGCTGCACAGCCCGCTCGCGATCTGGCGGATGACCTGCGCGGCGCCCGCCTCGGAGTAGCGCTCGTGCTGCACGATGCGGTCGAAGAGCTCGCCGCCCGAGCAGAGCTCGAGCACGAGGTGGATGCACGCCGCGTCCTCGAAGACGTCGACGAGGTGGATGACGTTGGGGTGCGGCGAGACGGCGTCCACGATGCGGTTCATCACCATGATCTCGTTCTCCACCAGCGCGTTCGACACGCTCACCCCGCCGTGCTTCTTCAGCGTCTTCACCGCCACCGCTGCGCCATCCTCCTTGCTCACGGCGCGCTGCACGACGGAGAAGCCGCCCGTGCCCAGCACCTCGTGCAGCGTGTAGAAGTCCTCCAGCCGCCGGCTCTCCTCCTCCTCCACGTCGCCCATTCACGCCGCGCTGACGGGCCAACTCCAAGACGGGCCGCCGGGCGGTCGCGCGGGCGGAGGGAGCAAACGCAGAGAATATAACCGTTCAGAATGAGAGAGGAACGGAAGCGGCAGGTTGAACGTCGCGAGAAGGTAACCACTTGGCGAAACGTCGGGAAACTTCTCGAGACGAGCGCAAAGTAGGTCCTAATTGCTACCTAACTGCGCTGCGGTAATAACCGTATTTCCACTGCCAGAAAATGAGAATCGACCTTCGTTCCCTGATTACTCTCTTCCGCCTCACCACTGAGGGAGGCCCGAGGGCCTGGTTCCTCGATTGACACGATAACCCGAAACGGGTGGGCGAAAAGCTGACGAAGATCTAATCATTTTCGCCAACAACCACAGTAGCCTGCTCCCCAAATGTGTAACTTGAGTGGGTCAACGCTCGGAATCCAATATACTCTTCGAAACGGCCTGCCAGCGGAGCAACAGCTAACCAAAAGTGCCCCCCGGTTCGGTTTCGTACCATCCGCGCTGGTAACCATTCCGACGGACACGCAAGCCAGACTGCAAGCACAGCCCCTTGAGAGTTCAGAAATGAACTCCAACTCAGCCCCACCCTCCCTCAGTTTGCCATCCATCCAGAAATCTAGGGTGCCTTCCTTGCCTCTAGTCAAGGTTCTAGTCAAGTAAGATGCGGCGCTCAGAGCTCTAAACCGCTCATTTTCGGCACGCAGAGCTCTGAATAGCTGTGAAAGTCGGCCACTTGGCTAGACTAGAAGTCTGACTAGAGGCTAGGAATTTACCCTTAGAAGTCGCAGGTACCTCGTCGGCCGCAGTAGGTCGGCTCCGCGTGCGCCATGCTCCACTTGCCGCTATCGCCCGGCCCCTCTCCGGCGGCAGCGGCTGCCCTACACGCCCGCAGGCTCCCTCTACTCCCGCGGCCCCCCCCCCGCTCGCCTGCCTTTGCTTCAATCCGCGCCCTCCGCCCGCCCTCACCCCTCCGCGCGACGTCACGCCATGCGCCAGTGCCTCCACACGCGTGTCCGCCCGCCCTCTTGCATTCCGCGGTGAGTGAGCCGTGGAGAATGGCCCGCGCCTGGACTGCCTGCGCTGCTGCCACTGCGGTGGTTTGTTCCGCGGTGAGGGGGACATTCAGTGGGACTGCGTGCCGATGGCGTTGCTCCAGTGGCGTTGAGCGGTGGGCGGTGTTGACTCATGCTGTCTGGGTGGGGCTGCCTGCCGCTCACTCACGTTGCCTGATGCGCTTTCCTTGATTCGGCTGCCACTGCATCGCTGGGATTACAGGACTGGGGTTCACACAGATAGCTGACATTCAAACCGACCACGTGCACTCGAACCAGATTGAGACGCACCCCCTGCAACCCATCCACCCCCAGCACCCCATGCATCCCATGCACCCCCTGCACCCCCTGCACCCCATGCTCCCCATGCACCCCCTGCACCCCATGCTCCCCATGCACCCCGTACACCCATGCACTCCGTGCACCCCCCCATTCACCCCATGCATCCCGTGCACCCCATGCACACCATGCATCCCATGCACCACATGCACCCCATGCACACCATGCACACCATGCACCCCGTGCATCCCGTGCACCCCATGCTCCCCATGCACCCCATGCAATGCGTGCGCCCCATGCACCCCATGCACCCTGTGCACCTCCTACACCCCCATGCACCCCATGCACCCCGTGCACCCCGTACACCCATGCACGCCGTGCACCCCCCCATGCACCCCATGCATCCCATGCACCCCATGCACACCATGCACACCGTGCACCCCGTGCATCCCGTGCACCCCATGCACCCCATGCACCCTGTGCACCGCATGCACCCCATGCACCCTGTGCACCGCATGCACCCCATGCACCACATGCACCCATGCACTCCGTGCACCCCATGCACCCCAAGCACCCTGTGCACCTCGTGCACCCCGCCCACCCCATGCACCCCATGCACCCCATGCAATGCGTGCGCCCCATGCACCCCATGCACCCCGTGCACCTCCTACACCCCATGCACCCCATGCACCCCGTGCACCCATGCACGCCGTGCACCCCCCCATGCACCCCATGCATCCCATGCACCCCATGCACACCATGCAAACCGTGCACCCCGTGCATCCCGTGCACCCCATGCACCCCATGCACCCCATGCACCCTGTGCACCGCATGCACCCCATGCACCACATGCACCCATGCACTCCGTGCACCCGATGCACCCCAAGCACCCTGTGCACCTCGTGCACCCCATGCACCCCATGCACCCCATGCACACCATGCACACCATGCTCCCCGTGTACCCCATGCTCCCGATGAACCCCATGCATCCCATGAACCCCGTGCGCGCCATGCACCCCATGCACCCCATGCACCCCCTGCACCCCATGCGCCCCATGCACCTCTTGCACCCCGAGCACGCCACGCACCCCATACACCCCATGCACGCCATGCACCCCATAGACACCATGCACGCCGTGTACCCCATGTACCCGTGCATCCCATGCGCCCCGTGCACCCCATGCATCCCATGCGCCCCATGCGCCCCATGCTCCCCATGTGCCCATGCACCCCATGCACCCCATGCACCCCATGCGGATGCACACCGTGCAACCCATGCACACGCACACCGTGCACCCCGTGCATCCCGTGCACCCCATGCACCCCATGCACCCCATGCACCCCATGCACCCCATGCACCCCATGCACCCCATACACCCCATTCAACCCATGCACCCTGTGCATCCCGTGCACCCCATGCACCCAATGCACCCCGTGCACCCTGTGCGCCCCATGCGCCCCATGCGCCCCATGCACCCCATGCACCCCATGCACCCCGTGCACCCCATGCACCCCATGCATCCCGTGCACCCATGCACTCCGTGCACACTTTGCACCCCATGCACCCCATGCACCCCGTGCACCCCATGCACCCCATGCACCCCATGCACCCCATGCACCCCATGCACCCCGTGGCACCCCATGCACCCCATGCATGCCATGGCGGATTGAGGTGTTGCACTTGAGTGAGTTGACGAGATCACAGCAGCAACCACCACTCCTGACAAAGTCGCCCCGCGCCATGGCATCCTTTGCAAAGCCTTCCGCTGGGTTCAGTGGGTTTCCGTCACTACTGCCTTCATTGGTTCTTTCATTTGAAGGCAATCAATGCAGCATCCTTCACGAAAGTATGCTCCTGACTGCTTTACCACCAATGTACCTCCCTGTTTTTTTTTCTGTCAGCCACTTCCCATTCCCCTCTCCTTTTCCCCATCCCTTCTCCCCTGTTGATCACATCCAGTGCCAGCAACGAGCCTTCCAGCCCATCTCCCATGGGGCGGACCACAGGCTTCGGTGCGCTGCTGTAGTGGCAGCCGGAGCAGGAGGCCAGCAGTTCAGTGTGTCGGATGGCGAGCTGATGGCGCGCGGCATCTCCGTGCATTGGGACACGGCGCAGCTCGACTACGCCAAGCTCGACGACCTTTTCTACCGCGCTGGCTTCCCGCGCCGCGGCCCCAAGAAGCTGCAGAGGGCCATGGGCCACTCCACCCTCGTGCTCTGGTTCTCTGCCCCAGAAGCGTCTCCTTCAGACACGCGCCCCTTCTTCTCCTCTTCCCCCTCCCCCTCCTCCCCCGCGCCCGGGGGGCCCGAGGCGGGGGTGGAGCCGGTGGCGTTTGCGCGCACGGCGGGGGACGGCGTGTTCAACGAGGTGGTGTGGGACGTGGCGGTGGACCCGCGGCTGCAGGGCAGCGGGCTGGGCAGGGCGCTCATGGAACGGCTGGTGGACGCCCTGCTGCGCTCGGGAGTGCGCAACGTGGGGCTCTTTGCGGAGCAGCGCGTTGTCACCTTCTACCGCCCGCTGGGGTTCGCCATGGACCCAGATGGCATCACATGCATGGCCCACAGGTCGCAGGAGAAAAGGGGCAAGCTATGATAATCAGGAGGGAGGGAGGGGGAGTTGTTTGCAACCCTGTATGAGTAGGAGGGAGGATAGTATAGAAGGTTGCATGAATTATTGTGTTTTGGGTGAGAATTGATGGAGGATATCAGTGAATGGGGGAGGTTAGTAAAGGGGAGTACCAGTAGCTGCCACATGCCGTATTCCCCCAAATATACGCCATGCTGTCAAACATGTGTATTTGTCATGTTTGTATAGACTGTATAGAGTCACCTCTTAGAGGATACAAAACTTAGATATATTTGTGTGTACTCTCACTTTACCACTATTTCAATTATTCTGATATGGTATCACGCGTAGGTAGGATCCCCCCCCCCCACCTACCGCTTCCGCTCATGCCCCCTAGCGCCCCTCCTGGGCCCCGTCGCGCTCCTCCCAGGCCCCGTCGCGCTCCTCCCAGGCCCCGTCGCGCTCCTCCCAGGCCCCCTAGCGCCCCTCCTGGGCCCCGTCGCGCTCCTCCCAGGCCCACTAGCGCCCCTCCTGGGCCCCGTCGCGCTCCTCCGAGGTCCCGTAGCGCCCCGTCGCGCCCCTCCTGGGCCCCGTAGCGCCCCTCCTGGGCCTCGTCGCGCCCCTCCTGGGCTTCGTAGCGCCCCTCCTGGGCCCTGTACCGCCCTCCCAGGCCCCGTCGCGCCCCTCCCAGGCCCCGTCGCGCCCCTCCCAGTCCCTCTAGCGCCCCTCCTGGGCCCCGTCGCGCTCCTCCCAGGCCCCGTAGCGCCCCGTCGCGCCCCTCCTGGGCCCCGTAGCGCCCCTCCTGGGCCTCGTCGCGCCCCTCCTGGGCTTCGTAGCGCCCCTCCTGGGCCCTGTAACGCCCTCCCAGGCCCCGTCGCGCCCCTCCCAGGCCCCGTCGCGCTCCTCCCAGGCCCCCTAGCGCCCCTCCTGGGCCCCGTCGCGCTCCTCCCAGGCCTCGTAGCGCCCCTCCTGGGCTCTTTCGCGCCCCTCCTGGGCTCCGTAGCGCCCCTCCTGGGCCCCGTCGCGCCCCTCCTGGGCCCCGTAGCGCCCCTCCTGGGCCCCGTCGCGCCCTCCTTGGGCCCTGTAGCGCCCCTCCTGGGCCCCGTCGCGCCCCTCCCAGGCCCCGTCGCGCCCCTCCCAGGCCCCGTAGCGCCCCTCCTGGGCCTCGTCGCGCCCCTCCTGGGCTTCGTAGCGCCTCTCCTGGGCCCCCCGTCGTGCCCCTCCTGGGCCCCGTAGCGCCCCTCCTCGGCCGCGTCGTACCCGTCGCCGCCGCCCGGCCCCGTCGCGCCCGCCCGACCCCGTCGCCGCCGCCCGGCCCCGTCGCGCCCGCCCGGCGCCGTCGCCGCCGCCCGGCCCCGTCGCGCCCGCCCGGCGCCGTCGCACCCTGCCCGGCCCGTCGCGCTCGCCCGGCCCCGTCGCAGCCGCCCGGCCCCGTCGCACCCGCCCGGCCCCGTCAAACCCTGCCCGGCCCCGTCACAGCCGCCCGGCCCCGTCGCACCAGCCCGGCCGCCGTCCCGCTCGCCCGGCCCCGTCGCACCGGCCCGGCCCTGCCGCACTCGCCCGGCCCCGTCGCCCCAGCCCGGCCCCGTCGCGCCCGCTCGGCCCCGTCGCGCCCGCTCGGCCCCGTCGCCCCGTCCCGGCCCTGTCGCATCAGCCCGGCCCCGTCGCGCCCGCCCGGCCCCGTCGGGCCAGCCCCGGCCCCGTCCTCCTCACTGGTACGGTTCCCCCCCCCCCCCCCCCCCCCCCCCCCCCCACCCCGCCCTGCACCGCACTGTACCGCACTGCACCGCACTGCACCGCATTGCACCGCACTGCACCGCACTGTACCGCACAGTACCGCACTGCACCGCACTGCACCGCACTGTATCGCACTGCACCGCACCCCACCTAGCTGCACCGCCCTGCAAAGCACTGGACTGTTCCTGATGGCGGCGGAGCTTCGCTTCGACGCTGAAGGTCAGCCCCTAGAGTTCGAGGCGTGGCTTGCCGACCTCCGCCGCCAACTCACTGGCCAGCGGCAGGATGGTGAACCGCTTTCCGCACACCTTGACGGTACGCTCCCCTGCCCAGACCCTCCTGCTATTCTGCCCGCTGACCCCACACCCACTGAGCGCGAGTCCACTGCTGCCACTGCCCGTGCGCGCTCTGTCTGGCTTTCTCGCGATGCTGTCGCCCAGCTTGCCATTAGCAACGCCCTCCCCCCGTCCGAGCGTCCTCGCTTTAGGTCCCTCACTACTGCTCAGGCATACTTAGATGCTGTGATCAAGCGCTATTCCACCCCTCCGGCTGCCTCGGTGGGTCGCCTGATCCTCCCGCTGCTCTTTCCTGACCTTGCTTCGTTCCCCACTGTCTCTGACCTCGCTGCTCACCTGCGCTCGATAGAGGAGACCTGGCGCGCCGCATGCACTAACGCACAGCTTAGAGCCCACCAGCCGCCCATTACCTCTACCCTCTACCTGCTTGCCACCCGCCTCCCTGACCGCCTTGCTGTCGCCCGCGACCGCTTCCTTAGTGTTCACCCCGCAGACCTCACCCTCACTGACTTTGTCGACACCCTGACTGTGATAGAGACCCGTCACCGCTCCATCGCCCAGGCGAGCGGTGTCGTGCCGGTCCCTATCTTTCAGGGTTGTGCCCCCGCTCAGTGTACCTTCTCCGACGGCTCTGCCGCAGTGGCTGAGACTGCTGCTGCAGCGCAGGCCCGTTCTGGGAAGGGCCGCCGCCCCAAGGCTGGGCGCGGCGGAGGGGGCGGCGGGGGTGCGGGCGGGGGTAGTGGTGGGGTCGGGTCGCCTGGTGCTGGAGCGGACGAGGGGACCCTGCCCAGTCCAGCTGAGTCGCCGCCCCTGCAGTTGCAGCAGCCGCAGCAGCCGCCGCAGTCGCAGCCTTCGCAGCAGCCGCAGCAGCCGTCGCAGACGCGGCAGACGAGTGTTCTCCCGCCAGGGTGGCCCGGCGCTGGCGGTGGACGGGCGCGTGGTGGTGTGCCGCGTGGTGGCTCTGCCGGCGGGCGTTGTCAGTACCAGATCCAGACCGGTCCTCGCCGCGGTTTCGTTTGCGGTAAGATCGGTCACTCCACTCCCCGCTGCTTTCGTCGCCTGGACGACCTCTTTCGTCAGCGTTTCGGCCCGTCGCCAGACCTCCCGGACTGGCACAGTTTGCTTAGTCGTCAGATTCAGATCTTTGATATGGACATGGATGCCATTGTTTCTGCTCTGCATGTGATGTATGCTGATGACTCTAGTGTGCTTCCGACTTATTACTCACTGTTGCCTAGTGTAGGTGTGCCTAGCTTAGCCTCCCCTGCTGCGTCAGGCGTAGGATCCCCTGCTTTGTGTAGTCTTGGTGCTTCTGCCGTCGTTCCGTCGCCAGACCCCTCGGCTTCGCTTTCCTTCACCTTGGACTCTGGCGCCTCTCGGTGTTTCTTCCGCGACTCCACCACCCTGACGCCGCTTCCTGTTCCTGCTGCCGTTTCTCTTGCTGACCCCTCCGGCGGCCCGGTAGTCGCCCGCAGTTCCACCACCCTTCCCTGTCCGGCGGTTCCTTCGGGCTCTCTTACAGGTCTGCATATCCCCTCGTTCTCCAGGAACCTAGTTGGTGTCGGCTGCCTCCAGGACCTTGGCGTCACCACTACGTTCCCTGGTCACGAGCGGTATGCTGTCTGTACCGAGGCCGCCACTGGTGCCCCCCTGTCCACGTTCCCCCGGGACCCGGTGTCCGGCCTGTTCACTCTGGACACCGTGCCCCCCCCAGCTGGAGCGCCCCCTCAGGTGGCTGTGTCTACCCAGGTTGCTGCTGCCTGCTCCTGTCGCTCCCTCACTCACCCGACCCTCCTGTGGCACCACCGCCTAGGTCACCCTGCGCTCCCGCGTCTGCGTCACATGTCCCAGCATGGTCTTGTCCTTGGTCTCCCAGGTTCACTCCCCGCGTTTCCCTCCTCCCCAGCTCCACCTTGCACGCCTTGTGTCGAGGGTCGGCTTCGCCGTGCCCCTCACTCCTCCTCGTTCCCCCCTACCGCCGCGCCGCTGCAGACCCTGCACCTGGACGTCTGGGGCCCCGCCCCCGTCCCTGGGCCGCGTCGCGAGCGCTACTTCCTTGTGCTTGTCGACGACTTCACTCGTTACACCACAGTCTTTCCCCTGGAGCGCAAGGCCGACGTGCCTGGCGCCCTCATCCCCTGGCTTGTCTCTGCGCGTGTCCACCGCGGTCTCCCTGTCTTGCGTCTTCACTCAAACCGTGGTGGCGAGTTTGCCTCAGGTGTCCTTGGTCGCTTTTGTCGTGCGGAGGGCATCACCCAGACGTTCACCCTACCGGACTCCCCACAGCAGAATGGGGTCGCTGAGCGACGCATCGGCTTGGTCATGGAGGTCGCTCGCACCTCCATGGTCCATGCCGGTGCACCCCATTTTCTGTGGCCGTTCGCTGTGCGCTACGCTTCTCACCAGCTTAACCTGTGGCCGCACCCTCAGCAGCCGCAGGTTTCGCCGACCCGTCTTTGGACTGGGTCTCCTGGTGACGCGTCTGCGTTCCACGTCTGGGGCTGCCTTGCTCACGTCCGTGCCTCCGGCACGGACAAGCTCACTGCCCGCACCCTTCCCTGCGTCTTCCTCGGTTTTCCCCTTGACGCGTCCGACTGGCACTTTTACCACCCGCCGTCTCACCGCTTCTTTCACTCTCGTGACGTCACCTTTGACGAGTCCGTCTCCTACTACCGCCGCTTCCCCCACCGTGGTCCCCCGGTTACCCCCCCCCTGTTCCTGGTCACCCCTTCCCCGGTAGTCCCTGCCCCTCCTCCTCCTCCTCCCCGTCCCGCCCCCTCTGGTGTCTCCCACGTCACCCCCCTTCCGTCCGTGGACCCGGTTGAGGAGTCTTCTGACTCTGGTGGCCCTCCGGTGCAGTCCTCGCCGGCCGCCCCTCCCCAGGTGTCCCCCCCCCGGTCCCCTCCTCCGCCGCCCCTGCCGCCGCTGCAGCCGTCGCCGTCGCCGCCGCCGCTGCCGCCGCCGCCGTCGCAGCCCCCGTTCGCTGACTCTGGGGGTGCTCGTCCCGGTCGCCCTGAGGGTGGTCCCTCTGGGGGTGCGGGTGTGGAGAGTGCCGGTGGTAGCCGAGGAGCAGCTTGCGGTCCAGGTGTCGCCGTTGTGCCGCCGCAGCAGCAGTCCCCGCCGGTGTCCGCCCTTCGCCTGCTCGGCCTTCCGTCCCCCGACCCTGCGTCGGTTCCTCCCCGACCGTCTCCTCCTCTTCCTGTCTACGGCCCTGTTTTCCCTCCGCCGGACTCGTCCCCG
This sequence comes from Closterium sp. NIES-67, assembly GCA_027943415.1. Taxonomy (NCBI): domain Eukaryota; kingdom Viridiplantae; phylum Streptophyta; class Zygnematophyceae; order Desmidiales; family Closteriaceae; genus Closterium; species Closterium sp. NIES-67. Next base: position 171,028 of record BQMB01001500.1, on the reverse strand, counting down.
GCCCGTCTCCCCCCTCGTTCCCCTCCTGTGTCCCCTCCTCTGTCTCCTGACCCGACTCCTCCATCGCACGTCTGGTCTCACCGTCCCTCCCGTGCTCGTCCTGCCTCGCCTGTCCTGCGCTCCCACCCTATGTTGCTTCGTTCACACGCGTCTCGTCCTCCCCTTCTGCCGTCGCCTCCTCCGTCCTCCCTTGTTGTTGCGCCCCCCCCGCTGTCCGACTACCTTCGTGCCGCTCGTCCTCTCGTTCCTCGGGTCCTTGCCTCTCTCGTTACCGACCCGTCTGTTCCCGTCTCGTGCCTTGCCGCTCTTGTCGCTGCTGTCGCTGACTTCGCCTCTACCCGCCGCCTTGACTACGCCACCGCTCTGGTCTCTGACCCTGCCTGTCCTCCGTCTGTCGGGGGTGCTCCTGCCCTTGGCAGTGACGTCCTGGAGGACCGCCAGTTCGAGCTTGCTTTCCTCTCCGAGGCTGCTCCCCATCTCTGTTCCATGCTGCTAGTCCCTGAGGGTGACCCAGACGCTTTCGACATCCCGACCCCTCGCACTTACGCTGAGGCGACTTCGGGACCCTGGGCCTCGCAGTGGATAGCTGCCATGGAGCAGGAGATGGCATCTTGGAGATCCACCGGCACCTTCGTCGACGCAGTTCCCCCACCTGGGGTGAACGTAGTCGATGGCCGCTGGCTCTTCAAGGTGAAGCGCCCTCCTGGAGAGCCGCCTGTCTTCAAGGCGCGCTATGTGGCTAGAGGCTTCAGTCAGCGCGAGGGGGTGGACTTCTTCCAGACTTTCGCTCCGACCCCGAAGATGACTACTCTTCGGGTTCTGTTACACCTAGCTGCTCAGCGTGACTACGAGCTTCACTCCCTCGACTTCTCCACTGCCTTCCTTCAGGGCAGCCTACACGAGCAGGTCTACCTGCGCCGCCCTCCGGGCTTTACTGGCACCTTCCCTCCTGGGACCCAGTGGCTCCTGCGGCGCCCCGTCTACGGCCTGCGCCAGGCTCCCCGTGAGTGGCACGATACTCTGCGTACTACGCTTGCTGACCTGCAGTTCTTTCCGTCTTCTGCAGACCCTTCACTCTTCGTTCGTGCTGGCCAGACTCCGTTCTACATCCTCGTTTACGTCGACGACCTGGTCTTTGCCACAGCAGACAGGGACGCGCTGGCCTCCGTGAAGGCAGAGCTGCTGAAGAGACACACCTGCACTGACCTTGGAGAACTGCGCCGTTACCTTGGTTGCAGATCTCCAGGGACAGAGCTGCGCGCACCATCACCCTGACTCAGTCACACTTGGTGCGCCAGGTCCTTCAGAGGTTCAGCCTTCAGTTCTCCTCTGCACAGCCCACCCCTCTGCCTGTAGACCACAGGCTCTCCGCTCCAGTGCCTGAGGAGTTGGTAGAGCCCAGCGGCCCCTACGCAGAGCTGGTGGGTTGCCTCATGTACCTGATGACTTGCACTCGCCCAGATCTCGCATACCCTCTCAGCATCCTGGCTCGCTTTGTGGCCACTGGCAGACACCGACCGCAGCACTGGTCTGCCGCTAAGAGGGTTTTGCGTTATCTTGCAAGTACATCGGGCATGGGGTTAGTGCTAGGAGGACGCAGGCCAGCGGTCCTTACTGGGCACACAGACGCTTCGTGGGCAGACGACGCTGAGACACTCCGGTCTACCCAAGGCTACTGCTTCAGCCTTGGCTCAGGTGCCGTCTCGTGGAGAGCTACTCGCTCCTCGTCTGTTGCACAGTCCAGCTGTGAGGCTGAGATCTACGCCGGTGCCATGGCGGCACAGGAGCTCCGCTGGCTGACCTTCTTGCTCACTGACTTAGGTGAGCGTCCTAGCTCTGCCCCGGTCCTGTTCGCTGACAACAGGGCCATGATCCTCCTGTGTCAGGAGCCTCGACTCGAGGGCAGAGCGAAGCACATTCAGCTGCGGTACTTCCTCCTGCGTGAGCTACAGCAGCGACGTCAGGCTCGCGTAGTACACTTGGCCTCAGGTGCCAACACGGCTGATATCTTTACGAAGGCGCTTGCGCCTAAAGATCATCAGCGGCACTGTGTACAGCTTGGTCTAGTTCCTGTAGCCTCTCACTTGCTAGGACCTTGACTTTGTACTGTCCTTTATATGTATACTCAGACTGGACTTGTGTCCTCTCCCAGTGGCTGGACTAGTAGTGCCGCCCTGCTCTTGTGCTTACCTTGTCTGTACTCCTTCTGACCGGTCGCTCAGACCCTTGTCTCAGAGGTTGGACTAGTAGTGCCGCCCTGAGCTGCTTGTTTAGGGTATTCCCCTATGCAGTGTAGGGGGTGTGTCAAACATGTGTATTTGTCATGTTTGTATAGACTGTATAGATTCACCTCTTAGAGGATACAAAACTTAGATATATTTGTGTGTACTCTCACTTTACCACTATTTCAATTATTTTGATACATGCTGCCCGCTCGCTCCGGGGAGTATGAGGAAAAGGATGGATAAGATGTCACACATGTGTATTTGTCATGTTTGTATAGACTGTATAGAGTCACCTCTTAGAGGATACAAAACTTAGATATATTTGTGTGTACTCTCACATTACGATTATTCAATTCTAATTTCTGATATGGTATCACGCGTAGGTAGGATCCCCCCCCACCTACCGCTTCCGCTCATCCCCCCTGGCCCCGTAGCGCCCCCCCCCTCAGGCCCCGTCGCGCCCCTCCCAGGCCCTCTAGCGTCCCTCCTGGGCCCCGTCGCGCTCCTCCCAGGCCCCGTAGCGCCCCGTCGCGCCCCTCCTAGGCCCCGTAGCGCCCCTCCTGGGCCCTGTACCGCCCTCCCAGGCCCCGTCGCGCCCCTCCCAGGCCCCGTCGCGCCCCTCCCAGGCCCTCTAGCGCCCCTCCTGGGCCCCGTCGCGCTCCTCCCAGGCTCCGTAGCGCCCCGTCGCGCCCCTCCTGGGCCCCGTAGCGCCCCTCCTGGGCCTCGTCGCGCCCCTCCTGGGCTTCGTAGCGCCCCTCCTGGGCCCTGTAACGCCCTCCCAGGCCCCGTCGCGCCCCTCCCAGGCCCCGTCGCGCTCCTCCCAGGCCCCCTAGCGCCCCTCCTGGGCCCCGTCGCGCTCCTCCCAGGCCTCGTAGCGCCCCTCCTGGGCTCTGTCGCGCCCCTCCTGGGCCCCGTCGCGCTCCTTCCAGGCCCCGTCGCGCCCCTCCTGGGCTCTGTCGCGCCCCTCCTGGGCTCCGTAGCGCCCCTCCTGGGCCCCGTCGCGCCCCTCCTGGGCCCCGTAGCGCCCCTCCTGGGCCCCGTCGCGCCCTCCTTGGGCCCTGTCGCGCCCATCCTGGGCCCCGTCGCGCCCCTCCCAGGCCCCGTCGCGCCCCTCCCAGATACCAGTAGCGCCCCTCCTGGGCCGCGTCGTAACCGTCGCCGCCGCCCGGCCCCGTCGCGCCCGCCCGGCGCCGTCGTGCCCGCCCGACCCCGTCGCCGCCGCCCGGCCCCGTCGCGCCCGCCCGGCGCCGTCGTGCCCGCCCGACCCCGTCGCCGCCGCCCGGCCCCGTCGCGCCCGCCCGGCGCCGTCGCACCCTGCCCGGCCCCGTCGCGCCCGCCCGGCCCCGTCGCACCCTGCTTGGTCCCGTCGCAGCCGCCCGGCCCCGTCGCACCAGCCCGGCCGCCGTCCCGCTCGCCTGGCCCCGTCGCACCGGCCCGGCCCTGCCGAACTCGCCCGGCCCCGTCGCCCCAGCCCGGCCCCGTCGCGCCCGCTCGGCCCCGTCGCCCCGTCCCGGCCCTGTCGCACCAGCCCGGCCCCGTCGCGCCTGACCGGCCCCGTCGGGCCAGCCCCGGCCCCGTCCTCCTCACTGGTACGGTTCCCCCCCCCCCACCCCGCCTTGCTCCGTGCCGCCCTGCACCGCACTGCACCGCACTGTACCGCACTGCACCGCACTGCACCGCACTGCACCGCACTGTACCGCACTGCACCGCACTGCACCGCATTGTACCGCACTGTACCGCACTGCACCGCACTGCACCGCACTGTATCGCACTGCACCGCACCCCACCTAGCTGCACCGCCCTGCACAGCACTGGACTGTTCCTGATGGCGGCGGAGCTTCGCTTCGACGCTGAAGGTCAGCCCCTAGAGTTCGAGGCGTGGCTTGCCGACCTCCGCCGCCAACTCACTGGCCAGCGGCAGGATGGTGAACCGCTTTCCGCACACCTTGACGGTACGCTCCCCTGCCCAGACCCTCCTGCTATTCTGCCCGCTGACCCCACACCCACTGAGCGTGAGTCTACTGCTGCCACTGCCCGTGCGCGCTCTGTCTGGCTTTCTCGCGATGCTGTCGCCCAGCTTGCCATTAGCAACGCCCTCCCCCCGTCCGAGCGTCCTCGCTTTAGGTCCCTCACTACTGCTCAGGCATACTTAGATGCTATCATCAAGCGCTATTCCACCCCTCCGGCTGCCTCGGTGGGTCGCCTGATCCTCCCGCTGCTCTTTCCTGACCTTGCTTCGTTCCCCACTGTCTCTGACCTCGCTGCCCACCTGCGCTCGATAGAGGAGACCTGGCGCGCCGCCTGCACTGACGCACAGCTTAGAGCCCACCAGCCGCCCATTACCTCTACCCTCTACCTGCTTGCCACCCGCCTCCCTGACCGCCTTGCTGTCGCCCGCGACCGCTTCCTTAGTGTTCACCCCGCAGACCTCACTCTCACTGACTTTGTCGACACCCTGACTGTGATAGAGACCCGTCACCGCTCCATCGCCCAGGCGAGCGGTGTAGTGCCGGTCCCTATCTTTCAGGGTTGTGCCCCCGCTCAGTGTACCTTCTCCGACGGCTCTGCCGCAGTGGCTGAGACTGCTGCTGCAGCGCAGGCCCGTTCTGGGAAGGGCCGCCGCCCCAAGGCTGGGCGCGGCGGAGGGGGCGGCGGGGGTGCGGGCGGGGGTAGTGGTGGGGTCGGGTCGCCTGGTGCTGGAGCGGACGAGGGGACCCTGCCCAGTCCAGCTGAGTCGCCGCCCCTGCAGTTGCAGCAGCCGCCGCAGTCGCAGCCTTCGCTTGCCGCAGCAGACGAGCGTTCTCCCGCCAGGGTGGCCCGGCGCTGGCGGTGGACGGGCGCGGGGTGGTGTGCCGCGTGGTGGCTCTGCCGGCGGGCGTTGTCAGTACCAGATCCAGACCGGTCCTCGCCGCGGCTTCGTTTGCGGTAAGATCGGTCACTCCACTCCCCGCTGCTTTCGTCGCCTGGACGACCTCTTTCGTCAGCGTTTCGGCCCGTCGCCAGACCTCCCGGACTGGCACAGTTTGCTTAGTCGTCAGATTCAGATCTTTGATATGGACATGGATGCCATTGTTTCTGCTCTGCATGTGATGTATGCTGATGACTCTAGTGTGCTTCCGACTTATTACTCACTGTTGCCTAGTGTAGGTGTGCCTAGCTTAGCCTCCCCTGCTGCGTCAGGCGTAGGATCCCCTGCTTTGTGTAGTCTTGGTGCTTCTGCCGTCGTTCCGTCGCCAGACCCCTCGGCTTCGCTTTCCTTCACCTTGGACTCTGGCGCCTCTCGGTGTTTCTTCCGCGACTCCACCACCCTGACGCCGCTTCCTGTTCCTGCTGCCGTTTCTCTTGCTGACCCCTCCGGCGGCCCGGTAGTCGCCCGCAGTTCCACCACCCTTCCCTGTCCGGCGGTTCCTTCGGGCTCTCTTACAGGTCTGCATATCCCCTCGTTCTCCAGGAACCTAGTTGGTGTCGGCTGCCTCCAGGACCTTGGCGTCACCACTACGTTCCCTGGTCACGAGCGGTATGCTGTCTGTACCGAGGCCGCCACTGGTGCCCCCCTGTCCACGTTCCCCCGGGACCCAGTGTCCGGCCTGTTCACTCTGGACACCGTGCCCCCCCCGGCTGGAGCGCCCCCTCAGGTGGCTGTGTCTACCCAGGTTGCTGCTGCCTGCTCCTGTCGCTCCCTCACTCACCCGACCCTCCTGTGGCACCACCGCCTAGGTCACCCTGCGCTCCCGCGTCTGCGTCACATGTCCCAGCACGGTCTTGTCCTTGGTCTCCCAGGTTCACTCCCCGCGTTTCCCTCCTCCCCAGCTCCACCTTGCACGCCTTGTGTCGAGGGTCGGCTTCGCCGTGCCCCTCACTCCTCCTCGTTCCCCCCTACCGCCGCGCCGCTGCAGACCCTGCACCTGGACGTCTGGGGCCCCGCCCCCGTCCCTGGGCCGCGTCGCGAGCGCTACTTCCTTGTGCTTGTCGACGACTTCACTCGTTACACCACAGTCTTTCCCCTGGAGCGCAAGGCCGACGTGCCTGGCGCCCTCATCCCCTGGCTTGTCTCTGCGCGTGTCCACCGCGGTCTCCCTGTCTTGCGTCTTCACTCAGACCGTGGTGGCGAGTTTGCCTCAGGTGTCCTTGGTCGATTTTGTCGTGCGGAGGGCATCACCCAGACGTTCACCCTACCGGACTCCCCACAGCAGAATGGGGTCGCTGAGCGACGCATCGGTTTGGTCATGGAGGTCGCTCGCACCTCCATGGTCCATGCCGGTGCACCCCATTTTCTGTGGCCGTTCGCTGTGCGCTACGCTTCTCACCAGCTTAACCTGTGGCCGCACCCTCAGCAGCCGCAGGTTTCGCCGACCCGTCTTTGGACTGGGTCTCCTGGTGACGCGTCTGCGTTCCACGTCTGGGGCTGCCTTGCTCACGTCCGTGCCTCCGGCACGGACAAGCTCACTGCCCGCACCCTTCCCTGCGTCTTCCTCGGTTTTCCCCTTGACGCGTCCGACTGGCACTTTTACCACCCGCCGTCTCACCGCTTCTTTCACTCTCGTGACGTCACCTTTGACGAGTCCGTCTCCTACTACCGCCGCTTCCCCCACCGTGGTCCCCCGGTTACCCCCCCCTGTTCCTGGTCACCCCTTCCCCGGTAGTCCCTGCCCCTCCTCCTCCTCCTCCCCGTCCCGCCCCCTCTGGTGTCTCCCACGTCACCCCCCTTCCGTCCGTGGACCCGGTTGAGGAGTCTTCTGACTCTGGTGGCCCTCCGGTGCAGTCCTCGCCGGCCGCCCCTCCCCAGGTGTCCCCCCCCCGGTCCCCTCCTCCGCCGCCCCTGCCGCCGCTGCAGCCGTCGCCGTCGCCGCCGCCGCTGCCGCCGCCGCCGTCGCAGCCCCCGTTCGCTGACTCTGGGGGTGCTCGTCCCGGTCGCCCTGAGGGTGGTCCCTCTGGGGGTGCGGGTGTGGAGAGTGCCGGTGGTAGCCGAGGAGCAGCTTGCGGTCCAGGTGTCGCCGTTGTGCCGCCGCAGCAGCAGTCCCCGCCGGTGTCCGCCCTTCGCCTGCTCGGCCTTCCGTCCCCCGACCCTGCGTCGGTTCCTCCCCGACCGTCTCCTCCTCTTCCTGTCTACGGCCCTGTTTTCCCTCCGCCGGACTCGTCCCCGGCCCGTCTCCCCCCTCGTTCCCCTCCTGTGTCCCCTCCTCTGTCTCCTGACCCGACTCCTCCATCGCACGTCTGGTCTCACCGTCCCTCCCGTGCTCGTCCTGCCTCGCCTGTCCTGCGCTCCCACCCTATGTTGCTTCGTTCACACGCGTCTCGTCCTCCCCTTCTGCCGTCGCCTCCTCCGTCCTCCCTTGTTGTTGCGCCCCCCCCGCTGTCCGACTACCTTCGTGCCGCTCGTCCTCTCGTTCCTCGGGTCCTTGCCTCTCTCGTTACCGACCCGTCTGTTCCCGTCTCGTGCCTTGCCGCTCTTGTCGCTGCTGTCGCTGACTTCGCCTCTACCCGTCGCCTTGACTACGCCACCGCTCTGGTCTCTGACCCTGCCTGTCCTCCGTCTGTCGGGGGTGCTCCTGCCCTTGGCAGTGACGTCCTGGAGGACCGCCAGTTCGAGCTTGCTTTCCTCTCCGAGGCTGCTCCCCATCTCTGTTCCATGCTGCTAGTCCCTGAGGGTGACCCAGACGCTTTCGACATCCCGACCCCTCGCACTTACGCTGAGGCGACTTCGGGACCCTGGGCCTCGCAGTGGATAGCTGCCATGGAGCAGGAGATGGCATCTTGGAGATCCACCGGCACCTTCGTCGACGCAGTTCCCCCACCTGGGGTGAACGTAGTCGATGGCCGCTGGCTCTTCAAGGTGAAGCGCCCTCCTGGAGAGCCGCCTGTCTTCAAGGCGCGCTATGTGGCTAGAGGCTTCAGTCAGCGCGAGGGGGTGGACTTCTTCCAGACTTTCGCTCCGACCCCGAAGATGACTACTCTTCGGGTTCTGTTACACCTAGCTGCTCAGCGTGACTACGAGCTTCACTCCCTCGACTTCTCCACTGCCTTCCTTCAGGGCAGCCTACATGAGCAGGTCTACCTGCGCCGCCCTCCGGGCTTTACTGGCACCTTCCCTCCTGGGACCCAGTGGCTCCTGCGGCGCCCCGTCTACGGCCTGCGCCAGGCTCCCCGTGAGTGGCACGATACTCTGCGTACTACGCTTGCTGACCTGCAGTTCTTTCCGTCTTCTGCAGACCCTTCACTCTTCGTTCGTGCTGGCCAGACTCCGTTCTACATCCTCGTTTACGTCGACGACCTGGTCTTTGCCACAGCAGACAGGGACGCGCTGGCCTCCGTGAAGGCAGAGCTGCTGAAGAGACACACCTGCACTGACCTTGGAGAACTGCGCCGTTACCTTGGCTTGCAGATCTCCAGGGACAGAGCTGCGCGCACCATCACCCTGACTCAGTCACACTTGGTGCGCCAGGTCCTTCAGAGGTTCAGCCTTCAGTTCTCCTCTGCACAGCCCACCCCTCTGCCTGTAGACCACAGGCTCTCCGCTCCAGTGCCTGAGGAGTTGGTAGAGCCTAGCGGCCCCTACGCAGAGCTGGTGGGTTGCCTCATGTACCTGATGACTTGCACTCGCCCAGATCTCGCATACCCTCTCAGCATCATGGCTCGCTTTGTGGCCACTGGCAGACACCGACCGCAGCACTGGTCTGCCGCTAAGAGGGTTCTGCGTTATCTTGCTAGTACATCGGGCATGGGGTTAGTGCTAGGAGGACGCAGGCCAGTGGTCCTTACTGGGCACACAGACGCTTCGTGGGCAGACGACGCTGAGACACTCCGGTCTACCCAGGGCTACTGCTTCAGCCTTGGCTCAGGTGCCGTCTCGTGGAGAGCTACTCGCTCCTCGTCTGTTGCACAGTCCAGCTGTGAGGCTGAGATCTACGCCGGTGCGATGGCGGCACAGGAGCTCCGCTGGCTGACCTTCTTGCTCACTGACTTAGGTGAGCGGCCTAGCTCTGCCCCGGTCCTGTTCGCTGACAACAGGGCCATGATCCTCCTGTGTCAGGAGCCTCGACTCGAGGGCAGAGCGAAGCACATTCAGCTGCGGTACTTCCTCCTGCGTGAGCTACAGCAGCGACGTCAGGCTCGCGTAGTACACTTGGCCTCAGGTGCCAACACGGCTGATATCTTTATGAAGGCGCTTGCGCCTAAAGATCATCAGCGGCACTGTGTACAGCTTGGTCTAGTTCCTGTAGCCTCTCACTTGCTAGGACCTTGACTTTGTACTGTCCTTTATATGTATACTCAGACTGGACTTGTGTCCTCTCCCAGTGGCTGGACTAGTAGTGCCGCCCTGCTCTTGTGCTTGCCTTGTATGTACTCCTTCTGACCGGTCGCTCAGACCCTTGCCTCAGAGGTTGGACTAGTAGTGCCGCCCTGAGCTGCTTGTTTAGGGTATTCCCCTATGCAGTCTAGGGGGTGTGTCAAACATGTGTATTTGTCATGTTTGTATAGACTGTATAGAGTCACCTCTTAGAGGATACAAAACTTAGATATATTTGTGTGTACTCTCACATTACGATTATTCAATTCTAATTTCTGATATATGACCCCACTTCCAATTCCCCTGGGAATGGGGTAATGGGAAAGGGGAAAGCGGAATGGAGAACGGGAAAGGCGAAAAGGGAAAGGCAAATGGGGAAAGCGGAAAGGGGAAGTGGGGAAGGGAAAAGGGGAAAGGAGAAAGGGGAAAGGGGAATGAGGGAAGTGTCAGCATATATTTGTTTATGTTTTAGGCTACATAGGCAGGGCTCCTGCTAGTTTTTAGGGCAGTCTGAAAATCAGACGGGTACTTAGAGCTTTGTCTGACCGTCAGACGAATTTTTTTTGCCTGTCTTACGATTCAGACGAAATGCAAGCACGTGTCTGAGAATTCAGACTGTTTATGTGCGCTGGACTGTTTTGCTGCCGCGCTCGGGGTAGAATTGAATGCGCGCGCTGCGGTGCACTTGGGACCAGGTGGCAGGCAGTGGCCCAGTGGGCATGTGGACTAGTAGTGGCCCTGCTGCTGGAAGGGTGGGTTTGTCGGTATCATACGGAAAAAAACGGCCGGTCTGATAAATCAGATGAATGTGTACATCTGGTCTGATATTTCAGACGAATTCTTATAACTTGTCTGAACAATCAGACGAATAGATTTGGCTCGTAAAAAAATCAGATGAAACATAAAAACCCGGTCTGATTTTCAGACCATCAAACCGATTTGGTCTGATAACGGGAGCCCTGTACATAGGCACTGGCTTATAGAGAGTTCAACTCCTTGGGACAAAACCACCTTGTATCACTCTTTCTAGTTCATTGCGTTATTCAAAGATGGTATCATGCTAGGTTAGATACCCCTCCACGCTTACGCTTCCGCCCCTAACCCTAGCTCATGTCCTAGACCCTAGACGCGTCTTAGCAGTGTCCCAGCCGCGTCCTAGCCGTGCCCTAGCCCTAGCCACGTCCGCGCCTTAGCTCTGTCCGCGCCGGCCCCGTCACTTCGCGCCAGCCCCATTCGTTCGCGCTGGCCCCGCTGGTTGGCGCCGGCCCCATCACTTCGCGCCGGCCCCGCCGCTTCGCGCTGGCCCCATCCGTTTGCACCGGCCCCGCTAGTTCGCAGGCATTGAGGAGGGTGCTGGTTCTGGGGGTGCTCGTCCTGGGGGTACTGCCGTGGCTTGTCCCGGCGGTCCTGGAGGTGGCACCAGTACTGGAGAGGTTTCTCGTTCTGAGGGTGTTGGCGTGGAGCGTCCCGGAGGTAGCCGTGGTGCAGCTGGAGGTTCTGGTGTCGGCGTGGAGCAGCAGCAGCAGCAGTCGTCGCCAGTGTCCGCCGTTCGCCTCCTCGGTCTTCCTTTCCCTGACCGCCCACCTGCGCCTCCCCCGCCGCCGCTTCCCCCGCATGTCTACGGCCCTGTGTTTCCTCCTCCAGACTCGTCCCCGGCTCGTTTCCCCCCACGTTCTCCTGCTGTGTCTCCTCCCTTGTCTCCTGACCCGACCCCCCTCTCCCTCTGGTGGTCTCACCGTGCCTCTCGTGCTCGTCCTGTCTCTCCTGTTCAGTGCTCTCACCCTATTTTGCTCCATTCTCACGTGTCTCGTGCTCCCCTTCTACCGTCGCCTCCTCAGTCCTCGCTTGTTGTCTCTCCTCCTCCTCTCTCTGACTTCCTCTGTGCCACTAGTCCGCTAGTCCCTTGCGTTCTCGCGTCTCTTGCTACCAACCCGTCCGTTCCTGTCTCCAGTCTTGACGCTCTTGTCGGTGCTGTCGCTGACTTTACCTCTACCCGCCGCCTTGACTACGCCACCGCTCTGGTTTCTGACCCTGCCTGTCCTCTATCCGTCGGGGGTGCACTTGCCCTAAGCAGTGACGTTTTAGAGGACAGGCAGTACGAGCTCGCTTTCCTGTCTGAGGCGGCTCCCCATCTCTGCTCCATGCTGTCAGTCCCTGAGAGTGACCCAGACGCCCTTGACATCCCGAGCCCTCGCACTTACACTGAGGCGACCTCAGGACCCTAGGCCTCTCAGTGGATAGCTGCCATGGACGCGGAGATGGCATCTTGGAGATCCACCGGCACCTACGTCGACGCAGTTCCCCCACCTTGGGTGAACGTAGTCGATGGCCGGTGGCTTATCAAGGTGAAGCGCCCTCCTGGAGAGCCGTCGGTGTTCAAAGCGTGCTACGTTGCTAGAGGCTTCAAACAGCGAGAGGGTGTTGGCTTCTTTCAGACCTTCGCCCCGACCCTGAAGATGACTACTCTTCAGGCGCTGCTACACGTAGCAACACAGCGTGACTATGAGCTCAACTCCCTCAACTTCTCCATTGCTTTCCTTTAGGGCAGCCTACACGAGCAGGTCTACCTGCGCCGTCCACACGGCTTCACCCGTACCTTTTCTCCTAGTACCAAGTGGCTCCTTCGGCGCCCAGTTTACGGCCTGCGGCAGGCGCCCCATGAGTGGCACGACACGTTGCATGCTACGTTAGCTGACCTACCATTCTTCTGGTCGTCTACAGACCCTTTGCTCTTCGTTCGTACTGGCCAGACCTCGTTCTACATCCTTGTCTACGTAGACGGCCTGGTCTTCGCTACTGCAGGCAGACACGTACTGACCTCTGTGAAGGCTAAGCTGTTAAGGAGGCACACCTGCACTGACCTAGGAGAGCTGCGCCGCTACCTTGGCCTGCAGGTCTCCAGGGACAGAGCAACGCGCACCATCACTCTCACATAGTCACACTTGGTGCGCCAAGTCCTTCAGAGGTTTGGTCTTCAGTTCTCCTCTGCATAGCCCACTCCTCTGCCAGTACATCACAGGCTCTCCACTCCATTCTCTAAGGAGTCTGTAGAGCCTACTGGTTCTTATGCAGAGCTGGTGAATTTCCTCATGCACCTGATGACTTGCACTCATCCAGATCTCGCATACCCTCTCAGCATCCTGTCGCGCTTTGTGGCCATAGGCAGACACCGACCACAACACTGGTTGGCCGCTAAGAGGGTTTTGCGTTATCTAGCAAACACATCTAGCATGGGGCTAGTGCTAGGAAGACGCAGGCCAGTGGTCCTTACAGGGTACACAGACGCTTCGTGGGCAGAGGATGCTCAGACGCTCAAGTCCAGGGCTACTGCTTTAGCCTTGGTGCAGGCACCGTCTCGTGGAGGTCCATCCGCTCATCGTCATTTGCACAATCTAGCTATGAGGCTGAGATCTACGCTAGTGCCATGGCGGCACAGGAGCTCCGCTGACTGACTTTCTTGCTTACAGACTTAGGTGAGTGGCCTAGCTCTACCCCGGTCCTGTACGCTGGCAACATGGCCATGATCCTCCAGTGTCAGGAGCCTTGACTGGAGGGCAGAGCGAAGCACATCTAGCTGCGGTACTTCCTCTTGCGCGAGCTACAGTAGCGCCGCCAGGCCCGCGTAGTTCACTTGGCCTCCGGTGCCAACACAGCTGATATCTTTACGAAGGCACTTGCGCCTAAACATCATCAGCGACACTGTGTACAGCTTGGTCTAGTTCCTGTAGCTTCTCGCTTGCTAGGACCTTGATTGTGTACCATATCTTATATTACCCTGACTAGTAGTGCCGCCCAGGGTTACTCTTGTTTTGTTTGTACTCTTGATGACTGGTCTTCAGACCCTTGCCTCAGAGGTTGGACTAGTATTGCCACCTTGAGCTGCGTGTCTCTTGCTAGTCATTACCCCTTGTCTAGCCTAGGGGGTGTGTCAACATATATTTGTATATGTTATAGGCTAGATAGGTGCACGCTTGTAGAGAGTACAACTCCTTAGGACAAATCCACCCTGTATCACTCTTTCTAGTTCATTGCGTTATTCTGAGAGAAAGGGGGAAGGGGAATGGGGAAAGGGGAATGGGGAGAGGGCAGAGGGGAGTGGGGAATGAGGAATGGGGAGAGTGGAGATGGGAATGGGGAATAGTGAATGCAGAGAGGGGAATGGGGAGAGGTGAGAAGGGAGAGGGGAGAGGGGAGAGGGGAGAGGGGAGAGGGGAGAGGGGAGAGGGGACAAGGGAGAGGGGAGAGGGGAGAGGGGGAGGGGGGAGAGGAGATGGGAGAGGGGGGAGGGGGGAGGGGGGATGGGAGAAGGAGGATGGGGAATGGGGGATTGGGGAAAGAGGAGAGTGGTTAGCGGAGAGGGGAAAGGGGAATGGGGAAAGGAGAAAGGCGAAATGGGAAAGGGGAAAGGGGAACGGGGAAAGAGGAATGGGGACCAGGCCTCTGGATAGGATTAGAAGTACTCTTTCTCGTAAGGGTACTCGCTTGCTGCCACTTTTTCTGTAAGTGTATATTTTTAAGCTACTTTGTAATATAATGGTCCTAAATAATTGTATTTTTTTCACATAAGGGTATGACTCCAGCGTAGCCTTGCACTTTACTATAGTTGCAGGATCTCGCGTGATCGGACGACTAACATGTTGCAGATCTGATGTGACGACATGCCTTGGGCTTCACTCAACAGGGTGCGCCAAGACTTTTCTTTATTAGCGCTGAAGAGGAGGGAATGACGCACCTCACTAATGGTGCAGTTTTAATTCCTGTGGTCATGGGTTATTCCCTGGACCCTTCCGATCGCGACCTGAGTTCCCGTTGTGAGTGACATGATTTCGCCAATTTTGTGAGTTGTAGGGTCAATTCAGGGGCAGCCTAGAGGCTTGGTTAAAAAAGTGCGCTATGTGCTGACTAACCCAAACGTGAAAAGTATTTGGGCTTCGTAAAAAAAAAATATTTGCCCGACATGCGAGTTGAGGTGTCCCAAACACAATCCTTTTCAGAGTTAAAGCAGATGTCACCTTGAGTGGCATGCCGTGCCCCTCTGTTTTTTTTTTTTTTTTTTTTTTTTTGTTCTCTCATTTCTTTAACTAGTGTAGTGGTGGGTACGACACTACCGACATGAAGTAAACATTCAAGACAGCAGGTTGCCGTAACAGTGTGCAAGACTTCGCGGGTGAGTGGCTCCCATTAAAAAAGCATAAACCATTAGCAGAAGAAACTAACAGCGGGAATTCCCCTCGTGCGCGGGCAGGGGCCAGGTAAAAACCAGAAAAAAAAACAGAATTTCAAGTTGCCGATATTTCGTAGGCGCGACATTCCCTCGCCGAAGTGGGTAGGGGGGAAGAGAAGGTGTGACATGTCACGTCCAGGGCTTTCTTTCGTTTTAGGCTACCCTGTAATTTCAGGGTAGTTATTCCCCCAAGTTTGAGTGGAATGCACTTGGCAGTGGGGGACTTAGCGGAATCCTTTGGGTTGCGAGGGGTACGGGAGGACTGTCTCTGTTAGTGGGGGACTTAGTCGAATCCTCTGGGTTGCGAGGGGTACTACAGGAGCTCTGTCTCTGCTAGTGAAGGAATTCACCAATTTTTTGGGGTTGCTCGAGGGCTGAGGGAGGAATGTCTTTGGCAGTGGGGAACTTAGCCGAAACCTTGGGTTGCGAGGGGTATAAGAGGAATGACTCTCGGATTGGGGGGATTTAGCCGAAATTTATAGGTTGGTAAGGGGGGAAATTATTATAGCGAGGGATCACATGTGTGATTGTGTAAGGGTGGACTTACACAACACTTTTCCGCATCAGGGTCCCTACACTCGAGCACTCTGAAAAAACTAAGGGTTTAGGGTTTAGGGTTTAGGGGAAAGGGGAAAGGGGAATGGGGAATGGGGAAAGGGGAATGGGGAATGGAGAAAGGGGAATGGGGAAAAGGGAAAGGGGAATGTGGAGTGGGCAAAGGGGAATGGGGAATGGTGAATAGGGAAAGGGGAAAGGGGAAAGGGGAAAGGGGAAAGGGGAAGGGAGAAGGGGAAAGGGGGGAAGGGGAAAAGGGGGGAGCAGGGTCCTGATTATCAGAGTTTTTTTGCCTGATTTTCTGATTTTCAGAGTGTATTTTTTAGGTTTCTCTGATTTTCCTAGACAAGGTTTTTCGATTTCTCTGATTTTCTGACAGTGTGTCTAGTTCTCTGATTTCTAGACAAGTGAATCGAATTTCTCTGAAACAGAGACATACATGCAGTACCCTGTTTCTCCGTGGAACATCCCTTCTCCCATGGCATTCTCCCTTATCCCATCGCGCTCTCGGACGAGTTGTGACTGACTCTTCTGGAGTAGTTGTGACTGGACACTTGGTGGATTACAGCCAAGTGAACCTTCGTGTTCCAAACTCAGCAAGGGCGGGTCCCTCGAGAAACCACGACTTAGTGAATGACCTTCTTAGCAGTCACGGGCCGTCTCACAGTTGATTCGTCTTAGTAAGAACTGGGTTATAGTCCGCGACGTGAGCAAAAACCAGAGTTAACAAAGGAAAACCATCTCTAGGTCGTCACGCTCGTTAGGTTCTCTCGTTATTTCTCACACCTAGCAGAAGTGCTGTGCCATCATGTGCCTGGATCGTTCGATCTACAGTTAGTGGGGTTCATAACCCAACAGTTAGGTGACACCGGTGAGTGGGGTTCAGGACCCAACTGGAGAGGGGAGACGGGTGAGTGGGGTTCATAACCCAACAGAAGAGGTGAGACGGGTTAGTGGGGTTCCGAACCCATCTGTAGAGGTGAGTCAGGTAAGTGAAGTTCAGAACCCGACAGTAGAGGACAAACGGGTGAGTTGGGTTCAGAACCCAACAGTAGAGGTGAAACAGGTGAATGGGATTCAGAAACCAAGTTAAGAGGTAAGACGGGTGAGTGGGGTTCAGATTCCAATTGGAGATGTGAGACAGGTAAGTGGGGTTCATAACCCAATTGCAGAGGTGAGACGGGTGAGTGGGGTTCAAATCCCAACTGCAAAGGTGAGACGGGATAGTGGGGTTCAGAACCCAACCATTGAGGTGAGATGGGTGAGCAGGGTTCAGGATCCGACTGAAGAGATGATTTGGGTGGGTGGGGTTCGGAACCCCACTCTACAGGTTCGACGGGTGAGTGGGGTTCAGAACCCAACTCCTGTGGTGAGACGGGTGAGTGGGGTTCACAAGGAAACTGGAAAGGTGAGTTAGGTGAGTGGGGTTTAGAACCCGTCTGTAGAGGTGAGTTGGGTGAGTGGATTTCAGAACCCAACTGCAGAGGTGAGACGGGTGTGTGGGGTTCAGATCCCCATAGTAGAGGCTAGTGGGTGAGTGGGGTTAAGAACCCAACTGTAGACGTGAGACGGGTAAGTGGGGTTCAGGACCCAACTGGAGATGTGAGACGGGTGAGTGGGGTTCAGAAGCCAACTACAGAGGTGAGACGGGTGAGTGGTGTTCCCAAAACAACAGTAGTGGTGAGACAGGTTAGTGGGATACAAAACCCAACTGTAGAGGTTAGATGGGTGATTGGGGTTCAGAACCCAACTGCAGAGGTGAGACAGTTGAGTGGGGCTCAGAACCCAACTGTTGTGGTGAGACAGGTGAGTGGGGATTAGGACCCAACTAGTGAGGTGAGACCGTTTAGTGGGGTTCAGAACCCAACGGTAGGGGTAGGACGGGTGAGCGGGGTTCAGAACCTAGTTGGAGAGGTGAGACGGATGAGTGAGGTTTAGAACCCAACAGTAGAGGTGAAACGGGTGAGTGGGGTTCATATTCCAACTAGAGAGGTGAGATGGGTGAGTGGGGTTCAGAACCCAACAGTAAAGGTGAGACGGGTTACATAACAAGACAAAAGAGGTGAGACGGGTTACTGGGTTTCAGAACCCAATTGCAGAGGTGAACCGGGTGGGTGGGTTTCAGAACCCAACTGCATAGGTGAGATGAGTAAGTGGCATTTCAGAACCCAAATGCAGAGGTGAGACGTGTGGGTGGGGTTCAAAACCCAGCTGTAGAGGTGAGACGGGTGAGTGGGGTTCAGAACCCAACTGGAGGGGTGAGACGAATGAGTGGGGTTCAGAACCCAACTGCAAAGGTGAGACGAGTGAGTGGTGTTCAGAACCCAACTATAGAGGTGAGACGGGTGGGTGGGGTTCAGGACCTAACTGGAGAGGTGAGACAGTTGAGTGGGGTTTAAAACCCAACAATAGAGGTGAGACGGGTTAGTAGGGTTCATAACCCAGCACTATAGTCTAAATGGGTGAGTGGGGTTCAGAACCAAACAGTAGAAGTAAAACGGGTAAGTGGGGTTCAGAACCCAACTAGAGAGGTGAGACGGGTGAGTGGGGATCAGAACCCAACAGTAGAGGTGAGATGGGTAAATGGGTTGAGAACCCAATTGTAGAGATGAGACGGGTGAGTGGGGTTTGGAACTCAACTGGAGAGGTGAGTTGGGTGGGAGGGGTTCAGAACCCATCTGGAGAGGTGAGACGAGTGAGTGGGGTTCATTACCCAACTGGAGAGGTGAGACGAGTGAGTGGGGTTCCGAACCCATCCATAGAGGTGACACGGGTTGGTGGGGTTCGTAACCCAACTGGGTGGGTGGGGTTCGGAACCCAACTGTAGAGGTGAGACGGTTGAGTGGTGTTCCCATAACATCAGTAGAGATGAGACGGGTCAGCGGGGTACAGAACCCAACTGTAAAGGTGAGATGGGTGAGTGGGGTTGACAACCCAACTGTAAAGGTGAGACGGGTGAGTGAGGTTCAGAACCCAACGATAGATGTAGGACGGGTGAGTGTGGTTCAGAAGCCAACTCGAGAGGTGAGACGTGTGAGTGAGGTTCAGAACTCAACAGTAGAGGTGAGACGGGTGAGTGGGGATCAGAGCGCAACTGGAGGGTTGAGACGGGTGAGAGGGGTTCAGAACCCAATTGGAGAGGTGAGACGGATGAGAGGGGTTCAGAACCCAACTACTGAGGTGAGACAGCTTAGTGGGGTTCTTAACGCAACAATTGTGGTGAGACGGGTGAGTGGGCTTCAGAACCTAACGGTAGAGGTAGGACGGGTGAGTGGGGTTCGGAACCCAACTGCAGAGGTAAGACGGGTGAGTGAGGTTCAGAACCCAACCGTAGAGGTGAGACGGGTAAATGGGGTTCAGAGCCCAACAATAGAGATGAGACGAGTGAGTGGGGTTCAGAACCCAGCTGGAGAGGAGAGACGAGTGAGTGGAGTTCAGGACCAAACTTCAGAGGTGAGACGTCTGGGTGGGGTTCAAAACCCAGCTGCAGAGGTGAGACAGGTGAGTGGGGTTCAGAACCCGACTGGGGGGGTGAGACGGGTGAGTGGGGTTTTGAACTCAATTGCAGAGCTGAGACAAGTGAGTGGGGTTGAGAACCCAAGTGCAGAGGTGAGACGATAAAGTGGGTCTCACAAGCCAACTGTAGAGGTGAGGCGGGTGGGTGGGGTTCAGAACCCAACTGCAGAGGTGAAACGGGTGAGTGGGGTTCGGGTCCCAACTCGAGAGGTGAGACGGGTGAGTGGGGTTCAGAACCCAACTGCAGAAGTGAGACGCGTGAGTGGGGTTCGGGACCCAACTGTGGAGGTGAGACGGGTGAGTGGGGTTCGGAATCCAACAGTAGAGGTGAGATGGGTAAGTGGTGTTCAGAACCCAACAGTAGAGGTGAGACAGATGAGTGGGGTTTAGAACCCAACAATAGAGGTGAGATGGGCTAGTGGGGTTCATAACACAACTGTAGAGGTGAGACGGGTGAGTGAGGTTAAGAACACAGCAGTAGAGGTTAAACGAGTTAGTGGGGTTCAGAACCCAACTGTAGAAGTGAGACGGGTGAGTGGGGTTTAGAACCCAAATGGAGAGGTAAGACGGGTGAGACAAGTTCAGAACCCAACTGCAAAGGTGAGACGTGTTAATGGGGTTCAGAATCCAACATTTGAGGTGAGACTGCTGAGTGGGGTTCAGCACCCAACTGGAGAGGTGAGACGGCTGAGTAGGGTCCATGAAACCCAACAGTAGAGGTGAGACGGGTGAGTAAGGTTCAAGACCCGACTGGAGAGGTGAGGCGGGTGAGTGGGGTTCAGAACCCAATTGCAAACTTGAGACGAGTTTCTGGGGTTTAGAACCCATCTGCAGAGGTGAGTCGAGTGAATGGGTTTCAGAACCCAACTTCAGAGGTGAGACGGGGGAGTGGGTTTCAGAACCCAATTGCAAAGGTGAGACGGCTGAGTGGGGTTTAGGACCCAACTAGAGAGGTGAGACAGGTGAGTGGGGCACAAAACCCATCTGTAAAGGTCATATAGGTTGGTGGGGTTCGGAACCCCATTTCAGAGGTGAGACGTGTGGGTGGGGTTTAGGACCCAACTGCAGAGGTGAGATGCGTGAGTGGGGCTCAGAACCCAACTGCAATGGTGAGATGGGTGAGTGGGGATCAGGACACAACTGGAGAGTTGAGACGGGTGAGTGGGGTTCAGAATCCAACAGTAGAGGTGAGATTGGTGAGTGGGGTTTAGAACCCAACTATAGAGGTGAGATGAGTGAGTGGGGTTCAGGACCCAACTGGATAGGTGAGACGGGTGTGGGGGGTTCAGAACCCAAATACAGAGGTGAGACAGGTGGGTGGGGTTCAGAACCCAACTGCAGAGGTGAGACATGTGAGTGGGGTTCAGAACCCAACTGGACAGGTGAGACGGGTGAGTGCGGTTAAGAACCCAACTGCAGAGAAGAGATGGGTGAGTGGGGTTTAGAACCCAACTGGAGAGGTGAGACAAGCTATTTGGGTTCAAAACCCAACTATTGAGGTGAGGTGGCTGAGTGGGCTTCAGAATCAAACAGTAGAGGTGAGATGGGTAAGTGGGGTTCAGAACCCAACTGTAGAGGTGCGACAGATGAGTGGGGTTTAGAACCCAACAATAAAGGTGAGACGGGTAAGTGGGGTTCAGAACCCAACTGTAGAGGTGAGACGGGTGAGTGGGGTTCAGAATCGAACTAGAGAGGTGAGACGATTGAGTGGGATTCACAACCCAACTGCAAAGGTGAGACGGGTGGGTGGGGTTCAGAACCTAACTGCAGAGTTGAGACGGGTGAGATGGGTTCAGAACCCAACTGGAGAGGTGAAACGGGTGAGTGGGGTTCAGGACCAAACTGGAGAGGTGAGACAGGTGGGGTTCAGAACCCAGCAGTAGAGGTTCAACGGGTGAGTGGTGTTCAGAAACCAATAGTAGAAGTGAAACGGGTGAGTGGGGTTCACAACCCAACTAGAGAGGTGAGACGGGTGAGTGAGGTTCAGAACCCAACAGTAGAGGTGAGTCGGGTAAATGGGGTTCGGAACCCAACTGTAGAGACGAGACGGGTGAGTGGGGTTCAAAACCCAACAAGAGAGGTGAGACGGGTGAGTGGGGTTCAGAATCCAACTGCAGAGGTAAGACGGATGAGTAAGGTTCAGAACCCATCTTTAGAGGTGATACGGGTTGGTGGGGTTCGGAACCCCACTAAAGAGGTGAGACGGGTGAGTGGGGTTTAGAACCCAATAGCACAGGTGAGTCGGGTGAGCAGGGTGAGTAACCCAACAGTAGAGGTGAGACGGGTGAGTGGGGCTTAGAACCCAAGAGTAGAGGTGAGACGGGTGAGTGGAGTTCAGAACCCAACTGCAGAGGTGAGTGGGGTTCGGAACCCAACTGTAGAGGTGAGACGGGTGAGTGGGGTTCATAACCCAACAGTTGAGGTAAGTGGGTGAGTGGGGTTAAGAACCCAACAGTAGAGGTGAGACGGGTGAGTGGGGTTCAGAAGCCAACTGCAGAGGTGAGACAGATGAGGGGGTTCAAAAACCAACTTCAGAAGTGAGACCGGTGAGTGGAGTTCAGAACAAAGCAGTAGAGGTTAATCTGGTGAGTGGCGTTTAGAACCCAACATTAGAAGTGAAACGGGTGAGTGGGGTTCAGAACCCAACTGGAGAGGTGAGACGGGTGAGTGAGGTTCTGGACCCAACAGTAGAGGTGAATCGGGTGAGTGGGGTTCAGAACCCAACTAAAAAGGTGAGACGGGTGAGTGAGGTTCAGAACCCAGCTGCAGAGGTGAGTCGGGTTAAAGGGGTTCTTAACCCAACTATTGAGAAGGGTGGGTTGGGTTCAGAACCAAGCAGTAGAGGTGAGATGGGTGAGTGGGGTTCAGAACCCAACTATAGAGGTGAGGTGCGTGAGAGGGGCTCAGAACCCAACTGCAAAGGTGAGACGGGTGAGTGGGGTTCAGGACCGAACAGGAAAGTTGAGACGGGTGCGTGGGGTTCAGAATCCAACAGCAGAGGTGATATTGGTGAGTGGGGTTCAGAACCCAACTATAGAGCTGAGACGAGTGAGTGGGGTTCAGAACCCAACTGCAGAGGTGAGACGAGTGAGTGGGGTTCAGAACCCAAGTGCAGAGGTGAGACGGGTGGGTGGGGTTCATAACCCAACTGTAGAGGTGAGACGGGTGAGTGGGGTTCAGAACCCAACAATAGAGGTGAGACAGGTTAGTGGGGTTCAGAACCCAACTGCAGAGGTGAGACGGGTGAGTGGGGTTCAGGACCCAGCTGAAGAGGTGAGACGGGTGAGTGGGGTTCAGAATGCAGTAGTAGAGGTGAGACGGGTTAGTAATGTTCAGAACCCAACTGTAGAGGTGAGACGTGTGAGTGGGGTTCAGTACCCAACTGGAATGGTGAGACAGGTGAGTAGGGTTTATAACCCAACTGCAGAGTAGACACGGGTGAGTGGGGTATAGAACCCAACTGCAGAGGTGAGACAGGCTATTTGGGTTCAGTACCCAACTATTGAGGTGAGACAGCTAGTGGGGTTTTGGACCCAACTGGAGAGGTGAGACGTGTGAATGGGGCTCAAGCCCCAACTGGAGAGGTGAGACAAATGAAAGTGGTTCCGAAGCCAACAGCAGAGGTGAGATGGGTGAGTGGGCTTTAAAATCCAATTGTAGATGTGAGATGGGTATGTGGGGTTCAGAACCCAACAATAGAGGTGAGACGGGTTAGTGGGGTTCAGAACCCATTTCTAGAGGTGAGACAGTTGAGTGGGGTTCAGAATCCAGCAGTAGAGGTTAAACAGGTGAGTGGTTTTCAGAAACCAATAGTAGAAGTGAAACGGGTCAGTGGGGTTCAGAACCCAACTGGAGAGGTGAGATGGGTGAGTGGGGTTCAGGACCCATCTAGAGAGGTGAGATGGGTGAGTGGGGTTCCGAAGCCAACAGCAGAGGTGAGATGGGTGACCGAGCTTCAGAATCCAACAGTAGAGGTGGGATGGGTAAGTTGGGTTCAGAACCCAACTGTAGAGGTGAGACGGATGAGTGGGGTTCAGAACCCAACAATAGGGGTGAGACAGGTGAGTGGGGTTCAGAATCTAGCAGTAGAGGTCAAATGGGTGAGTGGTGTTCAGAAACCAACAGTAGAAGTGAAACGGGTGAGTGGGGTTCAGAGCCGAATTGGAGAGGTGAGACGAGTGAGTGGGGTTCAGAACCCAACTGCAGAGGTGAGACGGGTGGGTTGGGTTCAGAACCAAACTGCAGAGGTGAGACGGGTGAGTGGGGTTCAGATCCCAACTGGAGAGGTGAAACGGATGAGTGGGGTTCAGGACCCAACTGGAGTGGTGAGACGGGTGAGTGGGGTTCTGAACCCAGCAGTAGAGGTGAGACGGGTTAGTGGGGTTCATTACCCAACTGTAGAGCTGAGACGGATGAGTGGTGTTCGGAACCCAACAGAAGAGGTGAGATGGGAAAATGGGGTTCAGAACCCAACTGTAGAGGTGAGACGGGTGAGTGGGGTTTAGAACCCAACTGCAGAGGTGAGACAAGCTATTTGGGTTGAGGTGAGATGGCTGAGTGGCGTTCAGGACACAACTGGAGAGGTGAGAAGGGTGAGTGGGGTTCAAGACCCAACTGGAGAGGTGAGACGGGTGAGTGGGGTTCCGAAGCCAACAGCAGAGGTGAGATGGGTGAGAGGGATTCAACAGTAGAGGTGAGATGGTTAAGTAGGGTTCAGAACCCAACTGTAGAGGTGAGATGGATGAGTAGGGTTCAGAACCCAACTGTAGAGGTCAGACGGGTGAGTGGTGTTCAGAAACCAACAGTAAAAGTGAATCGGGTGAGTGGGGTTCAGAACCGAACTGGAGAGGTGAGACGAGTGAGTCGGGTTCTGAACCCAACTGCAGAGGTGAGACGGATGGGTGGGGTCCAGAACCCAAGTGCAGAGGTGAGACGTGTGAGTGGGGTTCAGATCCCAACTGGAGAGGTGAAACAGGTGAGTGTGGTTCAGGACCCAACTGTAGAGGTGAGACCGGTGTGTGGGGTTCAGAACCCAGCCGTAGTGGTGAGACGGGTTAGTGGGGTTCAGAACCCAACTGTAGAGGTGAGACGTGTGAGTGGGGCTCAGAACCCAACTGGAGAGGTGAGATGGGTGAGTGGGGATAAGAACCCAAGAATAGAGGTGAGACAGGTGAGTGGAGTTCAGAACCCAACTGCAGAGTAGAGACGGGTGAGTGGGGTTCAGAATCCAACAGTAGAGGTGAGATGGTTAAGTAGGGTTCAGAACCCAACTGTAGAGGTGAGATGGATGAGTAGGGTTCAGAACCCAACTGTAGAGGTCAGACGGGTGAGTGGTGTTCAGAAACCAACAGTAAAAGTGAAACGGGTGAGTGGGGTTCAGAACCGAACTGGAGAGGTGAGACGAGTGAGTCGGGTTCAGAACCCAAGTGCAGAGGTGAGACGGGTGAGTGGGGTTCAGATCCCAACTGGAGAGGTGAAACGGGTGAGTGGGGTTCAGGACCCAACTGGAGAGGTGAGACCGGTGTGTGGGGTTCAGAACCCAGCAGTAGTGGTGAGACGGGTTAGTGGGGTTCAGAACCCAACTGTAGAGGTGAGACGTGTGAGTGGGGTTCAGAACCCAACTGGAGAGGTGAGATGGGTGAGTGGGGATAAGAACCCAGAAATAGAGGTGAGACAGGTGAGTGGAGTTCAGAACCCAACTGCAGAGTAGAGACGGGTGAGTGGGGTTTAGAACCCAAGTGAGGTGAGACAGGCTATTTGGGTTCAGAACCCAACTATTGAGGTGAGACGGCTGAGATGGGTTCTTTGACCCAACTGGAGAAATGAGACGAGTGAGTGGGGTTCAAGACCCAAATGGAGAGGTGAGCCGGATGAGTTAGGTTTTGAAGCCAACAGCAGAGGTGAGATGGGTAAGTGGGCTTAAGAATCCAACAGTAGAGGTGAGATGGGTATGTAGGGTTCATAACCCAACTGTAGAGGTGAGACGGGTGAGTGGGGTTCAGAACCCAACAATAGAGGTGAGACGGGTTAGTGGGGTTCCGAACCCAGCTGTAGAGGTGAGACGGGTGAGTGTAGTTCAGAGTCCAGCAGTAGAGGATAAATGGGTGAGTGGTGTTCAGAAACCAACAGAAGATGTGAAATGAGTGAGTGGGGTCAAGAACCGAACAGGAGAGGTGAGACGGGTGAGTGAGGTTTTGAACCCAACAGTAGAGGTGAGAAGGGTAAATGGGGTTCGGAACCCAACTATAGAGATGAGACGGGTGAGTGGGGTTCAAAACCCAACAGGAGAGGTGAGTCGGGTGAGTGGGGTTGAGAACCCAACTGCAGAGGAGAGACGGATGAGTGGGGTTCAGAACCCATCTGGAGAGGGGAGTCGGGTGAGTGGGGTTCAGAACCCAACTGCAGAGGGATGAGTGGGGTTCAGAACCCATCTGTAGAGGTGATACGGGTTGGTGGGGTTCGGAACCCCACTGAAGAGGTGAGACGGGTGAGTGGGGTTCAGAACGCAATGGTAGAGGTGACACGGGTGAGTGGGGTAAAGAACCCAAGAGTAGAGGTGAGACGAGTGAGTGGAGTTCAGAACCCAACTGTTGAGGTGAGTGGGGTTCAGAACCCAACGGTAGAGGTGAGACGGGTGAGTGGGGTTAAGAACCCAACAGTAGAGGTGAGACAGGTGAGTGGGGTTCAAGACCCAGCTGGAGATTTGAGACGGTGAGTGGGGTTCAGAAGCCAACTGCAGAGGTGAGATGGGTGAGTGGGGTTCAGAACCCAAATGCAGAGGTGAGACGGATGAGTGGGGTACAGAACCCAACTATTGAGGTGAGATGGCTGAGTGGGATTCAGGACTCAACTCGAGAGGTGAGTCGAGTGAGTGGGGTTCAGAACCTATCTGTAGAGGTGATACTGACTTGTGGGGTTTGGAACCCCATAGAAGAGGTTAGACAGGTAAGTGGGGTTTAGAACCCAACAGTAGAGTTGAGACGGGTGAGTGGGGTTCAGAATCCAATGGTAGAGGTGAGACGGGTGAGTGGGGCTAAGATCCCAAGAGTAGAGGTAAGACATGAGAGTGGAGTTCAGAACCCAACTACAGAGGTGAGACGGGTGAGTGGGGCTCAGAACCCAACTGTAGAGGTGAGACGGGTGAGTGGGGTTCAGAACCCAACAATAGAGGTAAGTGGGTGAGGGGGGTTCTGAACCCAACAGTAGAGGTGAGACGGGTGAGTGGGGTTCAAGACCCAGCTGGATATGTGAGACAGGTGAGTGGGTTTCAGAACCCAACTGTAGAGGCGAGACGGGTGAGTGGTGTTCACAAGCCAACAGGAGAGGTGAAACTAGTAAGTGAAATTCAAAACCCATCTGCAGAGGTGAGACGGGTGAGTGGGGTTCAGAACCCAACTGGAGAGGTGAGACAGGTTAGTGGGGTTCAGAACGCAACAATTGTGGTGAGACAGGTGAGTAGGGTTCAGAACCCAATGATAAGGAAGGACAGGTGAGTGGGGTTCAGAACCCAACTGCAAAGGTGAGACGGGTGGGTGGGGTTCAGAACCCAACATCAGAGGTGAAACGAATGAGTGGGGTTCAGAACCCAACTGCAGAGGTGAGACGGGTGAGTGGGGTTCGGGACCCAACACGAGAGGTGAGACAGGTGAGTGGGGTTCAGAACCCAACTGTAGAGGTGAGACCGATGAGTGGGGTTCAGAACCCAACTGAAGAAGTGAGACGAGTAAGTGGGGTTTAGGACCCAACTGGAGAGGTGAGACGAGTGAGTGGCGTTCAGAACCCAACTGCAGAGGTGAGACGTGTGGGTGGGGTTCAAAACCCAGCTGTAGAGGTGAGACGGGTGAGTGGGGTTCAGAACCCAACTGGAGGGGTGATACGGGTGAGTGGGGTTCAGAACCCAACTGCAGAGGTGAGACGGGTGGGTGGGGTTCAGAACCCAACTGTGGCGGTGAGACGGGAGAGTGGGGTTCAGAACCTAGCTGTAGAGGTTAAACGGGTGAGTGGGTTTCCGAACCCAACAGTAGAAGTGAAATGGGTGAGTGGGGTTCAGAACCCAACTGGAGAGGTGAGATGGGTGAATGAGGTTCAGAACCCAACAGTAGAGATGAGACTGCTAAATGGGGTTCAAAACCCAATTGTAGAGATGAGACGGGTGAGTGGGGTTCATAACCCAGCTGGAGAGGTGAGACGGGTGAGAGGGGTTCAGAACCCAACTGGAGATGTGAGACGAGTGAGCGGGGTTCAGAATCCAACAGTAGAGGTGAGATGGGTACGTGGGGTTTAGAACCCAACTGTAGAGGTGAGTCGGATGAGTGGAGTTCAAAACCCAACAATAGAGGTGAGACGGGTTAGTGGGGTTTAGAACCCAACTGTAGAGGTGAGACGCGAGAGTGGGGTTCAGAACCCAGCAGTAGACGTTAAACGGGTGAGTGGGGTTCCAATCCCGACTGTAGAAATGAAACGGGTGATTAGGGTTCAGTACGCAACAGTAGAGGTGAGACGGGTGAATGAGGTTCAGAACCCAACAGTAGAGGTGAGACGGGTGTGTGGGGTTCAAAACCAACAGTAGAGGTGAGACAGGTTAGTGGGGTTCAGAACCCAACAGTAGAGGTGAGATGGGTGAGTGGGGTTCAGAATCCATCTGCACAGGTGAGACGGGTGAGTGGGGTTCAGAACCCAATTGCACAGGTGAGACGAGTGAGTGGGGTTCAGAACCCAACTGCAGAGGTTAGACGTGTGGGTGGGGTTCAAAACCCAGCTGTAGAGGTGAGAGGGGTGAGTGGGGTTCAGAACCCAACTGCAGAGGTGAGACGGGTGATTGGGGTTCCCAAAACAACAATAGAGGTGAGACGGGTTAGTGGAGTTTAGAGCCTAACGATAGAGGTGAGATGGGTGAGTGGGGTCAAGAACCTAACAGTAGAGGTGAGACGGGTGAGTGGAGTTCAGAACCCAACTGCAGAGGTGAGATGGGTGAGTGGGGTTCAAAACCCAACACTAGAGGTGAGACGGGTGAGCGGGGCTCAGAAACCAACAATAGAGGAGAGGCGGGAGTGTGGGGTTCAGAAGCCGACTACATAGGTTAGACAGGTTAGTGGGTTCAGAACCCAACTATTGAGGTGAGACGGGTGAGTGGGGATTCGGACCCAACTAGAGAGGTGAGACGGGTTTTTTGGGTTTAGAACGGTAGAGGTAGGATGGGTGAGTGGGTTTAAGAACCCAACTGCAGAGGTGAGATGGGTGAGTGGGGTTCAGATCCCAACAGCAGAGGTGAGATGGGTGAGTGGGGTTCAGAACCCAAATGTAGAGGTGAGACCAGTGGCTAGGGTTTGGAACCCAATTGTAGGGGTGAGACGGGTGAGTGGGGTTCTCAAAGTAACAGTAGAGGTGAGATGGTCTAGTGGGGTTCAAAACCGAACTAGAGAGGTGAGAGGGGTGAGTGGGGTTCAAAACCCAAGGGTAGAAGTAAGACGGCTGAGTGGGGTTAAGAACCCCACTGTAGAGGTGAGAGGGGTAAGTGGGGATCACAACCCAATTGCAAAGGTGAGACGGGTGAGTGGGGTTCAGAACCCAACTGCAAAGGTGAGACGCGTGAGTGGGGTTCAAACCCTAAGTGCGGAAGTGAGACGGGTGAGTGGGGTTCAGAACCCAACAGGAGAGGTGAGACGGGTGAGTGGAGTTGAGGACCCAACTGCAGAGGTGAGACGGAAGAGTGGGGTTCAGAACCCAACCGTACAGGTGAGACGGGTTAGTGGGGTTCACAACCCAACCGTAGCGGTGAGACGGGTGAGTGGGGTTCACAACCCAGCAGAAATGGTTTAACGGGTGAGTGGGGTTCAGAACCCAACTACAGAGGTGAGACGGGTTAATGGTGTTCTGAAACCAACTGTAGAGGGGCGACGGGTGAGTGGGGTTCAGGACCCAACTGGAGAGGTGAGACGGGTGATTGGGGTTCAGGACCCAACTGGAGAGGTGAGACGGGTGAGAGGGGTTGAGTTCCCATCTGTAGAGGTGATCCGGGTTGGTGGGATTTGGAAACCCAATGTAGAGGTGAGACGGGAAAGTGGGGTTCAAAACCCAACAGTAGAGGTGAGATGGGTTAGTGAGGTTCAGAACCCAGCTGGAGAGTTGAGATGGGTGAGTGGGGTTCAGAAGCCAACTGCAGAGGTGAGACGGGTGTGTGAGGTTTGGAACCCAGCTCTAGAGGTGAGACGGATGAGTGGGGTTTCCAAAACAACTGTAGAGGTAAAACGGTATAGTGGGGTTCAGATTCCAACTTTAAAGGTGAGACGTGTGAGTGGGGTTTAGAACCAAACTGGAGAGGTGAGACGGGTTAGTGGAGTTCAGAACCCAACTGCAGATGTGAGTCGGGTGGGTGGGGTTCAGAACCCAACTGCAGAGGTTAGAGGGGTTAGTGGGGATCAGAACCCAACCATTTAGGTGAGACGAGTGAGCGGGGTTTAGGACCCAACAGGAGAGGTGAAATGGGTGAGTGGGGTTCGGAACCCAGCAGAAGAGGTGAGACGGGTGAGTGGGTTTCAGAAGACAACTGCAGAAGTGAGATGGATGAGTGGGGTTCAGTATCCAACTGTAGAGGTGAGACGAGTGTGTGGGGTTCAGAACCCAACTGTAGAGGTGAGACGTGTGAGTGGGTTTCAGAATCAAACTGGAGAGGTGAGACGCGTGAGTGGGGTTCAGAACCCAACGGCCCAGGTGAGATGGGTGAGTTGGGTTCAGAACCCAACTGCAGAGGTGAGAGGGGTTAGAAGGGTTCAGAACCCAACCATTGAGGTGAGACGGGTGAGCAGAGTTTAGGACCCAACCATAGAGGTGAGATGGGTGAGTGGGGTTCGCAATGCAACTGTAGAGGTGAGATAGGTGGGTGGTGTTTTGAACCCCACTCCAGAGGTGAGATGGGTGAGTGGGGTTCAGAACCCAGCAGTAGAGGTGAGACGGGTGAGTGGGGTTCAGAAGCCAACTGCAGAGGTGAGATGGCTGAGTGGTTTTTAGAAGCCAACTGCTGAAGTGAGACGGGTGAGCTGGTTTCAGAACCCAACTGTAGAGGTGAGACGGATGGGTGGGGTTCGGAACCCAACTATAGAGGTGAGACAGGTGAGTAGGGTTCAGAATGGAAATGGAGAGGTGAGACAGGTGAATGGGGATCAGAACCCAACTGCAGAGGTGAGACAGTTTAGTGGGGTTTTGAACCCAACTGCAAAGGTGAGACGGGTAAGTGCGGTTTAGAACCCAACTATTCGGTTGAGACGGGTAAGTGGGGTTTAGGAACCAAATGGAGAGGTGAGCCGGGTGAGTGGGGTTATGAACCCAACTGTAGAGGTGAGACAGGTGGGTGGGGTTTGGAACCCCACTGTAGAGGTGAGACGGGTGAGTGGGGTTCAGAACCCAACTGCAGAGGTGAGACGGGTTAGTGGGGTTCAGAACCCAACTGGAGAAATGAGACGGGTGAGTGGAGTTCAGGACCCAACTGGAGAGGTGAGACGGGTGAGTGGGGTTCAGAACCCAGCAGTAGAGGTGAGATAGGTGAGAGGGGTTCAGAACCCAGCTGTAGAGGTGAGACGGGTTAGTAATGTTCAGAATCCAACTGTAGAGCTGAGACTGGAGAATGGGGTGCAGAACCCAACAGTAGAGGTGCGAGGGATAAATGGGGTTGAGAACCCCACTGTAGAGGTGAGACGTGTGAGTGGGGTTCAGAACGCAACTAGAGAGTTGAGACGGGTGAGTGGGGTTTAGAACCCAACTGCAGAGTAGAGACGGGTGAGTGGGGTTTAGAACCGAGTTGCAGAGGTGAGACAGGCTATTTGGGTTCAGAACCCAACTATTGGGGTGAGACGGCTGAGTGTGGTTTTGGACCCAACTGGAGAGGTGAGACGGGTGAGTGGGGTTCAAGATCCAACTGGAGAGGTGAGACAAATGAAAGTGGTTTTGAAGCCAACAGCAGAGGTCAGAAGGGTGAGTGGGCTTTACAATCCAACAGTAGAGCTGAGATGTGTATGTGGGGTTAAGAACCCAAGTGTAGAGTTGAGACGGATGAGTGGGGTTCAGAACCCAACAATAGAGGTGAGACGGGTTAGTGAGGTTCAGAACCCAATTCTAGAGGTGAGACGGTTGAGGGGGGTGCAGAATCCAGCAGTAGAGGTTAAACGGGTGAGTGGTGTTCAAAAACCAACAGTAGAAGTGAAACGGGTGAGTGGGGTTCAGGACCGAACTGGAGACGTGAGACGGGTCAGTGGGATTTCGAAGCCAACAGCAGAGGTGAGATGGGTGAGTGGGCTGCAGAATCCAACGGTAGAGGTGAGATGGGTACGTTGGGTTAAGAACCCAACTCTAGAGGTGACACGGATGAGTGGGGTTCAGAACCCAACAATAGATGTGAAACGGGTGAGTGGGGTTCAGAACCGAACTGGAGAGGTGAGACGAGTGAGTGGGGTTCAAAACCCAACTGCACAGGTGAGAGGGGTGGGTGGGGTTCAGAACCAAAATGGAGAGGTGAGACAGGCTTTTTGGGTCCAGAACCCAGCTATTGAGGTGAGATGGCTGAGTGGGGTTCAGGACCCAACTGGAGAGGTGAGGCGGGTGAGTGGGGTTCAAGACCCAACTGGAGAGGTGAGATGGGTGAGTGGGGTTCCAAAGCCAACAACAGAGGTGAGATGGGTACGTGGGGTTCAGATACCAACTGTAGAGGTGAGAGGGATGAGTGGGGTTCAGAACCCAACAATAGAGGTAAGATGGGTGAGTGGGGTTTAGAACCCAACTGGGGAGGTGAGAAGGGTGAGTGGGGTTGAGGACCCAACTGCAGAGGTGAGACGGGTGAGTGGGGTTCAGAACCCAGCAGTAGAGGTGAGACGGGTGAGTGGGATTCAGAGCCCAGCAGTAGAGGTGAGATGGGTTAGTAATGTTCAGAATCCAACTGTAGAGCTGAGACGAGAGAGTGAGGTTTAGAACCCAACAGTAGAGGTGAGACGTGTGTGTGGGTTTCAGAACCCAACTGGAGAGGTGAGACGGGTTAGTGGCGTTTAGAACCCAACTGCAGAGTAGAGATGGGTGAGTGGGGTTTTGAACCCAGTTGCAGAGGTGAAACAGGCTATTTGGGTTCAGGACCCAACTATTGAGGTGAGACGGCTGAGTGTGGTTTTGGACCCAACTGGAGAGGTGAGACGGGTGAGTGGGGTTCAAGACCCAACAGGAGAGGTGAGACAAATGAAAGTGGTTCCGAAGCCAACATTAGATTTGAGACGGGTGAGTGGGCTTTAAAATCCAACAGTAGAGATGAGATGGGTAAGTGGGGTTAAGAACCCAACTGTAGAGTTGAGACGGATGAGTAGGGTTCAGAACCCAACAATAGAGGTGAGACGGGTTAGTGGGGTTCAGAACCAGACTGGAGAGGTGAAACGGGTGAGTGGGGTTCAGGACCCAACTGGAGAGGTGAGACGGGTGAGTGGGGTTTAGCATTTAGAAGTTGAGGTGAGATGGGACAGTGGGGTTCAGAACCCAACTGTAGAGGTGAGACGGATGAGTGGGGTTCAGAACCCAACCGTAGAGGTGAGACGAGTTAGTGGGGTTCAGAACCCAACTGGAAAGGTGAGACGCGTGAGTGGGGTTCAGAACCCAACTGCAGAGGTGAGACGGGTGAGTGGGGTTCAGAACCCAACTACGGAGGTGAGACGGGTTAATGGTGTTTAGAACCCAATTATTGAGGTGAGACGGCTGAGTGGGGTTCAGGACCCAACTGGAGAGGTGAGACAGGTGAGAGGGGTTCAGAACCCAGCTGTAGAGGTGATCCGGGTTGGTGGGGTTTGGAACCCCAATGTAGAGGTGAGACGGGTGAGTGAGGTTCAGAACCCAGCTGGAGAGGTGAGATGGGTGAGTGGGGTTTAGAAGCCAACTGCAGAGGTGAGACCGGTGAGTGGGCTTCATAACCCAAATGCAGAAGTGAGACGGGTGAGTGGGGTTCAGAACCCAATTGTCGAGGTGAGACGGGTGTGTGGGGTTCGGAACCCAGCTGTAGAGGTGAGACGGATGGGTGGGGTTTCCAAAACAACTGTAGATGTAAAACGATGTCTTGGGGTTCAGATTCCAAATTGGAGGTGAGACGTGTGAGTGGGGTTCAGAACCAAACTGGAGAGGTGAGACGGGTTAGTGGATTTCAGAAGCCAACTGCAGAAGTGAGACGGGTGAGTGGGGTTCAGAATCCAACTGTAGAGGTGAGACGAGTGTGTGGGGTTCAGAATCCAACTGTAGAGGTTAGACGCATGAGTGGGGTTTAGAACCCAATTGAAGAGGTGAGACGCATGAGTGGGGTTCAGAACCCAACTGCACAGGTGAGACGGGTGAGTGGGGTTCAGAACCCAACCGCAGAGGTGTGAGGGGTTTGAGGGGTTCAGAACCCAATCATTGAGGTGAGACGGGTGAGTGGAGTTTTGGACCCCACCGGAGAGGTGAGATGGGTGAGTGAGGTTCGGAATGCAACTGCAGAGGTGAGATGGGTGACTGAGGTTCAGAACCCAACAGTAGAGGTCAGACGTGTGAGTGGGGTTCAGAAGCAACCTGTAGAGGTGAGACGGGTGAGTGGTGTTTAGAAGCAAACTGCAGAAGTGAGACGGGTGTGTGGGGTTCGGATCCCAACTGCAGAGGTGAGACGGGTGAGTTGGTTTCAGAACCCAACGGTAGAGGTGAGACGGGTGGGTGGGGTTCGGAGCCCAACTATAGCATGAGACAGGTGAGTGGGGTTCAGAACCGAGATGGAGATGTGAGACGGGTGAATGGGGATCAGATCCCAATTGTGGAGGTGAGACAGGTTAGTGGGGTTTTGAACCCAACTGCAAAGGTGAGACGGGTTAGCGGGGTTCAGAACCCAACTATTGGGTTGAGATGGGTGAGTGGGGTTTAGGACCCAACAAGAGAGGTGAGACGGGTGAGTGGGGTTCAGAATCCAACAGCAGAGGTGAGATTGGTGAGTGGGGTTCAGAACCCAACAATACAGCTGAGATGAATGAGTGGGGTTCATAACCCAACTGCAGAGATGAGACGAGTGGGTGGGGTTCAGAACCCAACTGCAGAAGTGAGACGGGCGAGTGGGGTTCAGAACCCAACTGTGGAGGTGAGACGGGTGAGTGGGGTTCAGGACCTACCTGGAGAGGTGAGACGGGTGAGTGGGGTTTAGAACCAAGCAGTAGAGGAGAGACGGGTTAGTAAAGTTGAGAACCCAGCTGTAGAGCTGAGACGGATGAGTGGGGTTCAAAACCCAACTGTAGAGGTGCGTCAGGTAAATGGGGTTCAGCATCCAATTGTACAGGTGAGACGTGTGAGTGGGGTTCAAAACCCAACTGGAGAGGTGAGATGGGTGAGTGGGGTTTAGAACCCAACTGCAGAGTAGAGATGGGTGAGTGGGGTTTAGAACCCAACTGCAGAGGTGAGACAGGCTATTTGGGTTCAGAACCCAAGTATTGACGTGAGACGGGAAAATGGGGTTCGGAACCCAACAATAGAGATGAGACGGGTGAGTGGGGTTCACAACCCAACTAGAGAGGTGAGACAGGTGAGTGGTGTTCAGAACCCAACTACAAAGGTGAGATGGATGAGTGGGGTTCAGAACCCAACAGTAGAGGTGAGCAGGTTTGTGGGGTTCAGAACCCAACGGTAGAGGTGAGACGGGTGAGTGGGGTTCAAAAGCCAACTGCAGAAGTGAGACGGATGAGTGGGATTCAGAACCCAACAGTAGAGGTGAGACGGGTGAGTTGTGTGAAAAACCCAACTGTAGAGGTGAGATAGGTGAGTGGGGTTCAGAACCCAACTGCAGAGGTGAGAGAGGTGAGTGGGTTCAGAACCCAACAGTAGAGGTGAGACGAGTAAGTGGGGTTCAAAACCCAACTACTAAGGTGAGACAGGTGAGTGGGGTTCAAAACCGAACTGAAGAGGTGATAAGGGTGAGTGGTGCTCAAAACCCAACAGCTGAGGTGAGTTGGGTGAGTGGGGTTCAGAACCCAACATTTGAGGTGAGACGGGTGAGTGGGGTTCAAAGCCCATCAGTAGAGGTGAGACGGTTGAGTGGGGTTCATAACCCAACTGCAGAGGTGAGATGGGTTGGTGGGGTTCAGAACCCAACACTAGAGGTGAGAGGGGTTCGTGGTGTTCAGAACCCAACGGTAGATGTGAGACGGGTTGAGTGGAGTTCAGAAACCAAATACAGAGGTGAGACTGGTGAGTGGGGTTCAGAACCCAACTGAAGAGGTGAGACGAATAAGTGGGGTTCAGAACCCAACAGTAGAGGTGAGATGGTTAGAGGGGTTCAGAACCCAACTATAGAGGTGAGATGGGTGAATGGGGTTCAAAACCGAACTGGAGAGGTGAGACGGGTGAGTGGGGATCAGAACCAACCTAGAGAGGTGAGACAAGTGAGTCGGGTTTTGAACGTACCTGCAGAGGTGAGACGGGTTAGTTGGGTTCAGAACCCAACTATTGAGATGAGACGGGTGAGCGGGGTTTAGGACCTAACTGGAGAGGTGAGACGAGTGAGTGGGGCTCAGAACCCAAGTGTAGAGGTGAGACGGGTTGGTGGGGTTCGGAACCCCACTGTAGAGGTGAGACAGGTGAGTGGGGTTCAGAACCCAACAGTAGAGGTGAGACGGGTGAGTGGGGTTAAGAACCCAACAGTAGGGGTGAGACTGGTAAGTGGGGTTCAGAACCCAACTTCAGAGGTGAGACGAATGAGTGGCGCTCATAACCCAACAGTAGAGGTGAGCGGGTTAGTGGGGTTCAAAACCCAACAGAGAGGTGAGATGGGTGAGTGGAATTAAGAACCCAACAGTAGAGGTGACACGGGTGAGTGGGGTTCAAGACCCGACTGTAGAAGAGAGACAGGTGAGTGGGGTTCATAAGCCAACTACAACGGTGACACGGGTGAGTGGGGTTCAGAAACAAACTGCAGAAGTGAGATGGGTGAGTTGGGTTCAGAACCCAACTGTAGAGGTGACACGGGTGGGTGGGGTTCGGAACCCAACTGTAGAGGTGAGACGGGTGTGTCGGGTTCCCAAAACAACAGTGGAGATGAGACAGGTTAGTGGGGTTCAGAACTCAACTGTAGGGGTGAGACGGGTGGTTGGGGTTCCAAACCGAACTGGAGAGGTGAGACGGGTCAGTGGGGTTCAGTACCCAGCTATTGAGGTGAGACGGGTGAGTGGGTTTAAGGACCCAACTAGAGAGGTGAAACGGGTGAATGGGCTTTAGAACCCAACGGTAGAGGTAAGATGCGTGTGTGGGGTTAAAAACACAACAGTAGAGGTAAGACGGGTGAGTGGGGTTCATAAGCCAATTGTAGAAATGAGATGGGTGAGTGAGGTTCAGAACCCAACTGCAGAGGTAAGACGAGTGAGTGGGGTTCTGAACCCAACTGCAGAGATGAGCAGGGTGGGTGGGGTTCAAAACTCAACTGCAGAGGTGAGACGGGTGAGTCGTGTTCAGAACCCAACTAGAGAATTCAGACGGGTGAGTGGGGTTCAAAACCCAACAGTAGAGGTGAGACGGGATAGTGGGGTTTAGAACCCAACTGCAGAGGTGAGACGGATGAGTGGGATACAGAACCCAGCAGTAGAGGTAAAACGGGTGACTGGGGTTCAAAACCCAACGGTAGAGGTGAAAAGGGTTATTGGGGTTAAGAACCCAGCTGTAGAGGTAAGACATATGAGTGGGGTTTTGAACCCAAGAGTAGAGGTGAGATGGGTTAGTGGGGTTCGGAACCCAACTGTAGAGGTGAGACGGGTGAGTAAGGTTCAGAACCCAGCGGTAGAGGTTAATCAGGTGAGTGCGATTCAGAAACAAATAGTAGAAGCAAAATTGGTGAGTGGGGTTTAGAACCCAACTGAAGAGGTGAGACGGGTGAGAAGGGTTCAGAACCCAACTAGAGAGGTGAGATCAGTGAGTGGGGTTCAGAATCCGACTGCAAAGGTGAGACGGGTAAATGGGGTTCATAACCCAACTATTGAGGTGAGACGGCTAAGTGGGGTTCAGGACCCAAGTGGAGAGGTGAGACGGGTGAGTGGGTTTAAGAAGCCAACTGTAGAGGTGAGATGGGTGAGTTGGCGTCATTACCCAACTGCAGAAGTGAGATGGGTGAGTGGGGTTCAGAACTCAAGTATAGAGGTGAGATGGGTGGGTGGTGTTCGGAACCCAACTATAGGCGTGAAATGGGTGAGTGGGGTTCAGAACCCAGCAGTTGAGGCGAAACAGTTGAGTTGGGTTCATAACTCAACAGTGAAGGTGAAACGGGCTAGTGGGGTTCAGAACCCAACTGCAGAGGTGAGATGAGTGAGGGGTTTACAACCCAACTGCAGAAATGAGACGAGTGAGTGGGGTCCAAAACCCAACTGCAAAGGTGAGTCGAGTGAGTGGGGTTCAAAACCCAACAGCAGAGGTGAGACGGGAGAGTGGGGTTTAGGACCCAACTGTAGAAGTGAGTGGGGTTTAGGGTTTAGGTGAGAGGTGAGATGGGTGAGTGGGGATCAGAACCCAACTCCAGAGGTGAGACGGGTGAGTGGGGTTTTGAACCCAACTGCAAAGGTGAGACGGCTGGGTGGGGTTAAGAACCCAACAGTAGAGGTGATACGGGTGAGTGGAGTTTAGAACCCAACTGTAGAGGTGACATGAAAGAGTGGGGTTCAGAACCCAATGGTAGAGGTGAGACGGTTGAGTGGGGTTAAGAACCCAACAGTAGACGTGGGATGGGTGAGTGGGGTTGAAGACCCAACCGGAGATGTGAGACGGGTGATTGGTGTTCAGAACCCAACTGCGAAGGTGAGACGGGTGAGTGGGTTTCAGAACCCAACTGTAGAGGTGAGAAGGTTGGGTGGGGTTCGGAACCCAACTGTAGAGGTGAGACGGGTTAGTGGGGTTTAGAACCCAACTTTAGAGGTGAGACAAGTTAGTCGGGTTCAACCCAACTGCAGAGGTGAGATGGGTTAGTGGGGTTCAAAACCCACTTATTGAGGTGAGACGGGTGAGTGGGGTTCAGAACCCAACTATAGAGGTGAGACGAGTGGGTGGGGTTTGAAACCCCAGTGGAGAGGTGAAACGGGTGAGTGGGGTTTTGAACCCAAGAGGAGAGGTGATACAGGTGAGTGGAGTTCAGAACCCAAGTGCAGAGGTGAGTCGGGTGAGTTGGGTTCAAAACCCAACGGTAGAGGTGAGACGGGTGAGTGGGGTTCAGAACCCAACAAAAGTGGCTAGGTGGGTGAGTGGGGTTCAGAAGCCAACTGCAAAGGTGAAATGGGTGAGTGGGGTTTAGAAGCCAACTGCAGAAGTGAGACGGGTGAGTGGGGTTCAGATCCCAACAATAGAGGTGAGACGGGTTAGTGTGGTTCCCAAAACAACAGTAGAGGTGAGACCGGTTAGTGAGGTTCAGAACCCAACTGTAGAGGTGAGACGGGTGAGTGGGTTTCAAAACTGAACAGGAGAGGTGAGATTGGTGAGTGAGGATCAGAACACAACTGCGAGGGAAAGATGGTTGAGTGTGGATTTGAACCCAATTGCAAAGGTGAGACGGGTATGTGGGGTTCAGAACCCAACTATTGAGGTGAGACGGGTGAGTGGGGTATAAGACCCAACTGGAAAGGTGAGACGGGTGAGTGGGGTTCAAAACCCAACTGTAGAGGTGAGACGGGTAGGTGGGGTTCGGAACACCACTGTAGAGGTGAGACGGGTGAGTGGGGTTTAAAACCCAACAGTAGATGTGAGACGGGTGAGTGGGGTTAAGAACCCAACAGTCAAGGTGATAAGGGTGAGTGGAGTTCGGAACCCAACTGCAGAGGTGAGCCGGTGAGTGGGGTTCAGAACCCAACTGCAGAGGTGAGACGGGTGAGTGGGGTTTGGAACCCAACTGTAGTGGTGAGCGGGTAAGTTGGGTTTAGAACCCAACGGTAGAGGTGAGACGGGTGAGTGGGGTTAAGAACCCAACACTAGAGGTGAGACGAGTGAGTGGGGTTCAAGACCCAACTGGAGATATGAGAGGGTGAGTGGAGTTCAGAACCCAACTGCAGAGGTGAGACTTGTTAATGGGGTTTAAAACCCAACTATTGAGGTGTGACGGCTGAGTGGGGTTCAAGACCCAACTGGAGAGGTGAGACGGGGGCTCAGACCCCATCTGTAGAGGTGATACGGGTTGGTGGGGTTCGGAACCCCATTGATGAGGTTAGACGGGTGAGTGGGGTTCAAAACCCAACTGAAGAGGTGAGATGGATGAGTGGAGTTCAGAAGCCAACTATAGAGATGAGACGGGTGTGTGGGGTTCGGAACCCAATTGTAGAGGTGAGACGGGTGAGTGGGGTTCCAAAGCAACAGTAGAGGTGAAACGGGAAAGAGGGGTTCAAAACCCAACTGTAGAGGTGAGACGGGTGAGTGGGGTTCAGAACCAAATTTGAGAGGGGAGACGGGTGAGTGGTCATCAGAACCCAACTGTAGAGGTGAGACAGGTGAATGGGGTTTAGAACCCAACTGCAGAGGTGAGACGGGTGAGCGGGGTCTAGGACCTAGCTGGAGAGGTGAGATGGGTGAGTGGGGTTAAGAACCCAACTGGAGAGGTGAGATGGATGAGTGGGCTTTGGAACCCCAGTGCAGATGTGAGACGGGTGAGCGGGGTGAGCGGGGTTGAGTTGAGACCGGTGAGTAGGGTTCAGAACCGAACTGCAAAGGTGAGATGGGTTAGTGGGGTTCAGAACCCAACTGTAGAGGTGAGACAAGCGAGTGGGGATCAGAACCCAATGGTAGAGGTGAGACGGGTGAGTGGGATTCAGAACCCAACTGCACCAGTGAGATGGGTGAGTCAGGTTCACAACATAATTGCAAAATTGAGATTCATAACCCAACAGTAGAGGAGAGACGGGGTAATGGTGTTCAGAACCCAACTGTAGTGGTGTTCAGAACCCAACTAGAGAGGTGAGACGGGTGAGTGGTGATCACAACCCAACTGCAGAGGTGAAACGGGTGAGTGGGAATCAGAACCCAACTGTAGAGGTGAGTGGGGTTCGGAACCCAACGGTAGAGGTGAGAGAGGTGAGTGGGGTTAAGAACCCAACAGTAGAGGTGAGACAGGTGAGTCGGGTTGAAGACCCAACTTGAGATGTGAGACGGGTGAGTGGGGTTCAGAACCCAGCTGTAGAGGTGAGAAGGGTGGGTGGGGTTCTTATAACAACAGTAGAGGTGAGATGGGTTAGTGGGGTTTAGAACCCAACTGCAAAAGTGAGATGTGTAAGTGTCTTTCAAAACCCGACTGTAGAGGTGAGACGTGTGAGTGGGGAACAGAACCCAACTGCAGAGGTGAGACGAATGAGTGGAGTTTTGAACCCAACTGCCGAGGTGAAACGGAGTAGTGGGGTTCAAAACCCAACTATTGAGGTGAGACGGTAGAGTGGGGTTTAGGACCCAACTGGAGAGGTAAGACGGGTGAGTGGGGTTCAGAACGCAACTGTAGAGGTGAGTCGAGTGAGTGGGGTTCAGAAGCCAGCAATAGGGGTTTTTGGGTGAGTGGGGTTCAGAACCCAACTTGAGATGTGAGACCGGTGAGTGGGGTTCAGAACCCAACTGTAGAGGTGAGACGGGTGGGTGGGGTTCGGAACCCAATTGTAAAGGTGAGACGGGTGAGTGGGGTTCGGAACCCAACAGTAGACGTGAGACGGGTAAGTGGGCTTTAGAACCCAACTATAGAGCTGAGACAGTTGTGTGGGGTTCAAACTGAATTGGAGAGGTGAGACGGGTGAGTGAGGATCAGAATTCAAGTGCAGAGGTGAGACAAGTGAGTGGGGTTTTTAACCCAACTGCATAGGTGAGACGGGTGGGTGGGGTTAAGAACCCAACAATAGAGGTTATACGGGTGAGTGGAGTTTAGAACCCAACTGCATAGGTGACACGGGTCAGTGGGGTTCAAACCCAACTGTAGAGGTGAGACGGGTGAGTGGGGTTGAGAACCAAACAGTAGAGGAGAGCAAGTTAGTGGGGTTCAGAACCAAACTTTAAAGGTGAGACGGGTCAATGGGGTTTAAAAACCAATAGTAGAGGTGAGACGGGTGAGTGGGGTTGAAGCCCCAACTGCAAAAGTGAGACAGGTGAGTGGGGTTCCCCAAAAAGCAGTAGAGGTGAGACAGGTTAGTGGGGTTCCAAACCCAACTGTAGAGGTGAGACGGGTAGTGGGGTTAAGAGCCCAACTGTAGTGGTGAGACGGGTGAGTGGGGTTTTCAAAACAACAGTAGAGGTGAGACAAGTTAGTGGGGTTTAGAACCCAAATGTAGAGGTGATACGGGTGAGTGGGGTTAAGAACCCAACTGGAGAGGTGAGATGAGTGAGTGGCGTTAAGAACCCAAAAATCAGAGGTGAGACGGGTGCGTGGGGTTCACAGCGTAATTAAGATCCCAATAGTAGTGGTGAGACGCGTTGGTGGGGTTCAGAACCCAACAGTAGAGGTGAGACGTGTGAGTGGGGTTAAGTACCCCTGAGTAAAGGTGATACGGGTGAGTGGGGTTCAGAACCCAATAGTAGAGTTGAGACGGGTTGAGAACGCAACAAGGCGACCGGTGCGCTTTTTGACTGGTGTGCTTTTCGACAGGTGCGCTTGTTGACCGGTGCCCTTTTCGACCAGTGTGCTTTTCGACCGATGCGCTTTTCGACCAGTGCGCTTTTCAACCTGCGCGCTCTTCAACCGGTGCCCTTTCGACCGGTGCCCTTTCGACCGATGCCCTTTTCGACCGGTGCCCTTTCGACCAGTGTGCTTTTTGACAAGTGCGCTTTTCGACTCGTGCGCTTTTCGACTCGTGCGCTTTTCGACCGCTCCCCTTTTTGACCGGTGCCCTTTTCAACCGGTGCCCTCTTGACCGGTGCCCTTTTGACCGGTGCCCTTCTCGACCAGTGCCCTTTCGACCGGTGCGCTTTTCGACCGATGCGCTTTTCGACCGGTGCCCTTTTCGACCGGTTTGCTTTTCGACCGGTGCACTTTTCGACTGGTCCCCTTTTTGAACGGTGCGCTTTTCGACCGGTGCACTTTTCGACCGGTGCGCTTTTCGACCGGTGCGCTTTCCGACCCGTGCGCTTTTCGACCGGTGCGCTTTTAGACTGTTGCGCTTTTCGACCAGTGCCCTTTTCGACCGGTGCGCTTTTCGACCGGTGCGCTTTTCGACCGGTGCCCTTTTCGACCGGTGCACTTTTGGACCGGTGCCCTTTTCGACCGGTGCGCTTTCCGACCGGTGCGCTTTTCGACCGGTGCGCTTTTCGACCGGTGCCGTTTTCGACCGGTGCACCTTTCGACCGGTGCGCTTTCCGACCCGTGCGGTTTTCGACCGGTGCGCTTTTCGGCCGGTGCGCTTTTCGACCGGTGCCCTTTTCAACCGGTGTCCTTTTCGACCGGTGCCCTTTTCAACCGGTGCGCTTTTCGACCGGTGCACTTTCCGACCCGTGCGCTTTTGGACCGGTGCGCTTTTCGACCGGTGCTGAATCCCCACTACCTTGCTTAATTACCCCTACCATACTGAATTCCCCGATCTTGGTTAATGACCCATACGTTGCAGAATCACCCCTAACTTGCTTGATTACCACTAAATTGCTGTTTCCGCATATCTTGTGGAATCCCCCCTACCTTGCTGAATTCTTCCTATCTTGCTGAATCCTCCCTTCCTTGCTTTATCACCCCTACTTTGCAGAGTACTCACAACATTATTTAATCACCTCTACCTTGCTGAATTACCACTAACTTGCTTAATCACCCCTAACCTTATTAATCACCCCTTCCTTGCCTAATCACCTCAAATTTGTTTGATTCCCCCAATCTTGCTGAGGTCACCCTTCCTTGCTGAATCACCCCTGGCTTGATTCATCTCCCCTAGCTTGGTTAATCACCCCTAGCTTGCATAATCAACCCTACCTTGCTGGATTCCCACTTCTTGGTGATTTCCCCTTCCCTTGTTCAAACACTCCTACCTTGCTTAATCATCCCTACCTTGATTAACCACCCCTACCTTGCTGAATTCCCACCCCCTTTCTGAATTCCCTCTTCCTTGCTTAATCACCCCTACCTTGCTGAATCACTGCTACATTGCTGGATCCCTCCTACCTTTCTGAGTTTTCTATACAGTGACGGAAACAATTGTCCGGTTGTTTAGTCTTTTTTTGCATTTTGATGAGTGCAGTGTCGTAAATATTAAGCCTTAATTTATGGTGTGCATACACGTTGAGAAGATCAGTTAGAGAACTTATTCATGTCTGCAAATACCAGAGTAGTATAATACATGGTCCTTAAACACCTAAGCATTTCATAAGAGCACATCCGGACAATTTGTACTGAGGACAGGCAGCAAACTAGAAACAAGAAAAACTAGTACCTAGTACAGCGTCCCTTTGCGCGAATCACTGCCTTGATCCTCCTTCGGCATTCTATCAATGAGGTTTGAGCACACCTCCACCGGTATCTTGTCCCATTCCTCCTGCACCCTCTCCCATAGTTCCAACATTCCACTAGGTGGTTTTTCGTACTTCGCCAGCTCCCTTTTCAAGTGTGCCCACAGGTGCTCTATCGGGATAAGATCCGGGGAGGACGAGGGCCATTCCAGCACCACATACTCCTGCTCCCCAAGCCAGTCTTGCACTAGATGGGACTTGTGCTTGGGATAGTTGTCGTGGTGGAAAATGACCTCTGAGGGGGGGAGCTTGAAAAAGTCGATGGTCTGTGAGAGCTCATCTTGCAAGATGCTGCGATGCAGTGGCCCATCCATCCTTCCATCTATCTTGCACATGAACCCCGCCCCCTCATATGCCATGCAATCCCACACCATCACAGATCCGCCCGCATGCTTAACTGACTGTTGGACTTGATGGCTCTGGAGGTTGGTGCCCTCGCGAATCCAGGCGTATGCACGTCCGTCGGAGCAGAAACGGTTTATCTTAGTCTCATCAGACCAAATCACGCGCTTCCAGTCCTCCATCGTCCAGTCGGCATGCGACCTCGCGAAATCGAGCCGATCACGTATGCTTTTCGCAGAGAGCCTGGGTTTCTTAGGCTGCTGCACAGCGATCAAGCCCGCATATCGTA
Organism: Closterium sp. NIES-67; assembly: GCA_027943415.1. NCBI lineage: Eukaryota > Viridiplantae > Streptophyta > Zygnematophyceae > Desmidiales > Closteriaceae > Closterium > Closterium sp. NIES-67. The sequence continues at coordinate 127,145 of BQMB01001500.1, read as the reverse complement.
ACGAGTTCCTGACGGTCTTCGAGTCTACAGCCAGAGCGTGCTTCTCCTCTAACATCATTGCGGCGTCTACAATGCTTTTCACCTCCCCGCTGGTAATCGCTCGAACTATTCCGCGCTGGAGGCGGGTTGTGATTAAGCGTGGGCGGCCGGCCGTGGGCATTGTGGGTCGCACCCCATCGCGACTAGTCTCGGCAATCACCTTCAGACCGTAATCATGCATGGTGCTCTTGCCTATGCCAAGTACTTTGGCTATTTTCCTAGTCGAATGCCCATTGCGCAACACGCTTATGATTCGAGCGCACTTCTTGTCATCTACCGGCTTCATCGTGATGCGGTCGTAGGTTCGCTTCAGGACTAACTCCTAGACTAGCAACTGTTGTGCGAGACGATGTGTACCCTAAGTGACAAGCGAAAATAGATCTCGTATGTCGCTCGATATGAACTGTCCGGATCGACTGCCTAGGAGTAAATCTCAACCCCGCATTTTGGTTGTGTCACAATCGCGCCAAGCAGGATATGGTTGAAACAGAACTCCACAACCTCGTAACAGGACCGGAAAAACCCGGTGTTACTACATTCGAAGTATGTGTGGCATAGCGATAAGTTTCGAAGTGCTAAACATCCGGGCAATTTTTTCCGCCACTGTATCTAGCTGAATCCCCTACCTTGCTGAATTCCACCTCTCAATCTGAATCCCCATTACCAGGCTGAATTTTCCCTATCTAGTTGCATCTCCCCTACCTTGCTGAATTTCCACTACCTTGCTCAATCACCCCTGCCTTTCTCAATCGCCCCTACCTTTATTTATCACCCCTACCTTACTTAATCACTCACATCTTGGTGAATCTCCACTACCTTGCTGAATCCCCCCTTCGTTGTTGAATCACCCCTACCTTGCCGAATCCCCCCTACCTTGCTGAATTCTCCCTATCTTGCTGAATTCCCGCTACCTTGCTTAATCACCCCAACCTTGACAAATTCTCCATATCTTGCAAAATCATCCCTCCCTTTCTTAATCATCCCTACCTTGCATAATCACCCATACCTTGCTTAATCACCCCTACCTTGCTCAATCACCACTACCTTTATTAAACACCCCTTATTTGCTTAATCACCCTTGACTTGCTGAATCCTTCCTGCCTTGCTGAATCGCCCGTTCCTTGTGGAATCACCCCTACCTTGCTAGATCCCCCCTACCTTGCTGAATTCTCCCTATCTTGCGGAATCCCTGCTACCTTGCTTAATCACCCTTATCTTGCTGAATTCCCACTACCTTCCTGAATTCTCTCTTCCTTGCTTAATCACCCCTACCTTGATCAATCATCCCTACCTTGATTAATCACCCATACCTTGCATAATTACCCCTCCCTTGCTGAATTCTCCCTACCTTGATGAATTCTCCCTTTCTTGTGGAATGCCCCCTTCCTTGCATAGTCACCCCTATGTTGATGAATTTCCATTGCCATGCCTAATCACTCCTACCTTGCTTAATCACCCCTTCCTTGCTTAGTCACCCCTACCATTCTGAATCACCCCTACCTTGCTTAATCACCCCTACCTTGCTGAATTCCCACTACGTTGCTTAATCAACCCTACCTTGCTGAATCACCCCTACCTTGCTTAATCACCTTTACCTTGCTCAAATCCCACTACCTTGCTAAAATAACCCCACTTTTTTGTTTAATCACTACTATTTGCTCAATGACCCGTACCTTGAATGATCATCCCAACATTGCATAATCACCCAAAATTTGCAGAATTCCCTATAAATTACTGAATCTCCCCCTACCTTGCTGTGTTTTCTCTATCTTGCTAAATTTCGCCTCCCTTGCAGAATCACCTCTATTTTACTTAATCAACCCTACCTTGCTAAATTCCTCCTTCTTTTCTAAATCACCCCTATCTTGCTCAGTCACCCCTACCTTTCTTAATCACCCCTACCTTGCTTAATCACCCGAATACTGCAGAATTTCCAAAATCTTGCAAAATAACCCCTACCTTGCTGAATTCCCCCTTCCTTGATTGATCACCCCTACCTTGCACAATCACCCCTTCCCTTATTAATCACCGCTACCTTGCGAAATCAACCCTACCTTAATGAATCCCCCCTTCCTTGTTGAATCAACCGTACCTTGCTGAAGTCTCCATATCTTGCTAAAATCATCCCTACCTTGCTTAATCACCCCCACCTAGCTCAATTCTCCCTTTTTGCGGAAACCTCCCCACCTTTCTTAATCACCCTTACCCTGTTGAATCACCCATATCTTGCGTAATCACGCCTACCTTGCTGAATCACCCCTACCTTGCTTAATCACCCCTATATTGCTTTATTACCCCAACCTGGCTTGATCACCCCTATCTTGATTTATCACCCCTACCTTCCTTAATCACCCCTACCTTGTTGAATTCCCCCTACTTTCCTGAATTCTCTCTATCTTGTGGAATCCCCCCTTCATTGCATAATCACTGGTACTTTTATCAATTTCCACTCCCTTGCAGAATCACCCCTACCTTGCGTACTCACACCTGCTTTGCTGAATTCCCAACCTTTTGTTGAATTCCCTCCACCTTTCTTAATCACCCCTACCTTTATACATGATCTGTACGATGCTGAATCGTCCCTCCCTTGCTGAATCCCCAACACCTTGCTAAATCATCCCTACCTTGCTTGATGACGCCTACCTTGCTGAATTCCACTACCTTGTTCAATTCCCCCTCTCTTTTTTATGCAATCCTACCTTGCTTAGTCTCCCATACCATGATTAATAACCCCAAAATTCCATTAATCACCCCTATCTTGTTTAATCCCCCCTACCTTGCTGAATCATCCCTACCTTGCTTAATCACGCCTATCTTGCTGAATTCCCACTACCTTGCTGAATTCCCTCTACTTGTTTAAGCAATCCTACCTTGCTTTATCTTCCCTACCTTGATTTATAACCCCTACCTAGCATTTATAGCCCCTACCTAGCATTTATCACCCCTACCTTGCTGAATTCCCCCTCTCTCACTAAATCCCCCCTACCTTGCCGATTTTCCACTACCTTCCATCATCACCCCTACCTTGCTCAATCACCACTACCTTTATTAAACACCCCTTCCTTGCTTAATCACCCTTGTCTTGCTGAATCCCCCCTGCGTTGCTGAATCGCCCCTTCGTAGTTCAATCACCCCTACCCTGCTAAATCCCCCCTAAATTGCTGAATTCTCCCTATCTTGCTGAATCCCCGCTACCTTGCTTAATCACCCCTACCTTGCTGAATTCTCCCAATCTTGCCGAATTCTCCCATTCTTTCGTAATTACCCCTACCTTGCTTAATCACCCCTACCTTGATCAATCACCCCTACCTTGATTAGTCACCCATTCCTTGCATAATTACCCCTACCTTGCTGAATTCTCCCTACCTTGCTGAACTATCACTTTCTTGTGGAATGCCCCCATTCTTGCATAGTCACCAAAATTTTGAGGAATTCCCATTGCCATGCCTAATCACTCCTACCTTGCTTAATCACCCCTTCCTTGCTTAGTCACCCCTACCATTCTGAATCACCCCTACCTTGCTTAATCACCCCTACCTTGCTGAATTTCTACACTTTTGCTGAATTCCCCCTACCTTGCTTCATAACCCCTACCTTGATTAATCATCCCTACGATGCTTAATCATCCCTACCTTGCTGGATTCCCCCCATCTTGCTAAATCCCCCCTACCTTGTTGAATTCTCCCAAACTTGCGGAATCCCTCCTTCCTTGCAGAATCACCCCTACTTTGCTGAATTCCCACTACCTAAATCAATCACCCCTACCTTATAAATCAACCCCACCTTGCTTAATCACCCCTACCTTGGTTAATCAGCCCTACCTTGCTGAATTCTTCTTAATTTGCTGAATAATCCCTACCTTTCATAATCTCCCCAACCTTGCTTAATCACCCCTACCTTGCTGATTTCCCACCCCCTTTCTGACTTTCCTCTTCCTTGCTTAATCACCCCTACCTTGATCAATCACCCCTACCTTGCTGGATCACTGCTAAATTGCTGAATCCCCCCTACCTTGCTGAATCTCGCCTTCCTTACTGAACCCCCACTTCCTTGCTGAATCATCCCAATCTTGCTTTATCACCCCTACCTTGCTGAATCCCCCCTTCCTTGTTAGATTTTCCCTACCTTGCTTAATCACCCCTGACTTGCTGAATTCGCTCTATCTTGCTGAATTCCCCCTACCTTGCTGGATCACTGCTACATTGCTGAATCCCTCCTACCTTTCTGAGTTTTCTATATCTAGCTGAATCCCCTACCTTAATCATCCCTACCTCGCTGAATTCCCCCTGTCTTGCTGAATCCCCCCTATCTTGCTGAATCCCCAATACATTGCTTAATTACCCCTACAAAACTGAATCCCCCCTTTCTTGCCGAATCACCCCTCACTTGCTTGATCACCCCTTAATTGCTGAATTCCCCATATCTTGTTGAATCCCCCCTACCTTCCTGAATTCTCAATATCTTGCTAAATCCACCCCTACCTTGCAGAGTACTCACTACATTATTTCATCACCTCTACCTTGCTTAATCACCCCTACCTTGTTGAATCACCTCAACATTGCTGAATAACCTTTGCCTGCTTAATCACGCCTACCCTTCACCCCTTCCTTGCCTAATCACCCCTAAATCGTTGAATTTCCCCTATCATGCTGAAGTAACCCTACCTTGCTGAATCACCCCTAGCTTGCTTAATCACTCCTAGCTTACTTAATCACCCCTACCTTGCTGAATTCCCACTACCTTGCTAATTTCCCCTTTCCTTGTTTGAACACTCCTACCTTGCTTTATCAGCCCTACCTTGATTAATCACCACTAAGTTGCATAATCATCTCTACCTTGCTGAATTCCCCCTATCTTGCCGGATCCCCCTTACCTTGCTGAATTCTCCCTACATTGCTGAATCCCCCCTACCGTACCTAAGCACCCCTACCTTGCTGAATTACCCCTAGCTTGTTTAAGCACTCCGACCTTTCTTAGTCTCCCATACCTCGATTAATAATCCCTACCTAGCATTAATCACCCCTACCTTGCTGAATTCCCCCTCTCTTGCTGAGTCCCGCCTACCTTGCTGAATTTTCCCGATCTCGCTGAATCTTCCCTACCTTGCTGAGTTTCCACGACCTTGCTCAATCACCCCTTCCATTATTATTCACCCCTACCTTGCTTAATCACCCCAATCTTGCTGAATCCCTCCTACCTTGCTGAATCCCCCCTTCCTTGTTGAATCAACCCTACCTTGCTGAATCCCCCCTACCTTGCTGAATTCTCCCTATCTTGCTGAACCCCGTTACCTTGCTTAATCACCCCTACCTTGCTGAATTCTCCCTATCTTGCTAAATCATCCCTCCTTTTCTTAATCACCCCTGCATTGCTTAATCACCCCTTTATTGCTAAAAAACCCTTACTTTCCTGAATCACTCCTACCTTGCCAAATCATCCCTACCTTGCTGAATGCCCACCCCCTTGCTGAATTCCCTCTTCCTTGCATAATCACCCCTACCTTGATTAATCATCCCTACCTTGCTGAGTCACCGCTACATTGCAGAATCTCGTCTATCTTGTTGGAACCCCCCATCCCTGATGAATCACCCCTACCTTGCATTCATCCCCCGTAACTTGCTGAGTTCCCCCTCTCTTCCTCAATCCCCCCAACCTTGCTGAATTTCCACCCTTTCTTAATCACCCCTACCTTGCAAAATCACCCCTACCTTGATTAATCACCCCTACATCGCTTTGTCACCCCTACCTTGATAAATCACCCCTTCATTGTTATCACCTGAAATTTGCAGAATTCCCCATATCTTGCAAAATAATCCCTACCTTGCTGAATTCCCCCTTCCTTGATTAATCACCCCTACCTTGCACAATCATCCCTTCCCTTATTAATCACCGCTACCTTGCGTAATCAAACCTACCTTGATGAATCCCTCCAACCTTGCTGAATTTCGACTACCTTGCTTAATCACCCCTACCTTGCTAAATCATCCCCACCTTCTTTAATCACCCCTACCTTTCATAATCACCCCTACCTTGCTGAAACCCCCATTCCTTGCTGAATTCTCCCAGCTTTAGTGAGTCCCTGTTACCTTCCTTAATCACCCTTAACTTGCTGAATTCTCCCTATCTTGCTGAATCATTCCTCCCTTTCTTAATCACCCCTACCTTGATTAATCACCCCTACTTTGCTAAATCAGCCCTACCTTGCTAAATCACCCGTACCTTGCATAATCACCTCTACCTTGCTTAATCACCCCTACCTTGCTGAAATCCCACTACCTTGCTTAATCACCCATACCTTGCTGAATCCCCACTTGCTTGCTTAATCACGCCTACCTTCTCCCTATCTTGCTGAATTCCCACCCTCTTTCTCAGTCACCCCTACCTTTCTGAATCGTCCCTATCTTGCTGAATCATCCCTCCCTTTCTTTATCACCCCTACCTTGCAAAATCACCCCTACCTTGATTAATCACCCCTACATCACTTTATCACCCCTACCTTGATTAATCACCCCTTCATTGCTTTATCACATAAAATTTGCAGAATTCCCCATATCTTGCAAAATAATCCCTACCTTGCTGAATTCCCCCTTCCTTGATTAATCACCCCTACCTTGCACAATCACCCCTTCCCTTATTAATCACCGCTACCTTGCGTAAGCAAACCTACCTTGATGAATCCCCCCTTCCTTTTTAAATCAACCGTACCTTGCTGAAGCCTCCATATCTTGCTGAATCATCCCTACCTTGCTTAATCACCCCTACCTAGCTCAATTCTCCCTATTTGCGGAATAATGCCCACCTTTCTTAATCACCCTTACCTTGTTGAATCACCCATATCTTGCATAGGCACGCATACCTTGCTGAATCACCCCTACCTTGCTTAATCACCACTACCTTGCTTAATCACCCCTATATTGCTATATCACCCCAACCTAGCTTGATCACCCCTATCTTGATTTATCACCCCTACCTTGCTTAATCACCCCTACCTTGTTGAATTCCCCCTACCTTGTGGAATCCCCCCTTCATTGCATAATCACTGGTTCTTTGATCAATTTCCACTCCCTTGGATAATCACCCCTACCTTGCTGAATTCCCCCTACCTTGCTAAATCACACCTGCTTTGCTGAATTCCCAACCTTTTGTTGAATTCCCTCCACCTCTCTTAATCACCCCTACCTTGATAAATGATCTGTACGATGCTGAATCATCCCTCCCTTGCTGAATCCTCACCACCTTGCCGAATCATCCCTACCTTGCTTGATGACGCCTACCTTGATGAATCTCCACTACCTTGTTGAATTCCCCCTCTCTTTTTTAAGCAATCCTACCTTACTTAGTCTCCCATACCTTGATTAATAACCCCTAAATTGCATTTATCACCCCTATCTTGCTTAATCCCCCCTACCTTGCTGAATCCCACCTCCCTTACTGAATTTGTCCTATCTCGCTGAATCCCCCCTACCAAGCTGAATATCCACTTCCTTGCTCAATCACCCCTACCTTGATTAATCACCCCTCCCTTGCTTTTTCACCTCTTTCTTGCTGAATACCCCCTACCTTGCTGCATCCCCCCTTCCTTGTTGAATCAGCCCTAGTTGAATCATCCCTCCCTACCTTGCTTTATCACCCCCCCCCTTTTTGAATTCCCACCCCCTTGCTGAAATCCCACTTCCTTGCTTAATCACCCGTGCCTTGATTAATGATTCCTACCTTGCTGAGTCACTGCTACATTGCTGAATCCTCCGTAACTCGCGGAATCCCGCCTACCTTGTTAAACCCCCCTTCCTTGCTGAATCACCCCTACGTTGCATAATCACCCCTAAATTGCTCCATTCCCCCCATCTTGCTGAATCTCCCCTACCTTGCTGAGTTCTCTTTATCTTGCTGAATCCCCCCTCCCTTTCTGAATCACCCCTACGTTTAACAATCATCCCTACCTTACTGAAATCCCACTACGATGCTTTATCAACCCTACATTTGCTTAATCACCCCTACCTTGCTTAATCACCCCTACTTTGCTGAATTCTCCCTAAATTGCTGAATCCCCCCTACCTTGCTCAATTCTCCCTATCTTGCTGAATCATCTCTGCCTTTCTTAATCACCCCTACCTTGTTGAGTTCTCCCTATCTTGCTGAATCCCCCCTCCCTTTCTGAATCACCCCTACCTTGAAAATCAACCCTACCTTGCTGAACCTTCTTCCTTGTTGAATCTCGCTGAATCCCCCCTCCCTTTCTGAATCACCCCGACCTCTATTTATCATCCCTACCTTGCTGAATTTCCACTACAATGGTTAGTCAACCCTTCCTTGCTGAATCCCTCCTACCTTGCTGAATCCCCCCTACCTTGCTTAAGCACCCCTACCTTGCTCTATTCTCCCTATCTTGCTGAAACATCCCTACCTTTCTAAATCACCCCTTCTTTGCGTCATCTCCCCTACCTTGCTTAATCACCTTTATCTTGCTGAATTCCCACCCTCTTGCTGAATTCCCTTTACCTTGCTTAATCACCCCTTCCTTGCTTAATCACTCATATCTTGCTGAATTCCTAATACCTTGCTTAATCACCCCTGCTTTGCTGAAGTACCACCCTTTTTCTAAATTTCCTCTACCTTGCTTTATAATCCCTACATTGACTTATCAACCCTATGAAGCTTAATCATCCCTTCCTTGCTGAATCCCCTCCACCTTTCTGAATCATCCCTACCTTGCATAATTACGCCTACCTTGCTGAGTTCCCCCATACCTTTTTTAAGCACTCCTACCTTGCTTAGTCTCGCATACTATGATGAAGAACCCCTACCTAGCATTAATCACCCCTACCTGTCTGAATTCCCACTCTCTTGCTGAATCCTCCCTACCTTGCTGAATTTTCCCTATCTTACTGAATCTCCCCTACCTTGCTGAATTTCCAGTACCTTGCTTAATCACCCCTATCTTGCTCAATCACCCCTACCTTGCTGAAGCCCCCCTACCTTGCTGAATCCCTATCTTGCTGAATCCCCCTACCTTGCTTAATCACCCCTACCTTGCTCAAATATCACTATCTTGCTGAATCATCCCTACCTTTATCAATCACACCTACCTTAATTAATCACCCCTACCTTGCTTAGTCACCCTTATTTTGCTGAATCCCCCCAACCTTGCTGAATCCCCCCATCTGTATTGAATCAACCCTACCTTGCTGAATTCCCCTTACGTTGCTGAATTCCCACCTCCTTGCTGAATTCCCTCTTCCTTGCTTAATCACCCCTATCATTCCTACCTTGTTGAGTCACTGCTACATTGCTGAATCCCTCCTAACTTGCTGAATCCTGCCTACATTTTTGAATCCCCTCTTCCTTGCTGAATCATTCCTTCCTTGCTTAATCACCCCTAAATTGCTCCATCCCACCTATCTCGCTGAATCTACCCTACCTTGCTGAGTTCTCTTCCTCTTGCTGAATCCCCCCGCCCTTTCTGATTTACTCCGACCTATATTTATCGTCCCTACCTTGCTGAATTCCCACCATGTTGCTTAATCAACCCTCTCTTGCTAAATCACACCTACCTTGCTTAATCATCCTTATCTTGCTGAATCCCCCCTGCCTTGCTGAATCCCCCCATCCGTATTGAATCAACCCTACCTTGCTGAATTCCCCCTACCTTGCTGAATTCTCGCTACCTTGCCGAATCCCCGCTACCTCCTGAATCACCCCTACCTTGCTGAATTCTCCCAATCTTTTTTAGTCATCCCTATCTTTCTGAATCTCCCCTCCCTTTCTGAATCACCCCTACCTTTATTAATCATCCCTACCTTGCTGAATTCCCACTACGTTGCTTAGTCAACCCTAACTTGCTGAATCTCCCCTACCTTGCTTAATCACCCCACCCTTGCTGCATTCTCACTACCTTGCTAAATTTCCCCTTCCTTTTCTAATCACTCCTACCTTGTATAATGACCCCTACCTTGATTAATCACCCCTACCTTAATCACACGAAAATTGCAGAATTCCCCTTATATTGCTGAATCTACCCTACCCCGCTGAGTTCTCGCTACCTTGCTGAATCCCTTCTTCCTTGCTGAATCAACCCTACCTTGCTTAATCAACCCTACCTTGCTCAATCGGCCATACCTTGCTCAATCAACCCTACCTTGTAGAATTCCCACCCTCTAGCTGAATTCCATCTACCTTCCTTGCTTAATCACCCCTTTCTTGCTGAGTCTCCCCTCCCTTTCTGAATATCCCCTTCCTTGCTTAATCACCTCTACCTACTCCCTATCTTGCTGACTTCCCACCCTCTTGCTTAGTCACCCTCACATTGATTAATCATCCCGATGACGCTTAATCATCCCTACCTTGCTGAATTGTCCCTTGCTTGATGAATCATCCCTCCCTTTCTTAATCACCCCTACCTTACTTAATCACCCCTACCTTTCTGAATTCCCACCCTCTTGCTGAATTCCCTCTTCCTTGCTTAAACACTCCTACCTGGATTAATCATCCCTAACTTACAGAGTAACCGCTACATTGCTGAATTCCCCCTCTCTTGCTGAATCTCGCCTACCATTTTGAACCCCCCCTTCCTTGCTGAATCATCCTACCTTGCTTAATCACGCCAAAATTGATCCATTCCCCCTATCTCGTTGTATTTTCCCTTCCTTGCTGAGTTCTCTTTCTCTTGCTGAATCCCCCTCGCTTCTTAAATCATCCCTACCATTATTAATCATCCCTACCTTGCTGAATTCCCACTACGTTGCTTGATCAAGCCTACCTTGCTGAATCACCCCTACTTTGCTTTATCACCCATACCTTGCTGAATTCCCACTACCTTGTTTACTCACTCCTTACTTGATTGATGATCCCTACTCTGATTAATCACCCCTATATTGCTTAATCACCCGAAAATTGCAGAATTCCCGATATCTGCTGAATCCCCCCTCCCTTCCTGAATCACCCCTACCTTGCTTAATCACCCCTATCTTGCTGAATCACCCCTACCTTGGTTAATCAACCCTACTTTGCTGAATCCCCCCTTCCTTGTTGAATGAACCCTACCTTGCTGAATCCCCCCTTCCTTGCTGAATGCTCCCTATATTGCAGAATCCCCCATACCTTGCTTAGTTACTCTTACATTGCTCAATTCTCACTATCTTGTTGAATCATATCTATCTTAGTCACCACTACTTTCTTAATCACCCCTACCTTGAGTAATCACCCCTACCTTGCTTAATCACCCCTGCCATGCATAATCACCCATACCTTGCAGAATTCCCACCCCCTTGCTGAATTCCCTCTACCTTGCTAAATAACCCCTTCCTTGCTTAATTACCCCTGTCTTGCTGAAATCCCACTACCTTGCTTAATCACCCCTACTTTGCTGAATTTTTGTCCCATTGCTGTATTCCCTATAGCTTGCTTGATCACCCCTACCTTGATTCATTATCCCTATGATGCGAAATCATCCCTACCTTGCTGAATCCCCCCCACCTTGCTGAATCATCCCTACCTTGCTGAATCCCCAATACCTTGCTGAATACCCAATACCTTGTTTAAGCAATCCTACATTGCTAAGTCTCCCATACTTTGATTAATAACCCCTACTCAGCATAAATCACCCCTACCTTGCTGAATTCCCACCACCTTGCTGAATGCCCCCCACCTTGTTTAAGCACTCCTACCTTGCTTAGTCTCCCATACTTTGATTGATAACCCCCACCTAGCATAAATCACCCCTACCTTTCTGAATTCCCCCTCTCTTGCTGAATCCCTCCTGCCTTGCTGAAATCTCCCTATCTTGCTGAATCACCGCTACCTTTCCTAATCTCCCCTTCCTTGCTGAATTCTCCCAATTTTAGTGAGTCCCCGCTACCTTCCTTAATCACCCTTGACTTGCTGAATTCTCCCTATCTTGCTGAATCATTCCTCCCTTTCTTAAACACCCCTACCTTGATTAATCACCCCTACCTTGCTAGATCAGCCCTACCTTGCTTAATCACCCCTACCTTGCTTAATCACCCCTACCTTGCTTAATCACCCCTACCTTGCTGAAATGCCACTACCTTGCTTAATCACCCATACCTTGCTGAATCCCCACTTGCTTGCTTAATTCCCCCTACCTTCTCCCTATCTTGCTGAATTCCCACCCTCTTTCTCAGTCACCCCTACCTTTCTGAATTGTCCCTATCTTGCTGAATCATCCCTCCCTTTCTTAATCACCCCTACCTTGCAAAATCACCTCTACCTTGATTAATCACCCCTACCTCGCTTTATCACCCCTACCTTGATTAATCACCCCTTTATTGCAAATCACCCAAAAACTGCAGAATTTCCCAAATCTTGCACAATAACCCCTACCTTGCTGAATTCCCCCTTCCTTGATTAATCACCCCTACCTTGCACAATCACCCCTTCCCTATTAATCACCGCTACCTTGCGGAATCAACCCTACCTTAATGAATCCCTCCTTGTTGAATCAACCGTACCTTGCTCAAGTCTCCATATCTTGCTGAGTCATCCCTACCTTGCTTAATCACCCCCACCTAGCTCAATTCTCCCTATTTGCAGAATCATCCCCACCTTTCTTAACCACCCTTACCTTGTTGAATCACCCATATCTTGCGTAATCACGCCTACCTTGCTGAATCACCCCTACCTTGCTTAGTCACCACTACCTTGCTTAATCACCCCTATATTGCTTTATTACCCCAACCTGGCTTGATAACCCCTATCTTGATTTATCACCCCTTCCTTGCTTAATCACCCCTACCTTGTTCAATTCCCCCTACCTTGCTGAATTCTCTCTATCTTGTGGAATCCCCCCTTCATTGCATAATCACTGGTACTTTTATCAATTTCCACTCCCTTGCAGAATCACCCCTACCTTGCTGAATTACCCCTACCTTGCGTAATCACACCTGCTTTGCTGAATTCCCAACCTTTTGTTGAATTCCCTCCACCTTTCTTAATCACCCCTACCTTGATAAATGATCTGTACGATGCTGAATCATCCCTCCCTTGCTGAATCCTCACCACCTTGCTGAATCATCCCTACCTTGCTTGATGACGCCTACCTTGCTGAATCCCACTACCTTGTTGAATTCCCCCTCTCTTTTTTATGCAATCCGACCTTGCTTAGTCTCCCATACCATTATTAATAACCCCTAAATTGCATTAATCACCCCTATCTTGCTTAATCCCCCCTACCTTGCTGAATCATCCCTACCTTGCTCAATCACGCCTATCTTGCTGAATTCCCACTACCTTGCTGAATTCCCTCTACTTGTTTAAGCAGTCCTACCTTGCTTTATCTTCCCTACCTTGATTTATAACCCCTACCTAGCATTTATAGCCCCTACCTAGCATTTATCACCCCTACCTTGCTCAATCACCACTACCTTTATTAAACACCCCTTCCTTGCTTAATCACCCTTGTCTTGCTGAATCCCCCCTGCGTTGCTGAATCGCCCCTTCCTAGTTCAATCACCCCTACCTTGCTAAATCCCCCCTAAATTGCTGAATTCTCCCTATCTTGCTGAATCCCCGCTACTTTGCTTAATCACCCCTACCTTGCTGTATTCTCCCAATCTTGCTGAATTCTCCCTTTCTTTCGTAATCACCCCTACCTTGCTTAATCACCCCTACCTTGATCAATCACCCCTACCTTGATTAGTCACCCATTCCTTGCATAATTACCCCTACCTTGCTGAATTCTCCCTACCTTGCTGAACTATCACTTTCTTGTGGAATGCCCCCATTCTTGCATAGTCACCACTATTTTGAGGAATTCCCATTGCCATGCCTAATCACTCCTACCTTGCTTAATCACCCCTTCCTTGCTTAGTCACCCCTACCATTCTGAATCACCCCTACCTTGCTTAATCACCCCTACCTTGCTGAATTTCTACACTTTTGCTGAATTCCCCCTACCTTGCTTCATAACCCCTACCTTGATTAATCATCCCTACGATGCTTAATCATCCCTACCTTGCTGGATTCCCCCCATCTTGCTGAATCCCCCCTACCTTGTTGAATTCTCCCAAACTTGCGGAATCCCTCCTTCCTTGCAGAATCACCCCTACTTTGCTGAATTCCCACTACCTAAATCAATCACCCCTACCTTATAAATCAACCCCACCTTGCTTAATCACCCCTACCTTGGTTAATCAGCCCTACCTTGCTGAATTCTTCTTAATTTGCTGAATAATCCCTACCTTTCATAATCTCCCCAACCTTGCTTAATCACCCCTACCTTGCTGATTTCCCACCCCCTTTCTGAATTTCCTCTTCCTTGCTTAATCACCCCTACCTTGATCAATCACCCCTACCTTGCTGGATCACTGCTAAATTGCTGAATCCCCCCTACCTTGCTGAATCTCGCCTTCCTTACTGAACCCCCACTTCCTTGCTGAATCATCCCAATCTTGCTTTATCACCCCTACCTTGCTGAATCCCCCCTTCCTTGTTAAATTTTCCCTACCTTGCTTAATCACCCCTGACTTGCTGAATTCGCTCTATCTTGCTGAATTCCCCCTACCTTGCTGGATCACTGCTACATTGCTGAATCCCTCCTACCTTTCTGAGTTTTCTATATCTAGCTGAATCCCCTACCTTAATCATCCCTACCTCGCTGAATTCCCCCTGTCTTGCTGAATCCCCCCTATCTTGCTGAATCCCCAATACATTGCTTAATCACCCCTACAAAACTGAATCCCCCCTTTCTTGCCAAATCACCCCTCACTTGCTTGATCACCCCTTAATTGCTGAATTCCCCATATCTTGTTGAATCCCCCCTACCTTCCTGAATTCTCAATATCTTGCTAAATCCACCCCTACCTTGCAGAGTACTCACTACATTATTTCATCACCTCTACCTTGCTTAATCACCCCTACCTTGTTGAATCACCTCAACATTGCTGAATAACCTTTGACTGCTTAATCACCCCTACCCTCAACCCCTTCCTTGCCTAATCACCCCTAAATTGTTGAATTTCCCCTATCATGCTGAAGTAACCCTACCTTGCTGAATTCCCCCTCTCTTGCTGAGTCCCGCCTACCTTGCTGAATTTTCCCTATCTTGCTGAATCTTCCCTACCTTGCTGAGTTTCCACAACCTTGCTCAATCACCCCTTCCAGTATTATCAACCCCAACCTTGCTTAATCATCCCAATCTTGCTGAATCCCTCCTACCTTGCTGAATCCCCCCTTTCTTGTCGAATCAACCCTGACTTGCTGAATCCCCCCTACCTTGCTGAATTCTACCTATCTTGCTGAACCCCGTTACCTTGCTTAATCACCCCTACCTTGCTGAATTTTCCCTATCTTGCTGAATCATCCCTCCCTTTCTTAAGCACCCCTACATTGCTTAATCACCCCTTTATTGCTAAATAACCCCTACTTTCCTGAATCACTCCTACCTTGCCAAATCACCCCCTTGCTGAATTCCCTCTTCCTTGCATAATCACCACCTTGATTAATCATCCCTACCTTGCTGAGTCACCTCTACATTGCTGAATCTCGTCTATCTTGTTGGACACCCCCATACTTGATTAATCACCCGTATCTTGCTGAAACCCTTAATTTGCTGTAACCCTCCTTCCTTGCTGAATTCTCCCAATTTTAGTGAGTCCCCGCTACCTTCCTTAATCACGTTTAACTTGTTTAATTCTCCCTATCTTGCTGAATCATTCCTCCCTTTCTTAATCACCCCTACCTTGATTAATCACCCCTACCTTGCTAAATCAGCCCTACCTTTCTAAATCACCCCTACCTTGATTAATCACCCTTAGCTTGCTTAATCACCCCTACCTTGCTGAAATCCCACTACCTTGCTTAATCACCCATACCTTGCTGAAATCCCACTTGCTTGCTTAATCACCCCTACCTTCTCCCTATCTTGCTGAATTCCCACCCTCTTTCTCAGTCACCCCTACCTTTCTGAATTGTCCCTATCTTGCTGAATCATCCCTCCCTTTCTTAGTCACCCCTACCTTGCAAAATCACCCCTACCTTGATTAATCACCCCTACATCACTTCATCACCCCTACCTTGATTATTCACCCCTTCATTGCTTTATCACATAAAATTTGCAGACTTCCCCATATCTTGCAAAATAATCCCTACCTTGCTGAATTCCCCCTTCCTTGATTAATCACCCCTACCTTGCACAATCACCCCTTCCCTTATTAATCACCGCTACCTTGCGTAAGCAAACCTACCTTGATGAATCCCCCCTTCCTTTTTAAATCAACCGTACCTTGCTGAAGTCTCCATATCTTGTTGAATCATCCCTACCTTGCTTAATCACCCCTACCTAGCTCAATTCTCCCTATTTGCGGAATCATCCCCACCTTTCTTAATCACCCTTACCTTGTTGATTCACCCATATCTTGCATAATCATGCATACCTTGCTGAATCACCCTTACCTTGCTTAATCACCACTACCTTGCTTAATCACCCCTATATTGCTTTATCACCCCAACCTAGCTTGATCACCCCTATCTTGATTTATCACCCCTACCTTGCTTAATCACCCCTACCTTGTTGAATTCCCCCTACCTTGCTGAATTCTCCCTATCTTGTGGAATCCCCCCTTCATTGCATAATCACTGGTTCTTTGATCAATTTCCACTCCCTTGGATAATCACCCCTACCTTGCTGAATTCCCCCTACCTTGCTTAATCACACCTGCTTTGCTGAATTCCCAACCTTTTGTTGAATTCCCTCCACCTCTCTAAATCACCCCTACCTTGATAAATCATCCGTACGATGCTGAATCATCCCTCCCTTGCTGAATCCTCACCACCTTGCTGAATCATCCCTACCTTGCTTGATGACGCCTACCTTGCTGAATCTCCACTACCTTGTTGAATTCCCCCTCTCTTTTTTAAGCAATCCTACCTTGCTTAGTCTCCCATACCTTGATTAATAACCCCTAAATTGCATTTATCACCCCTATCTTGCTTAATCCCCCCTACCTTGCTGAATCCCACCTCCCATACTGAATTTTTCCTATCTTGCTGAATCCCCCCTACCAAGCTGAATATCCACTTCCTTGCTCAATCACCCCTACCTTGATTAATCACCCCTCCCTTGCTTTCTCACCTCTTTCTTGCTGAATACCCCCTACCTTGCTGCATCCCCCCTTCCTTGTTGAATCAACCCTTCCTTGTTGAATCATCCCTCCCTTTCATAATCACCTGTACCTTGCTATATCATCCCCATCTTGCCACATCACTCCTTCCTTGCTTAATCACCCCTACCTTGCTTTATCATCGCCCCCCTTTTCGAATTCCCACCCCCTTGCTGAAATCCCAGTTACTTGCTGAATCACCCGTGCCTTGATTAATGATTCCTACCTTGCTGAGTCACTGCTACATTGCTGAATCCTCCGTAACTCGCGGAATCCCGCCTACCTTGTTGAACCCCCCCTTCCTTGCTGAATCACCCCTACGTTGCATAATCACCCCTAAATTGCTCCATTCCCCCCATCTTGCTGAATCTTCCCTACCTTGCTGAGTTCTCTTTATCTTGCTGAATCCCCCCTCCCTTTCTTAATCACCCCAACCTTGCTAAATCACTCCTACCTTGCTTAATCACCCCTACCTTGCTGAATTCCCCTTACGTTGCTGAATTCCCACCTCCTTGCTGAATTCCCTCTTCCTTGCTTAATCACCCCTATCATTCCTACCTTGTTGAGTCACTGCTATATTGCTGAATCCCTCCTAACTTGCTGAATCCTACCTACATTGTTGAACCCCCTCTTCCTTGCTGAATCATCCCTACCTTGCTGAATCCCCCCTCCTTTTCTGAATCACCCCTACCTTGAAAATCAACCCTACCTTGCTGAACCTTCTTCCTTGTTGAATCTCGCTGAATCCCCCCTCCCTTTCTGAATCACCCCTACCTTTAACAATCATCCCTACCTTACTGAATTCCCACTACGATGCTTTATCAACCCTACCTTTGCTTAATCACCCCTACCTTGCTTAATCACCCCTACTTTGCTGAATTCTCCCTATCTTGCTGAATCCCCCCTACCTTGCTCAATTCTCCCTATCTTGCTGAATCATCTCTGCCTTTCTTAATCACCCTTACCTTGTTGAGTTCTCCCTATCTTGCTGAATCCCCCCTCCCTTTCTGAATCACCCCTACCTTGAAAATCAACCCTACCTTGCTGAACCTTCTTCCTTGTTGAATCTCGCTGAATCCCCCCTCCCTTTCTGAATCACCCCGACCTCTATTTATCATCCCTACCTTGCTGAATTTCCACTACAATGGTTAGTCAACCCTACCTTGCTGAATCCCTCCTACCTTGCTGAATCCCCCCTACCTTGCTTAAGCACCCCTACCTTGCTCTATTCTCCCTATCTTGCTGAATCATCCCTACCTTTCTAAATCACCCCTTCCTTGCTTCATCTCCCCTACCTTGCTTAATCACCTTTATCTTGCTGAATTCCCACCCTCTTGCTGAATTCCCTTTACCAAGCTTAATCACCCCTTCCTTGCTTAATCACTCATATCTTGCTGAATTCCTAATACCTTGCTTAATCACCCCTGCTTTGCTGAAGTACCACCCTTTTGCTGAATTTCCTCTACCTTGCTTTATAATCCCTACATTGATTTATCAACCCTATGAAGCTTAATCATCCCTTCCTTGCTGAATCCCCTCCACCTTTCTGAATCATCCCTACCTTGCATAATTATGCCTACCTTGCTGAGTTCCCCCATACCGTTTTTAAGCACTCTTACCTTGCTTAGTCTCGCATACTATGATGAAGAACCCCTACCTAGCATTTATCACCCCTCTCTTGCTGAATCCTTCCTACCTTGCTGAATTTTCCCTATCTAACTGAATCTCCCCTACCTTGCTGAATTTCCAGTACCTTGCTTAATCACCCCTACCTTGCTCAATCACCCCTACCTTGCTGAATCCCCCCTACCTTGCTGAATTCTCCCTATCTTGCTGAATCCCCCTACCTTGCTTAATCACCCCTACCTTGCTCAATTATCACTATCTTGCTGAATCATCCCTACCTTTATCAATCACACCTACCTTAATTAATCACCCCTACCTTGCTTAGTCACCCTTATCTTGCTGAATCCCACCTGCCTTGCTGAATCCCCCCATCCGTATTGAATCAACCCTACCTTGCTGAATTCCCCCTACCTTGCTGATTTCTTGCTACCTTGCCGAATCCCCGCTACCTCCTGAATCACCCCTACCTTGCTGAATTCTCCCTATCTTTTTTAGTCACCCCTATCTTTATTAATCATCCCTACCTTGCTGAATTCCCACTACGTTGCTTAGTCAACCCTAGCTTGCTGAATCACCCCTACCTTGCTTAATCACCCCTACCTTGCTGCATTCTCACTACCTTGCTAAATTTCCCCTTCCTTTTCTAATCACTCCTACCTTGCATAATGACCCCTACCTTGATTAATCACCCCTACCTTAATCACACGAAAATTGCAGAATTCCCCTTATATTGCTGAATCTACCCTACCCCGCTGAGTTCTCTCTACCTTGCTGAATCCCTTCTTCCTTGCTGAATCAACCCTACCTTGCTTAATCAACCGTACTGGGTTCCTGGAAAACGAGGGGGCGTGCAAGCCTGTGAGCGATCCTGAAGGAGCTGCCGGGCAGGGGAGGGTGGTAGAGCTACGAGCGACTTCCGGACCGGAGGAGGGGTCAGCAAGGGAAACAGTAGCAGGAGCAGCAAGCAAGGACAGCATAGTGGAGTCGCGGAAGAAACACCGGGAAGCGCCAGAGTCCAGGGTGAAGGTGAGCACAGCAGTGGCGGCCGGGGTCAAAGCAACGACGGAGGAACCTAGGCTAAACAAGGCAGGAGGTCCTACGCCTGACGTAGCAGGGGGGGCAAGACTAGGCACACCTACACTAGGCAACACGGGGTAGTAAGAACCAGTCACACTAGAGTCATCAGCATACAGCACTTACAGGGCAGAGCTAAGCTCATCCATGTCCATATCAAAATCGGAATACTACGGCAAAGCAAGCTGAACCAGTCGGGGAGGTCGGGAGACGGGCCGAAGCGAAGGCGAAACAGGTCGTCTAGGCGACGGAAGCAGCGAAAAGGGGAGTGACCGGTCTTACCGCAAACGGAGCCATAGCAAGGACCGGTCAGGAGCTGGTACTGGCAGCGCTCGTCACCCAAACTGCCACCCGGGAGCACCCCACGCGCACGTCCACCACCACGTCCACTACCGCCACCAGTGCCAGGCCACCCGGGCGGAAGACCACTCCCCCGCCTCTGCTGCTGTGGCAGCTGCGACTGCTGCGGCTGCTGCACCGGTCGAATAGCGCACCGGTCGAAAGCGCACCTGTCAAAAAGCGCACCGGTCAAAAGGGCACCGGTCGAAAAGGGCACCGGTCGAAAAGCGCACCGGTCGAAAAGGGCACCGGACGAAAAGGGCACGGGTCAAAAAGCACACCGGTCGAAAAGCGCACCGGTCGAAAAGCGCACCGGTCGAAAAGCGCACCGGTCGAAAAGCGCACCGTTCGAAAAGGGCACCGGTCCAAAAGGGCACCGGTCGGAAAGCGCACTAATCGAAAAGCACACCGGTCGAAAAGGGCACCGGTCGAAAAGGGAACCGGTTGAAAATGCACTAGTCGAAAAGGGCACCGGTTGAGAAGGGCACCGGTTGAAAAGGGCACTGGTCGAAAGGCGCATCGGTCAAAAAGCACACCGGTTGAAAAGTGCACCGGTTGAAAAGCGCACCTGTCGAAAAGCGCACCTGTCGAAAAGCGCACCTGTCGAAGGGCACCGGTCGAAAAGGGCACCAGTCGAAAGGGCACCGGTCGAAAGGGCACTGATTGAAAAGGGCACCGGTCGAAAAGGGCACCGGTCGAAAAGGGCACCGGTCGAAAAGCGCACCGGTCGAAAAGCGCACCGGTCGAATAGCGCACCGGTCGGAAAGCGCACCGATCGAAATGTGCACCGGTCGAAAAGGGCACCGGTCGAAAAGTGCACCGGTCGAAATGCGCAGCACCGGTCGAAAAGCGCAGTGGTCGAAAAGCGCACCGGTCGAACAGCGCACCGGTCGAAAAGGGCACCGGTCGAAATGTGCACCGGTCGAATAGCGCACCGGTCGAATAGCGCACCGGTCGAAAAACGCACCTGTCGAAAAGCGCACCGGTCGAAAAGGGCACCGGTCGAAAATCGCACCGGTCGAAAAGGGCACCGGTCGAAAAGTGCACCGGTCGAAAAGAGCACCGGTCGAAAAGCGCACCGGTCGAAAAGCGCACCGGTTGAAAAGCGCACCGGTTGAAAAGTGCACCGGTCCAAAAGGGCACCGGTCAATAAGCGCACCGGTCGGAAAGCGCACCGGTCGAAAAGCGCACTAGTTGAAAAGGGCACCGAACGAAAAGGGCACCGGTCGAAAAGGGCACTGGTCGAAAAGTGCACCGGTCGAAAAGCGCACCGGTCGAATAGCGCACCAGTCAAAAAGCGCACCTGTCGAAAAGCGCACCGGTTGAAAAGGGCACCGGTCGAAAAGGCCACCGGTCAAAAAGGGCACTGGTCGAAAAGGGCACCGGTCGAAAAGGGCACTTTCGTTTTGATCCCCACTCACCCGTCTATCCTCTACAGTTGGGTTTTGAACCCCACTTATCCACTCACCTCTACAGTTGGGTTCTAAACCCCACAAACCCGTCTCAACTCTGTAGTTGGGCTCTGATCCCCACTCACCTGTCTCACCTTTCCAGTTCTGTTTTGAACCCCACTCACCCGTCTCAACTCTACAGTTGGGTTCTAAACCACACTAACCCATCTCACCTCTACTGTTGTTTTGGGAACCCCACTCACCCCTCTCACCTCTAGAATTGGGTTCCGAACCCCACCATCCGTTTACCTCTGCTGTTGGCTTCTGAACCCCACTCACCTGTCTCACATCTCCAGTTGTGTCTTCAACCCCACTCATCCGTCTCACCTCTACTGTTGGGTTCTTAACCCCACTCACCTCTCTCACCTCTACCGTTGGATTCTGAACCCCACTAACCCGTCTCACCTCTAGAGTTGGGTTCTGATCCCCACTCACCCGTTTCACCTCTGCAATTGGGTTCTGATCCCCACTCAGCCGTCTCACCTCTCTAGTTGGGTACTGAACCCCACTCACCCGTCTTACCTCTACAGTTGGGTTCTGAACACCATTACCCTGTTTCACCTCTACTATTGGGTTATTAATATCACTTTTGAGATTACGTTGTGAACCCGACTCACCCATCTCACCTGTGCAGTTGGGTTCAGAACCCCACTCACCTGTCTCACCTGTCCAGTTGGGTTCTGAATCCCACTCACCCGTCTCACCTCTAGCGTTTGGTTCTGATCCCCACTTAGTTGTCTCACCTCTACAGTTGGGTTCTGAACCTACTTACCCATCTCAACTTTGCAGTTGGGTTCTGAACCCTGCTCACCCGTCTCACCTCTGCAGTAGGTTTCCGAAGACCACTCACCCGTCTCACCTCTGCAGTTGGTTTCTCAACCCCACTCATCCATCTTACCTCTCCAGTCGGGTTCTTAATCGCACTCACCCATCTCACCTCTCCAGCTAGGTCCTATACCCCGCTCACCCATCTTACCTCTACAGTTGGGTTCTAAACCCCATTCACCTGTCTCACCTCTGCGTTCCGTTCTGAACACCACTCACCCGTCTCCCCACTCCAGTTTGAATCTAAACCCCACTCACCCGTCTCACTTCTACTGTTGGGTTCCAAACCCCACCCATCCGTTTACCTCTGCTGTTGGCTTCTAAACCCCACTCACCTGTCTCACATCTCCAGTTTGGTCTTGAACCCCACTCACTCGTCTCACCTCTACTGTTGGGTTCTTAATCCCTCTCACCCGTCTCACCTCTACCGTTGGGTTCTAAACCCCACTTAACCGCTCACCTCTACTATTGGATTCTAAACCCCACTCAACTGTCTCACCTCTGCAGTTGGGTTCTGAACCCCACTCACCCGACTCACCTCTGCAGTTGGCTTCTAAATCCCACTAACTTGTCTCACCTCTACAGTTGGGTTTAAAACCCCACTGACCCGTCTAACCTCTGCAGTTGTGTTCTAATCCTCACTCACCCGTCTCACCTCTACAAAAGGGTTCTGAACCCCACTAACTCGTCTCACCTCTACTGTTGTTTAGGGAACCCCACTCACCCGTCTCACCTCTACAAAAGGGTTCTGAACCCCACTAACTCGTCTCACCTCTACTGTTGTTTAGGGAACCCCACTCACCCGTCTCACCTCTACTGTTGGGTTCTTAATCCCTCTCACCCGTCTCACCTCTACCGTTGGGTTCTAAACCCCACTTAACCGCTCACCTCTACTATTGGATTCTAAACCCCACTCAACTGTCTCACCTCTGCAGTTGGGTTCTGAACCCCACTCACCCGACTCTCCTCTGCAGTTGGCTTCTAAATCCCACTAACTCGTCTCACCTCTACAGTTGGGTTTAAAACCCCACTCACCCGTCTAACCTCTGCAGTTGTGTTCTGATCCTCACTCACCCGTCTCACCTCATCAGTTCAGTTTTGAAACCCACTCACCCGTCGCACCTCTACAAAAGGGTTCTGAACCCCACTAACTCGTCTCACCTCTACTGTTGTTTAGGGAACCCCACTCACCCGTCTCACCTCTACAGTTGGGTTCCGAACCCCACCCACCCGTCTCACCTCTACAGTTGGGTTATGAAACCTACTCACCCGTCTCACTTTCGCAGTTGGGTTCTGAACACCAATCACCCGTTTCACATCTGTAGTTGGGTCTTCAACCCCACTCAACCATCTCACCTCAACCTTTGGGTTCTGAACCCCACTAACCCACTCACCTCTACTATTGGATTCCGAACCCCACCCACCTGTCTCACCTCTACTGTTGGGATCTGAACCCCACTCACCCATCTCACTTTTGCAGTTGGCTTCTGAACCCCACTCACCCATTTCACCTCTGCGGTTGGCTTCTGAACCCCACTCACCCGCCTCACCACTTCTGTTGGGTTTTGAACCCAACTAACCCGTCTCACCTCTACAGTTGGGTTCTGAACCCCACTCACCCATTTCACCTCTCCATTGGGGTTCCAAACCAGACCCACCCGTCTCACCTCTACAGTTGGGTTCTGAACCCCACTAACCCGTCTCACCTCTACAGTTGGCTTCTAAATCCCACTAACCCGTCTCACCTCTACAGTTAGGTTCAAAACCCCACTCACCCGTCTAACCTCTGCAGTTGTGTTCTGATCCTCACTCACCCGTCTCACCTCTACAGTTGGGTTCTGAACCCCACTAACCTGTCTCACCTCTACTGTTGTTTAGGGAACCCCACTCACCCGTCTCACCTCTATAGTTGGGTTCTGAACCCCACCCACCTGTCTCACCTCTACAGTTGGGTTCTGAAACCCACTCACCCGTCTCACTTTCGCAATTGGGTTCTGAACACAAATCACCCGTCTCACATCCCCAGTTGGGTCGTCAACCCCACTCACCCGTCTCAAGTCTACTGTTGGGTTCTTAACCCCACTCACCCGCCTCACCACTTCTGTTGGGTTCTGAACCCCACTCACCTGTCTCACCTCTAAAGTTGGTTTTTGAACCCAACTAACCCGTCTCACCTCTACAGATGGGTTCTGAACCCCACTCACCCATTTCACCTCTCCATTGGGGTTCCAAACCCGACCCACCCGTCTCACCTCTACAGTTGGGTTCTGAACCCCACTAACCCGTCTCACGTCTACAGTTGGCTTCTAAATCCCACTAACCCGTCTCACCTCTACAGTTAGGTTCAAAACCCCACTCACCCGTCTAACCTCTGCAGTTGTGTTCTGATCCTCACTCACCCGTCTCACCTCTACAGTTGGGTTCTGAACCCCACTAACCTGTCTCACCTCTACTGTTGTTTAGGGAACCCCACTCACCCGTCTCACCTCTATAGTTGGGTTCTGAACCCCACCCACCCGTCTCACCTCTACAGTTGGGTTCTGAAACCCACTCACCCGTCTCACTTTCGCAGTTGGGTTCTGAACACAAATCACCCGTCTCACATCCTTAGTTGGGTCGTCAACCCCACTCACCCGTCTCAAGTCTACTGTTGGGTTCTTAACCCCACTCAACCGTCTCACCTCTACTGTTGGGTTCTGAACCCCTCTAACCCACTCACCTCTACTGTTGGGTTCTGAACCCCACTTTTCGCCTCACCTCTACAGCTGGGTTCTGGATCCCACTCACCCGTCTCACCTTTGCTTTTGGGTTCTGAACCCTACTCACCCGTATCACCAATATTGTGGAGTTCTTAACCCCACTCACCCGTCTCACCTCTACCGTTGGGTTCTGAACCCCACCAACCTGTCTCACCACTACTGTTGGGTTCTGAACCCCACATACTCGTCTCATCTCTACAGTTGGGTTCCGAACCCCATTTACCCGTCTCACCTCTACTGTTGGGTTCTGAACCTCACGCACCCATCTCACCTCTCCAATTGGGTTCAGGAACCCCACTCACTCGTTTCACTTCTACTGTCGGTTTCTGAACACCACTCACCCGTTTATCCTCTATTGCTGGATTCTGAACCCCACTCATCCGTCTCACCTCTATAGTTGGGTTCTAAACCCCACTAACCCGTCTCACCTCTATTGTTGCGTTCTGAACCCCACTCACCCGTCTCACCTCTTCTCTTGGGTTCTGAACCCCACATACTTATCTCACCTCTACTGTTGGATTCTGAAGCCCACTCACCCATCTCACCTCTCCTGTTGGCTTCGAAACCTAACTCATCCGTCTCACCTCCCCATTTTGGTCTTGAACCCCACTCACCCATCTCATATCTCCGGTTGGGCCCTGAACCCAACTCAGCCGTCTCACCTCAATAGTTGGGTTCTGAACCTAAATAGCATGTCTCACCTCTGCAGTTGGGTTCTAAACCCCACTCCCCCGTCTCTACTCTGCAGTTGGGTTCTGAACTCCACTCACCTCTCTCACCTCTACTCTTGGGGTCTTAGCCCCACTCACCCATCTCACCTCTCCATTTGGGTTCAGAACCCCACTCACACGTCTCACTTCTACAGGTGGGTTCAGAAACCCATTTTCCTCTCTCACCCTTACTGTTGGGTTCTGAACCCCACTCATCTGTCACAGCTCTACAGTTAAGGTTCTTAACCCCACTCACTCGTCTCACCTCTCCAGTTGGGTCCTAAACCCCACTCACCCGTCTCAACCAAATAGTTGGGTTCTAAACCCCACTAACCCGTCTCACCTTTGCAGTTGGGTTAAAAACCCCACTAACCTGTCTCACCTCTCCATTTCGGTTCTGAACCCCACTCACCTGTCTCACCTTTATAGTTGGGTTCTGAAGCCCACCCACCGTCTCACCTCTACCGTTGGGTTCTGAAACCAACTCACCCATCTCACTTCTGCAGTTGGCTTCTAAACACCACTCACCCGTCTGACCTCTGCAGTTGGCTTCCGAACCCCACTCACCCATCTCACCTCTACGGTTGGGTCCTAAACTCCGCTCACCCGTGTCACCTCAATGGTTGGGTTCTGAACCCCACTAACCGCTCTCACCTCTGCGGTTGGGTTCTGAACCCCACTCACCCGTCTCACCTGGGCCGTTGGGTTCTGAACCCCACTCACGCATCTCACCTCTCCAGTTTTGTTATGAACCCCACTCACACGTCTCACCTCTACAGTTGGGTTCTGAACCCCACACACTCGTCTCACCTCTACAGTTGGATTCTGAACCCCACTCACCCATCTCACCTCTCCGGTTGGGTCCTAAACCCCGCTCACTCGTCTCACCTCAATGGTTGGGTTCTGATCCCCACTAACCCCTCTAACCTCTGCAGTTGGGTTCTGAACCCCACCCACTTGTCTCACCTCTGCAGTTGGGTTTTGAACACCACTCACCTGTCTCACCTTTGCAGTTGGGTTATGAACCCCACTCACCCGTTAAACCTTTTCTGCTGGGTTCTCAACCCCACTCACCCGTCTCACCGCTACGGTTGGGTACTGAACCCCACTAACCCGTCTCACCTCTACGGTTGGGTTCTGAACCCCACTCATCTGTCTCACCTCTACAGTTGGGTTCTGAACCCCACTGACCCATCTCACCTCTACTGCTAAGTTCTAAACCCCACTCACCCGTCTCACCTCTGCAGTTGGGTCCTCAACCCCACTCACCCGTCTCACCTCTCCAGTTGGGTCCTCAACCCCACTCACCCGTCTCACCTCTCCAGTTGGGTCCTCAACCCCACTCACCCGTCTCACCTCTCTCGTTGGGTTCTGAACCCTACTCACCCGTCTCACCTCTACAGTTGGGTTCTGAACCCCATTTTCCCGTCTCACCTCTTCTATTGGGTTTAGGACCCCACTCATCCGTCTCAGCTCTACAGTTGGGTAATGAACCCCACTAACCCGTCTCACCTCTACTGCAAGGTTCTGAACCCCACTCACCCGTCTCACCTCTCCATTTGGGTCCTGAACCCCACTCACCCGATTCACCTCTCCAGGGGGGGTCTGAACCCCACTCACTCGTCTCACCTCTCCAGTTCGGTTCTGAACCCCACTCACCCGTTTCGCTTCTATTGTTGGGTTCTGAACCCCACTCATCCGTGTCACCTCTAGCGTTGGGTTCTTAACCCAACTTACCCATCTCACCTCTACTGTTGGATTCTGAAGCCCACTCACCCATCTGACCTCTGCTGTTGGATTCGAAATCCCACTCACCCGTCTCACCTCTCGTGTTGGGTCTTGAACCCCACTCACCCGTCTCACGTCTCCAGTTGGGTCCTGAACCCCACTCACCCATCTCACCTCTCCAGTTGGGTTTTGAACCCCACTCACCCGTAATACTGTTGGTTTTTGAACACGACTCACCTCTTTAACCTCTACTGCTGGATTCTGAACCCCACTCAACCGTCTCACCTCTACAATTGGGTTCTAAACCCCACTCACCCGTCTTACCTCTCTAGTTGCGTTCTGAACCCCACTCACATGTCTCACCTCTACACTTGGGTTCTGAACCCCATTTATCCGTCGCACCTCTACTGTTATGTTCTGAACCCCACTCTCCCGTCTCACCTCTACAATTCAATTCTGAACATTACTAACCCGTCTCACCTCTACTACTCCATTCTGAACCCCACTCACCTGTCTCACCTCTACTGCTGGGTTCTGAACCCCACTCACCCGTCTCACCTCTCCAGTTGGGTCCTGAACCCCACTCACCCATCTCACTTCTCCAGTTGGGTTCTGAACCCCACTCACCCGTCTCACCTCTACAGTTGGGTTCTTAACCCCACTCACCCGTCTCACCTCTCCATTTGGGTCCAAAACCCCACTCACCCGTCTCGACCGAATAGTTGGGTTCTAAACCCGACTAACCCCTCTGACCTTTGCAGTTGGGTTCAAAACCCCACTAACCTGTCTCACCTCTGCAGTTGGGTTCTGATCCCCATTCACCTGTCTCACCTCTCCATTTCGATTCTGAGCCCCACTCATTTGTCTCACCTCTATAGTTGGGTTCCGAACCCCACCCACCCGTCTTACCTCTACAGTTGGGTTCTGAAACCAGCTCACCCGTCTCACTTCTGCAGTTGGCTTCTAAAAACCACTCAGCCGTCTCACCTCTGCAGTTGGCTTCTGAACCCCACTCACCCGTCTCACCTCTACTGTTGGGTCCTGAACCCCACTCACCCATCTCACCTCTAGAATTGGGTTCAAAACACCACCCACCCATCTCACCTTTACAGTTGCATTCCGAACCCCACTCACCCATCTCACCTCTACGGTTGGGTCCTAAGCTCCGCTCACTCGTCTCACCTCAATGGTTGGGTTCTGAACCCCACTAACCCCTCTCATGTCTCCAGTTTGGTTCTCAATTCCACTCACCCGTCTCACCTCTTCTGCTGGGTTCCGAACCCCACTCACCCATCTCACCTCTCCGGTTGGGTCCTAAACCCCGCTCACTCGTCTCATCTCAATGGTTGGGTTCTGATCCCCACTAACCCCTCTAACCTCTGCAGTAAGGTTCTGAACCCCACCCACCCGTCTCACCTCTGCAGTTGGGTTTTGAACTCCACTAACCGGCTCACCTCTCCAGTTTGATTCTAAACCCCACTCACACGTCTCACCTCTAAAGTTGGAATCTGAACCCCACTATACCGTTTTACCTGTACAGTTGTTTTAGGAACCCAACTCATCCGTCTCACCTCTACAGCTGGGTTCCGAACCCCACACACCCGTCTCACCTCTACAATTGGGTTCTGAACCCCACTCATCCGCCTCACTTCTGCATTTGGGTTATGAAGCCCACTCACCTGTCTCACCTCTGTAGTTGGCTTCTGAACCCTACTCACCCATCTCACCTCTCCAGCTGGGTTCTGAACCTCACTGACAATTGGGTTCTGAACCCCACCCACCCGTCTCACCTCTGCAGTTGAGTTCTGAACCCCACTCACCCGTCTCACTCCTCCAGTTGGGTTTTGAACCCCACTCACCCGTCTCACCTCACCAGTTGGGTTCTGATCCCCACGAACCCGTCTTACCTCTCCAGTTCGGTTTTGAACCCCACTCACCCGTCTCACCTCTATCGTTGGGCTCTAAACCCCACTTACCCGTCTCACCTCTACTGTTGTTTTGGGATCCCCACTCACCCGTCTCACCTCTGCTGTTGGGTTCTAAACCGCACCCACCCATCTCACCTCTGCAGTTGGGTTCTGAACCCTACTCTCTCGTCTCACCTCTGCAATTGGGTTCTGAACCCCACTCACCCGTCTCACCTCTACTGTTGGGTTCTGAACCTGATTCACATGTCTCACCTCTCCAGTTGGGTTCTGAACCCCACACACCCGTTTCACTTCTACTGTTGGGTTCAGAAACCCACTCACCCGCTTAACCTCTACTGCTGGGTTCTGAAGCCCACTCTCCCGTCTCACCTCTACCTTGCTTAATCACCCCTAAATTGCTCCATCCCCCTATCTCACTGAATCTTCCCTACCTTGCTGATATCTCTTCCTCTTGCTGAATCCCCCCGCCCCTTCTGATTTACTCCGACCTTCATTTATCCTCCCTACCTTGCTGAATTCCCACCACGTTGCTTAATCAACCCTCTCTTGCTAAATCCCACCTACCTTGCTTAATCACCCTTATCTTGCTGAATCCCCCCTGCCTTGCTGAATCCCCCTGCCTTGCTGAATCCGCCCATCCGTATTGAATCAACCCTACCTTGTTGAATTCCCCCTACCTTGCTGATTTCTCGCTACCTTGCCGAATCCCCGCTACCTCCTGAATCACCCCTACCTTGCTGAATTCTCCCCATCTTTTTTAGTCATCCCTATCTTTCTGAATCTCCCCTCCCTTTCTGAATCACCCCTACCTTTATTAATCATCCCTACCTTGCTGAATTCCCACTACGTTGCTTAGTCAACCCTAACTTGCTGAATCACCCCTACCTTGCTGCATTCTCACTACCTTTCTAAATTTCCCCTTCCTTTTCTAATCACTCCTACCTTGCATAATGACCCCTACCTTGATTAATCACCCCTACCTTAATCACACGAAAATTGCAGAATTCCCCTTATATTGCTGAATCTACCCTACCCCGCTGAGTTCTCGCTACCTTGCTGAATCCCTTCTTCCTTGCTGAATCAACCCTACCTTGCTTAATCAACCCTACCTTGCTCAATCGGCCATACCTTGCTCAATCAACCCTACCTTGCAGAATTCCCACCCTCTAGCTGAATTCCATCTACCTTCCTTGCTTAATCACCCCTTTCTTGCTGAATCCCCCCTCCCTTTCTGAATATCCCCTTCCTTGCTTAATCACCTCTACCTACTCCCTATCTTGCTGACTTCCCACCCTCTTGCTTAGTCACCCTCACATTGATTAATCATCCCGATGACGCTTAATCATCCCTACCTTGCTGAATTGTCCCTTGCTTGATGAATCATCCCTCCCTTTCTTAATCACCCCTACCTTACTTAATCACCCCTACCTTTCTGAATTCCCACCCTCTTGCTGAATTCCCTCTTCCTTGCTTAAACACTCCTACCTGGATTAATCATCCCTAACTTACAGAGTAACCGCTACATTGCTGAATTCCCCCTCTCTTGCTGAATCTCGCCTACCATTTTGAACCCCCCCTTCCTTGCTGAATCATCCTACCTTGCTTAATCACGCCAAAATTGCTCCATTCCCCCTATCTCGTTGAATTTTCCCTTCCTTGCTGAGTTCTCTTTCTCTTGCTGAATCCCCCTCCCTTCCTAAATCATCCCTACCATTATTAACCATCCCTACCTTTCTGAATTGTCCCTATCTTGCTGAATCATCCCTCCCTTTCTTAATCACCCCTACCTTGCAAAATCACCCCTACCTTGATTAATCACCCCTACATCGCTTTATCACCCCTACCTTTATTAAACACCCCTTCTTTGCTTAATCACCCTTGACTTGCTGAATCCTTCCTGCCTTGCTGAATCGCCCATTCCTTGTGGAATCACCCCTACCTTGCTAGATCCCCCTACCTTGCTGAATTCTCCCTATCTTGCGGAATCCCTGCTACCTTGCTTAATCACCCCTATCTTGCTGAATTCCCACTACCTTCCTGAATTCTCTCTTCCTTGCTTAATCACCCCTACCTTGATCAATCATCCCTACCTTGATTAATCACCCATACCTTGCATAATTACCCCTCCCTTGCTGAATTCTCCCTACCTTGATGAATTCTCCCTTTCTTGTGGAATGCCCCCTTCCTTGCATAGTCACCCCTATGTTGATGAATTTCCATTGCCATGCCTAATCACTCCTACCTTGCTTAATCACCCCTTCCTTGCTTAGTCACCCCTACCATTCTGAATCACCCCTACCTTGCTTAATCACCCCTACCTTGCTGAATTCCCACTACGTTGCTTAATCAACCCTACCTTGCTGAATCACCCCTACCTTGCTTAATCACCTTTACCTTGCTGAAATCCCACTACCTTGCTAAAATCACCCCACTTTCTTGTTTAATCACTACTACTCGCTCAATGACCCCTACCTTGAATGATCATCCCAAAATTGCATAATCACCCAAAATTTGCAGAATTCCCTATAAATTGCTGAATCTCCCCCTACCTTGCTGTGTTTTCTCTATCTTGCTGAATTTCGCCTCCCTTGCAGAATCACGTCTACTTTGCTTAATCAACCCTACCTTGCTAAATTCCTCCTTCTTTTCTAAATCACCCCTATCTTGCTCAGTCACCCCTACCTTTCTTAATCACCCCTACCTTGCTTAATCACCCCTAATTTGCTGATTTACCACCCCCTTCCTGAATTTCCTCTTCCTTGCTTAATCACCCCTATCTTGATCAATCACCCCTACCTTGCTGGATCACTGCTACATTGCTGAATCCCCCTACCTTGCTGAATCTCGCCTTCTTTACTGAACCTCTCCTTCCTTGCTGAATCACCCCAAACTTGCTTAATCACCCCGACCTTGCTGAATCCCCCCTTCCTTGCTAAATTTTCCCTACCTTGCTTAATCACCCCTGACTTGCTGAATTCCTTCTATCTTGCTGAATTCCCACTACTTTGCTGAATTTCCCCTACCTTGTTCAATCTCTCCTTCCTTGCTTGATCACCCCTATCTTGATTAATCACCCCTTCCTTGCTTACTCACACCTATCTTTCTGAATTCCCCCTACCTTGCTGAATTCTCCCTATCTTGATGAATCCCCCCTACCTTCCTTAATCACCCCTACCTTGCTGAATTCTTCCTATCTTGCTGAATCATCCCTACATTTCTTTATCATCCCTACCTCGCTTTACCACCCCTAACTTGTTGAATTTCCCCTATCATGCTGAAGTCACCCTACCTTGCTGAATCACCCCTAACTTGCTTAATCACCCCTAGCTTACTTAATCACCAATACCTTGCTGAATTCCCACTACCTTGCTAATTTCCGCTTTGCTTGTTTGAACACTCCTACCTTGCTTAATCAGCCCTACCTTAATTAATCACCCCTTAGTTGCTTACTCATCCCTACCTTGCTGAATTCCCCCTATCTTGCGGGATCCCCCCTACCTTGCTGAATTCTCCCTATATTGCTGAATCCCCCCTACCGTGCCTAAGCACCCCTACCTTGCTGAACCCCACCTTCCTTGCCAAATTTCCCCTACCTTGCTTAATTTCGCCAACCTTGCTGAATTCCCCCTAGCTTGTTTAAGCACTCCGACCTTGCTTAGTCTCCCATACCTTGATTAATAATCCCTACCTAGCATTAATCACCCCTACCTTGCTGAATTCCCCCTCTCTTGCAGAGTCCCGCCTACCTTGCTGAATTTTCCCTATCTTGCTGAATCTTCCCTACCTTGCTGAGTTTCCACAACCTTGCTCAATCACCCCTTCCATTATAATTCACCCCAACCTTGCTTAATCATCTCAATCTTGCTGAATCCCTCCTACCTTGCTGAATCCCCCTTTCTTGTCGAATCAACCCTGACTTGCTGAATCCCCCCTACCTTGCTGAATTCTACCTATCTTGCTGAACCCCGTTACCTTGCTTAATCACCCCTACCTTGCTGAATTTTCCCTATCTTGCTGAATCATCCCTCCCTTTCTTAAGCACCCCTACATTGCTTAATCACCCCTTTATTGCTAAATAACCCCTACATTCCTGAATCACTCCTACCTTGCCAAATCACCCCCTTGCTGAATTCCCTCTTCCTTGCATAATCACCACCTTGATTCATCATCCCAACCTTGCTGAGTCACCTCTACATTGCTGAATCTCGTCTATCTTGTTGGACCCCCCCATACTTGATTAATCACCCCTATCTTGCTGAAACCCCCCCTACCTTGCTGTAACCCTCCTTCCTTGCTGAATTCTCCCAATTTTAGTGAGTCCCCGCTACCTTCCTTAATCACCCTTAACTTGCTGAATTCTCCCTATCTTGCTGAATCATTCCTCCCTTTCTTAATCACCCCTACCTTGATTAATCACCCTACCTTGCTAGATCAGCCCTACCTTGCTAAATCACCCCTACCTTGCTTAATCACCCCTATCTTGCTTAATCACCCCTACCTTGCTGAAATGCCACTACCTTGCTTAATCACCCATACCTTGCTGAATCCCCACTTGCTTGCTTAATTCCCCCTACCTTCTCCCTATCTTGCTGAATTCCCACCCTCTTTCTCAGTCACCCCTACCTTTCTGAATTGTCCCTATCTTGCTGAATCATCCCTCCCTTTCTTAATCACCCCTACCTTGCAAAATCACCTCTACCTTGATTAATCACCCCTACCTCGCTTTATCACCCCTACCTTGATTAATCACCCCTTTATTGCAAATCACCCGAAAACTGCAGAATTTCCCAAATCTTGCACAATAACCCTAACTTGCTGAATTCCCCCTTCCTTGATTAATCACCCCTACCTTGCACAATCACCCCTTCCCTATTAATCACCGCTACCTTGCGGAATCAACCCTACCTTAATGAATCCCTCCTTGTTGAATCAACCGTACCTTGCTCAAGTCTCCATATCTTGCTGAGTCATCCCTACCTTGCTTAATCACCCCACCTAGCTCAATTCTCCCTATTTGCGGAATCATCCCCACCTTTCTTAATCACCCTTACCTTGTTGAATCACCCATATCTTGCATAGGCACGCATACCTTGCTGAATCACCCCTACCTTGCTTAGTCACCACTACCTTGCTTAATCACCCCTATATTGCTTTATTACCCCAACCTGGCTTGATAACCCCTATCTTGATTTATCACCCCTTCCTTGCTTAATCACCCCTACCTTGTTGAATTCCCCCTACCTTGCTGAATTCTCTCTATCTTGTGGAATCCCCCCTTCATTGCATAATCACTGGTACTTTTATCAATTTCCACTCCCTTGCAGAATTCCCACCCCCTTGCTGAATTCCCTCTACCTTGCTAAATAACCCCTTCCTTGCTTAATTACCCCTGTCTTGCTGAAATCCCACTACCTTGCTTAATCACCCCTACTTTGCTGAATTTTTGTCCCATTGCTGTATTCCCTATAGCTTGCTTGATCACCCCTACCTTGATTCATTATCCCTATGATGCGAAATCATCCCTACCTTGCTGAATCCCCCCCACCTTGCTGAATCATCCCTACCTTGCTGAATCCCCAATACCTTGCTGAATACCCAATACCTTGTTTAAGCAATCCTACATTGCTAAGTCTCCCATACTTTGATTAATAACCCTACTCAGCATAAATCACCCCTACCTTGCTGAATTCCCACCACCTTGCTGAATGCCCCCCACCTTGTTTAAGCACTCCTACCTTGCTTAGTCTCCCATACTTTGATTGATAACCCCCACCTAGCATAAATCACCCCTACCTTTCTGAATTCCCCCTCTCTTGCTGAATCCCCCCTACCTTGCTGAATTTCCACTTCCTTGCTAAATCACCCCGACCTTGCTCAATCACCCCTACCTGTATTAATCACCCCTTACTTACTTAATCACCCATATCTGACTGAATCCTCCCTACTTTGCTGAATCCCTCCTGCCTTGCTGAAATCTCCCTATCTTGCTGAATCACCGCTACCTTTCCTAATCTCCCCTTCCTTGCTGAATTCTCCCAATTTTAGTGAGTCCCCGCTACCTTCCTTAATCACCCTTGACTTGCTGAATTCTCCCTATCTTGCTGAATCATTCCTCCCTTTCTTAAACACCCCTACCTTGATTAATCACCCCTACCTTGCTAGATCAGCCCTACCTTGCTTAATCACCCCTACCTTGCTTAATCACCCTACCTTGCTTAATCACCCCTACCTTGCTGAAATGCCACTACCTTGCTTAATCACCCATACCTTGCTGAATCCCCACTTGCTTGCTTAATTCCCCCTACCTTCTCCCTATCTTGCTGAATTCCCACCCTCTTTCTCAGTCACCCCTACCTTTCTGAATTGTCCCTATCTTGCTGAATCATCCCTCCCTTTCTTAATCACCCCTACCTTGCAAAATCACCTCTACCTTGATTAATCACCCCTACCTCGCTTTATCACCCCTACCTTGATTAATCACCCCTTTATTGCAAATCACCCAAAAACTGCAGAATTTCCCAAATCTTGCACAATAACCCTACCTTGCTGAATTCCCCCTTCCTTGATTAATCACCCCTACCTTGCACAATCACCCCTTCCCTATTAATCACCGCTACCTTGCGGAATCAACCCTACCTTAATGAATCCCTCCTTGTTGAATCAACCGTACCTTGCTCAAGTCTCCATATCTTGCTGAGTCATCCCTACCTTGCTTAATCACCCCACCTAGCTCAATTCTCCCTATTTGCGGAATCATCCCCACCTTTCTTAATCACCCTTACCTTGTTGAATCACCCATATCTTGCATAGGCACGCATACCTTGCTGAATCACCCCTACCTTGCTTAGTCACACTACCTTGCTTAATCACCCCTATATTGCTTTATTACCCCAACCTGGCTTGATAACCCCTATCTTGATTTATCACCCCTTCCTTGCTTAATCACCCTACCTTGTTCAATTCCCCCTACCTTGCTGAATTCTCTCTATCTTGTGGAATCCCCCTTCATTGCATAATCACTGGTACTTTTATCAATTTCCACTCCCTTGCAGAATCACCCCTACCTTGCTGAATTACCCCTACCTTGCGTAATCACACCTGCTTTGCTGAATTCCCAACCTTTTGTTGAATTCCCTCCACCTTTCTTAATCACCCCTACCTTGATAAATGATCTGTACGATGCCGAATCATCCCTCCCTTGCTGAATCCTCACCACCTTGCTGAATCATCCCTACCTTGCTTGATGACGCCTACCTTGCTGAATTCCACTACCTTGTTGAATTCCCCCTCTCTTTTTTATGCAATCCGACCTTGCTTAGTCTCCCATACCTTGATTAATAACCCCTAAATTGCATTATTCACCCCTATCTTGCTTAATCCCCCTACCTTGCTGAATCATCCCTACCTTGCTCAATCACGCCTATCTTGCTGAATTCCCACTACCTTGCTGAATTCCCTCTACTTTTTTAAGCAATCCTACCTTGCTTTATCTTCCCTACCTTGATTTATAACCCCTACCTAGCATTTATAGCCCCTACCTAGCATTTATCACCCCTACCTTGCTCAATCACCACTACCTTTATTAAACACCCCTTCCTTGCTTAATCACCCTTGTCTTGCTGAATCCCCCTGCGTTGCTGAATCGCCCCTTCCTAGTTCAATCACCCCTACCTTGCTAAATCCCCCCTAAATTGCTGAATTCTCCCTATCTTGCTGAATCCCCGCTACTTTGCTTAATCACCCCTACCTTGCTGTATTCTCCCAATCTTGCTGAATTCTCCCTTTCTTTCGTAATCACCCCTACCTTGCTTAATCACCCCTACCTTGATCAATCACCCCTACCTTGATTAGTCACCCATTCCTTGCATAATTACCCCTACCTTGCTGAATTCTCCCTACCTTGCTGAACTATCACTTTCTTGTGGAATGCCCCCATTCTTGCATAGTCACCACTATTTTGAGGAATTCCCATTGCCATGCCTAATCACTCCTACCTTGCTTAATCACCCCTTCCTTGCTTAGTCACCCCTACCATTCTGAATCACCCCTACCTTGCTTAATCACCCCTACCTTGCTGAATTTCTACACTTTTGCTGAATTCCCCCTACCTTGCTTCATAACCCCTACCTTGATTAATCATCCCTACGATGCTTAATCATCCCTACCTTGCTGGATTCCCCCCATCTTGCTGAATCCCCCCTACCTTGTTGAATTCTCCCAAACTTGCGGAATCCCTCCTTCCTTGCAGAATCACCCTACTTTGCTGAATTCCCACTACCTAAATCAATCACCCCTACCTTATAAATCAACCCCACCTTGCTTAATCACCCCTACCTTGGTTAATCAGCCCTACCTTGCTGAATTCTTCTTAATTTGCTGAATAATCCCTACCTTTCATAATCTCCCAACCTTGCTTAATCACCCCTACCTTGTTGATTTCCCACCCCCTTTCTGAATTTCCTCTTCCTTGCTTAATCACCCCTACCTTGATCAATCACCCCTACCTTGCTGGATCACTGCTAAATTGCTGAATCCCCCCTACCTTGCTGAATCTCGCCTTCCTTACTGAACCCCCACTTCCTTGCTGAATCATCCCAATCTTGCTTTATCACCCCTACCTTGCTGAATCCCCCCTTCCTTGTTAAATTTTCCCTACCTTGCTTAATCACCCCTGACTTGCTGAATTCGCTCTATCTTGCTGAATTCCCCCTACCTTGCTGGATCACTGCTACATTGCTGAATCCCTCCTACCTTTCTGAGTTTTCTATATCTAGCTGAATCCCCTACCTTAATCATCCCTACCTCGCTGAATTCCCCCTGTCTTGCTGAATCCCCCCTATCTTGCTGAATCCCCAATACATTGCTTAATCACCCCTACAAAACTGAATCCCCCCTTTCTTGCCAAATCACCCCTCACTTGCTTGATCACCCCTTAATTGCTGAATTCCCCATATCTTGTTGAATCCCCCCTACCTTCCTGAATTCTCAATATCTTGCTAAATCCACCCCTACCTTGCAGAGTAATCACTACATTATTTCATCACCTCTACCTTGCTTAATCACCCCTACCTTGTTGAATCACCTCAACATTGCTGAATAACCTTTGCCTGCTTAATCACCCCTACCCTCAACCCCTTTCTTGCCTAGTCACCCCTAAATTGTTGAATTTCCCCTATCATGCTGAATCACCCCTAGCTTGCTTAATCACTCCTAGCTTACTTAATCACCCCTACTTTGCTGAATTCCCACTACCTTGCTATTTTCCCCTTTCCTTGTTTGAAAACTCCTACCTTGCTTTATCAGCCCTACCTTGATTAATCACCCCTAAGTTGCATAATCATCTCTACCTTGCTGAATTCCCCCTATCTTGCCGGATCCCCCCTACCTTGCTGAATTCTCCCTACATTGCTGAATCCCCCTACCGTGCCTAAGCACCCCTACCTTGCTGAATTCCCCCTAGCTTGTTTAAGCGCTCCGACCTTGCTTAGTCTCCCATACCTCGATTAATAATCCCTACCTAGCATTTATCACCCCTACCTTGCTGAATTCCCCCTCTCTTGCTGAGTCCCGCCTACCTTGCTGAATTTTCCCTATCTCACTGAATCTTCCCTACCTTGCTGAGTTTCCACAACCTTGTTCAATCACCCCTTCCATTATTATTCACCCCTACCTTGCTTAATCACCCCAATCTTGCTGAATCTCTCCTACCTTGCTGAATCCCCCCTTCCTTGTTGAATCAACCCTACCTTGCTGAATCCCCCCTACCTTGCTGAATTCTCCCTATCTTGCTGAACCCCGTTACCTTGCTTAATCACCCCTACCTTGCTGAATTCTCCCTATCTTGCTAAATCATCCCTCCTTTTCTTAATCACCCCTGCATTGCTTAATCACCCCTTTATTGCTAAATAACCCTTACTTTCCTGAATCACTCCTACCTTGCCAAATCACCCCTACCTTGCTGAATTCCCACCCCCTTGTTGAATTCCCTCTTCCTTGCATAATCACCCCTACCTTGATTAATCATCCCTACCTTGCTGAGTCACCGCTACATTGCAGAATCTCGTCTATCTTGTTGGAACCCCCCATCCCTGATTAATCACCCCTACCTTGCATTCATCCCCCGTAACTTGCTGAATTCCCCCTCTCTTCCTCAATCCCCCAACCTTGCTGAATTTCCACCCTTTCTTAATTATCCCTACCTTGCAAAATCACCCCTACCTTTATTAATCACCCCTACATCGCTTTGTCACCCCTACCTTGATAAATCACCCCTTCATTGTTATCACCTGAAATTTGCAGAATTCCCCATATCTTGCAAAATAATCCCTACCTTGCTGAATTCCCCCTTCCTTGATTAATCACCCCTTCCCTTATTAATCACCGCTACCTTGCGTAATCAAACCTACCTTGATGAATCCCCCCTTCCTTTTTAAATCAACCGTACCTTGCTGAAGTCTCCATATCTTGCTGAATCATCCCTACCTTGCTTAATCACCCCTACCTAGCTCAATTCTCCCTATTTGCGGAATCATCCCCACCTTTCTTAATCAACCTTACCTTGTTGATTCACCCATATCTTGCATAATCATGCATGCCTTGCTGAATCACCCCTACCGTGCCTAAGCACCCCTACCTTGCTGAACCCCACCTTCCTTGCCAAATTTCCCCTACCTTGCTTAATTTCGCCAGCCTGGCTGAATTCCCCCTAGCTTGTTTAAGCACTCCGACCTTGCTTAGTCTCCCATACCTTGATTAATAATCCCTACCTAGCATTAATCACCCCTACCTTGCTGAATTCCCCCTCTTGCAGAGTCCCGCCTACCTTGCTGAATTTTCCCTATCTTGCTGAATCTTCCCTACCTTGCTGAGTTTCCACAACCTTGCTCAATCACCCCTTCCAGTATTATTAACCCCAACCTTGCTTAATCATCCCAATCTTGCTGAATCCCTCCTACCTTGCTGAATCCCCCCTTTCTTGTCGAATCAACCCTGACTTGCTGAATCCCCCCTACCTTGCTGAATTCTACCTATCTTGCTGAACCCCGTTACCTTGCTTAATCACCCCTACCTTGCTGAATTTTCCCTATCTTGCTGAATCATCCCTCCCTTTCTTAAGCACCCCTACATTGCTTAATCACCCCTTTATTGCTAAATAACCCCTACTTTCCTGAATCACTCCTACCTTGCCAAATCACCCCCTTGCTGAATTCCCTCTTCCTTGCATAATCACCACCTTGATTAATCATCCCTACCTTGCTGAGTCACCTCTACATTGCTGAATCTCGTCTATCTTGTTGGACACCCCCATACTTGATTAATCACCCCTATCTTGCTGAAACCCCCCCTACCTTGCTGTAACCCTCCTTCCTTGCTGAATTCTCCCAATTTTAGTGAGTCCCCGCTACCTTCCTTAATCACCCTTAACTTGCTGAATTCTCCCTATCTTGCTGAATCATTCCTCCCTTTCTTAATCACCCCTACCTTGATTAATCACCCCTACCTTGCTAAATCAGCCCTACCTTTCTAAATCACCCCTACCTTGCTTAATCACCCTTAGCTTGCTTAATCACCCCTACCTTGCTGAAATCCCACTACCTTGCTTAATCACCCATACCTTGCTGAAATCCCACTTGCTTGCTTAATCACCCCTACCTTCTCCCTATCTTGCTGAATTCCCACCCTCTTTCTCAGTCACCCCTACCTTTCTGAATTGTCCCTATCTTGCTGAATCATCCCTCCCTTTCTTAGTCACCCCTACCTTGCAAAATCACCCCTACCTTGATTAATCACCCCTACATCACTTTATCACCCCTACCTTGATTAATCACCCCTTCATTGCTTTATCACATAAAATTTGCCGAATTCCCCATATCTTGCAAAATAATCCCTACCTTGCTGAATTCCCCCTTCCTTGATTAATCACCCCTACCTTGCACAATCACCCTTTCCCTTATTAATCACCGCTACCTTGCGTAAGCAAACCTACCTTGATGAATCCCCCCTTCCTTTTTAAATCAACCGTACCTTGCTGAAGTCTCCATATCTTGTTGAATCATCCCTACCTTGCTTAATCACCCCTACCTAGCTCAATTCTCCCTATTTGCGGAATCATCCCCACCTTTCTTAATCACCCTTACCTTGTTGATTCACCCATATCTTGCATAATCATGCATACCTTGCTGAATCATCCTTACCTTGCTTAATCACCACTACCTTGCTTAATCACCCCTATATTGCTTTATCACCCCAACCTAGCTTGATCACCCCTATCTTGATTTATCACCCCTACCTTGCTTAATCACCCCTACCTTGTTGAATTCCCCCTACCTTGCTGAATTCTCCCTATCTTGTGGAATCCCCCCTTCATTGCATAATCACTGGTTCTTTGATCAATTTCCACTCCCTTGGATAATCACCCCTACCTTGCTGAATTCCCCCTACCTTGCTTAATCACACCTGCTTTGCTGAATTGCCAACCTTTTGTTGAATTCCCTCCACCTCTCTTAATCACCCCTACCTTGATAAATCATCCGTACG
Organism: Closterium sp. NIES-67; assembly: GCA_027943415.1. Classification (NCBI taxonomy): domain Eukaryota; kingdom Viridiplantae; phylum Streptophyta; class Zygnematophyceae; order Desmidiales; family Closteriaceae; genus Closterium; species Closterium sp. NIES-67. Next base: position 85,015 of record BQMB01001500.1, on the reverse strand, counting down.
ATGCTGAATCATCCCTCCCTTGCTGAATCCTCACCACCTTGCTGAATCATCCCTACCTTGCTTGATAACGCCTACCTTGATGAATCTCCACTACCTTGTTGATTTCCCCCTCTCTTTTTTAAGCAATCCTACCTTGCTTAGTCTCCCATACCTTGATTAATAACCCCTAAATTGCATTTATCACCCCTATCTTGCTTAATCCCCCCTACCTTGCTGAATCCCACCTCCCATACTGAATTTTTCCTATCTTGCTGAATCCTCCCTACCAAGCTGAATATCCACTTCCTTGCTCAATCACCCCTACCTTGATTAATCACCCCTCCCTTGCTTTCTTGCTGAATACCCCCTACCTTGCTGCATCCCCCCTTCCTTGTTGAATCATCCCTCCCTTTCATAATCACCTGTACCTTGCTATATCATCCCCATCTTGCCACATCACTCCTTCCTTGCTTAATCACCCCTACCTTGCTTTATCATCGCCCCCCTTTTTGAATTCCCACCCCCTTGCTGAGATCCCACTTACTTGCTTAATCACCCGTGCCTTGATTAATGATTCCTACCTTGCTGAGTCACTGCTGCATTGCTGAATCCTCCGTAACTCGCGGAATCCCGCCTACCTTGTTGAACCCCCCCTTCCTTGCTGAATCACCCCTACGTTGCATAATCACCCCTAAATTGCTCCATTCCCCCCATCTTGCTGAATCTCCCCTACCTTGCTGAGTTCTCTTTATCTTGCTGAATCCCCCCTCCCTTTCTTAATCACCCCTACCTTGCTAAATCACTCCTACCTTGCTTAATCACCCCTACCTTGCTGAATTCCCCTTACGTTGCTGAATTCCCACCTCCTTGCTGAATTCCCTCTTCCTTGCTTAATCACCCCTATCATTCCTACCTTGTTGAGTCACTGCTACATTGCTGAATCCCTCCTAACTTGCTGAATCCTACCTACCTTGTTGAACCCCCTCTTCCTTGCTGAATCATCCCTACCTTGCTGAATCCCCCCTCCTTTTCTGAATCACCCCTACCTTGAAAATCAACCCTACCTTGCTGAACCTTCTTCCTTGTTGAATCTCGCTGAATCCCCCCTCCCTTTCTGAATCACCCCGACCTCTATTTATCATCCCTACCTTGCTGAATTTCCACTACAATGGTTAGTCAACCCTTCCTTGCTGAATCCCTCCTACCTTGCTGAATCCCCCCTACCTTGCTTAAGCACCCCTACCTTGCTCTATTCTCCCTATCTTGCTGAAACATCCCTACCTTTCTAAATCACCCCTTCCTTGCGTCATCTCCCCTACCTTGCTTAATCACCTTTATCTTGCTGAATTCCCACCCTCCTGCTGAATTCCCTTTACCTTGCTTAATCACCCCTTCCTTGCTTAATCACTCATATCTTGCTGAATTCCTAATACCTTGCTTAATCACCCCTTCTTTGCTGAAGTACCACCCTTTTGCTGAATTTCCTCTACCTTGCTTTATAATCCCTACATTGATTTATCAACCCTATGAAGCTTAATCATCCCTTCCTTGCTGAATCCCCTCCACCTTTCTGAATCATCCCTACCTTGCATAATTATGCCTACCTTGCTGAGTTCCCCCATACCTTTTTTAAGCACTCTTACCTTGCTTAGTCTCGCATACTATGATGAAGAACCCCTACCTAGCATTAATCACCCCTCTCTTGCTGAATCCTTCCTACCTTGCTGAATTTTCCCTATCTTACTGAATCTCCCCTACCTTGCTGAATTTCCAGTACCTTGCTTAATCACCCCTACCTTGCTGAATCCCCCCTACCTTGCTGAATTCTCCCTATCTTGCTGAATCCCCCTACCTTGCTTAATCACCCCTACCTTGCTCAATTATCACTATCTTGCTGAATCATCCCTACCTTTATCAATCACACCTACCTTAATTAATCACCCCTACCTTGCTTAGTCACCCTTATCTTGCTGAATCCCACCTGCCTTGCTGAATCCCCCCATCCGTATTGAATCAACCCTACCTTGCTGAATTCCCCCTACCTTGCTGATTTCTTGCTACCTTGCCGAATCCCCGCTACCTCCTGAATCACCCCTACCTTGCTGAATTCTCCCTATCTTTTTTAGTCACCCCTATCTTTATTAATCATCCCTACCTTGCTGAATTCCCACTACGTTGCTTAGTCAACCCTAGCTTGCTGAATCACCCCTACCTTGCTTAATCACCCCTACCTTGCTGCATTCTCACTACCTTGCTAAATTTCCCCTTCCTTTTCTAATCACTCCTACCTTGCATAATGACCCCTACCTTGATTAATCACCCCTACCTTAATCACACGAAAATTGCAGAATTCCCCTTATATTGCTGAATCTACCCTACCCCGCTGAGTTCTCTCTACCTTGCTGAATCCCTTCTTCCTTGCTGAATCAACCCTACCTTGCTTAATCAACCGTACTGGGTTCCTGGAAAACGAGGGGGCGTGCAAGCCTGTGAGCGATCCTGAAGGAGCTGCCGGGCAGGGGAGGGTGGTAGAGCTACGAGCGACTTCCGGACCGGAGGAGGGGTCAGCAAGGGAAACAGTAGCAGGAGCAGCAAGCAAGGACAGCATAGTGGAGTCGCGGAAGAAACACCGGGAAGCGCCAGAGTCCAGGGTGAAGGTGAGCACAGCAGTGGCGGCCGGGGTCAAAGCAACGACGGAGGAACCTAGGCTAAACAAGGCAGGAGGTCCTACGCCTGACGTAGCAGGGGGGGCAAGACTAGGCACACCTACACTAGGCAACACGGGGTAGTAAGAACCAGTCACACTAGAGTCATCAGCATACAGCACATACAGGGCAGAGCTAAGCTCATCCATGTCCATATCAAAATCGGAATACTACGGCAAAGCAAGCTGAACCAGTCGGGGAGGTCGGGAGACGGGCCGAAGCGAAGGCGAAACAGGTCGTCTAGGCGACGGAAGCAGCGAAAAGGGGAGTGACCGGTCTTACCGCAAATGGAGCCACAGCAAGGACCGGTCAGGAGCTGGTACTGGCAGCGCTCGTCACCCAAACTGCCACCCGGGAGCACCCCACGCGCACGTCCACCACCACGTCCACTACCGCCACCAGTGCCAGGCCACCCGGGCGGAAGACCACTCCCCCGCCTCTGCTGCTGTGGCAGCTGCGACTGCTGCGGCTGCTGCACCGGTCGAATAGCGCACCGGTCGAAAGCGCACCTGTCAAAAAGCGCACCGGTCAAAAGGGCACCGGTCAAAAAGGGCACCGGTCGAAAAGCGCACCGGTCGAAAAGGGCACCGGACGAAAAGGGCACGGGTCAAAAAGCACACCGGTCGAAAAGCGCACCGGTCGAAAAGCGCACCGGTCGAAAAGCGCACCGGTCGAAAAGCGCACCGTTCGAAAAGGGCACCGGTCGAAAAGGGCACCGGTCGGAAAGCGCACTAATCGAAAAGCACACCGGTCGAAAAGGGCACCGGTCGAAAAGGGAACCGGTTGAAAATGCACTAGTCGAAAAGGGCACCGGTTGAGAAGGGCACCGGTTGAAAAGGGCACTGGTCGAAAGGCGCATCGGTCAAAAAGCACACCGGTTGAAAAGTGCACCGGTTGAAAAGCGCACCCATTGAAAAGGGCAGCGGTCGAAAAGCGCACCTGTCGAAAAGCGCACCTGTCGAAAAGCGCACCTGTCGAAGGGCACCGGTCGAAAAGGGCACCAGTCGAAAGGGCACCGGTCGAAAGGGCACCGGTCGAAAAGGGTACCGGTCGAAAAGCGCACCGGTCGAAAAGCGCACCGGTCGAATAGCGCACCGGTCGGAAAGCGCACCGATCGAAATGTGCACCGGTCGAAAAGGGCACCGGTCGAAAAGTGCACCGGTCGAAATGCGCAGCACCGGTCGAAAAGCGCAGTGGTCGAAAAGCGCAGTGGTCGAAAAGCGCACCGGTCGAACAGCGCACCGGTCGAAAAGGGCACCGGTCGAAAACAGCACCGATCGAAAATGGCACCGGTTGAAAAGCGCACCGGTCGAAAACGGCACCGGTCGAAAAGCGCAATATGGGAAAAGCGTACCGGTCGAAAACGGCACCGGTCGAAAAGCGCACTATGCGAAAAGCGCACCGGTCGAAAAGGGCACCGGTCGAAATGTGCACCGGTCGAATAGCGCACCGGTCGAAAAACGCACCTGTCGAAAAGCGCACCGGTCGAAAAGGGCACCGGTCGAAAATCGCACCGGTCGAAAAGGGCACCGGTCGAAAAGTGCACCGGTCGAAAAGAGCACCGGTCGAAAAGCGCACCGGTCGAAAAGCGCACCGGTTGAAAAGCGCACCGGTTGAAAAGTGCACCGGTCCAAAAGGGCACCGGTCAATAAGCGCACCGGTCGGAAAGCGCACCGGTCGAAAAGCGCACTAGTTGAAAAGGGCACCGAACGAAAAGGGCACCGGTCGAAAAGGGCACTGGTCGAAAAGTGCACCGGTCGAAAAGCGCACCGGTCGAATAGCGCACCAGTCAAAAAGCGCACCTGTCGAAAAGCGCACCGGTTGAAAAGGGCACCGGTCGAAAAGACCACCGGTCAAAAAGGGCACTGGTCGAAAAGGGCACCGGTCGAAAAGGGCACTTTCGTTTTGATCCCCACTCACCCGTCTATCCTCTACAGTTGGGTTTTGAACCCCACTTATCCACTCACCTCTACAGTTGGGTTCTAAACCCCATAAACCCGTCTCAACTCTGTAGTTGGGCTCTGATCCCCACTCACCTGTCTCACCTTTCCAGTTCTGTTTTGAACCCCACTCACCCGTCTCAACTCTACAGTTGGGTTCTAAACCACACTAACCCATCTCACCTCTACTGTTGTTTTGGGAACCCCACTCACCCCTCTCACCTCTAGAATTGGGTTCCGAACCCCACCATCCGTTTACCTCTGCTGTTGGCTTCTGAACCCCACTCACCTGTCTCACATCTCCAGTTGTGTCTTCAACCCCACTCATCCGTCTCACCTCTACTGTTGGGTTCTTAACCCCACTCACCTCTCTCACCTCTACCGTTGGATTCTGAACCCCACTAACCCGTCTCACCTCTAGAGTTGGGTTCTGATCCCCACTCACCCGTTTCACCTCTGCAATTGGGTTCTGATCCCCACTCAGCCGTCTCACCTCTCTAGTTGGGTACTGAACCCCACTCACCCGTCTTACCTCTACAGTTGGGTTCTGAACACCATTACCCTGTTTCACCTCTACTATTGGGTTATTAATATCACTTTTGAGATTACGTTGTGAACCCGACTCACCCATCTCACCTGTGCAGTTGGGTTCAGAACCCCACTCACCTGTCTCACCTGTCCAGTTGGGTTCTGAATCCCACTCACCCGTCTCACCTCTAGCGTTTGGTTCTGATCCCCACTTAGTTGTCTCACCTCTACAGTTGGGTTCTGAACCTACTTACCCATCTCAACTTTGCAGTTGGGTTCTGAACCCTGCTCACCCGTCTCACCTCTGCAGTAGGTTTCCGAAGACCACTCACCCGTCTCACCTCTGCAGTTGGTTTCTCAACCCCACTCATCCATCTTACCTCTCCAGTCGGGTTCTTAATCGCACTCACCCATCTCACCTCTCCAGCTAGGTCCTATACCCCGCTCACCCATCTTACCTCTACAGTTGGGTTCTAAACCCCATTCACCTGTCTCACCTCTGCGTTCCGTTCTGAACACCACTCACCCGTCTCCCCACTCCAGTTTGAATCTAAACCCCACTCACCCGTCTCACTTCTACTGTTGGGTTCCAAACCCCACCCATCCGTTTACCTCTGCTGTTGGCTTCTAAACCCCACTCACCTGTCTCACATCTCCAGTTTGGTCTTGAACCCCACTCACTCGTCTCACCTCTACTGTTGGGTTCTTAATCCCTCTCACCCGTCTCACCTCTACCGTTGGGTTCTAAACCCCACTTAACCGCTCACCTCTACTATTGGATTCTAAACCCCACTCAACTGTCTCACCTCTGCAGTTGGGTTCTGAACCCCACTCACCCGACTCACCTCTGCAGTTGGCTTCTAAATCCCACTAACTTGTCTCACCTCTACAGTTGGGTTTAAAACCCCACTGACCCGTCTAACCTCTGCAGTTGTGTTCTGATCCTCACTCACCCGTCTCACCTCATCAGTTCAGTTTTGAAACCCACTCACCCGTCTCACCTCTACAAAAGGGTTCTGAACCCCACTAACTCGTCTCACCTCTACTGTTGTTTAGGGAACCCCACTCACCCGTCTCACCTCTACAAAAGGGTTCTGAACCCCACTAACTCGTCTCACCTCTACTGTTGTTTAGGGAACCCCACTCACCCGTCTCACCTCTACTGTTGGGTTCTTAATCCCTCTCACCCGTCTCACCTCTACCGTTGGGTTCTAAACCCCACTTAACCGCTCACCTCTACTATTGGATTCTAAACCCCACTCAACTGTCTCACCTCTGCAGTTGGGTTCTGAACCCAACTCACCCGACTCACCTCTGCAGTTGGCTTCTAAATCCCACTAACTCGTCTCACCTCTACAGTTGGGTTTAAAACCCCACTGACCCGTCTAACCTCTGCAGTTGTGTTCTGATCCTCACTCACCCGTCTCACCTCATCAGTTCAGTTTTGAAACCCACTCACCCGTCTCACCTCTACAAAAGGGTTCTGAACCCCACTAACTCGTCTCACCTCTACTGTTGTTTAGGGAACCCCACTCACCCGTCTCACCTCTACAAAAGGGTTCTGAACCCCACTAACTCGTCTCACCTCTACTGTTGTTTAGGGAACCCCACTCACCCGTCTCACCTCTACTGTTGGGTTCTTAATCCCTCTCACCCGTCTCACCTCTACCGTTGGGTTCTAAACCCCACTTAACCGCTCACCTCTACTATTGGATTCTAAACCCCACTCAACTGTCTCACCTCTGCAGTTGGGTTCTGAACCCCACTCACCCGACTCACCTCTGCAGTTGGCTTCTAAATCCCACTAACTCGTCTCACCTCTACAGTTGGGTTTAAAACCCCACTCACCCGTCTAACCTCTGCAGTTGTGTTCTGATCCTCACTCACCCGTCTCACCTCATCAGTTCAGTTTTGAAACCCACTCACCCATCGCACCTCTACAAAAGGGTTCTGAACCCCACTAACTCGTCTCACCTCTACTGTTGTTTAGGGAACCCCACTCACCCGTCTCACCTCTACAGTTGGGTTCCGAACCCCACCCACCCGTCTCACCTCTACAGTTGGGTTATGAAACCTACTCACCCGTCTCACTTTCGCAGTTGGGTTCTGAACACCAATCACCCGTTTCACATCTGTAGTTGGGTCTTCAACCCCACTCAACCATCTCACCTCAACCTTTGGGTTCTTAACCCCACTAACCCACTCACCTCTACTATTGGATTCCGAACCCCACCCACCTGTCTCACCTCTACTGTTGGGATCTGAACCCCACTCACCCATCTCACTTTTGCAGTTGGCTTCTGAACCCCACTCACCCATTTCACCTCTGCAGTTGGCTTCTGAACCCCACTCACCCGCCTCACCACTTCTGTTGGGTTTTGAACCCAACTAACCCGTCTCACCTCTACAGTTGGGTTCTGAACCCCACTCACCCATTTCACCTCTCCATTGGGGTTCCAAACCAGACCCACCCGTCTCACCTCTACAGTTGGGTTCTGAACCCCACTAACCCGTCTCACGTCTACAGTTGGCTTCTAAATCCCACTAACCCGTCTCACCTCTACAGTTAGGTTCAAAACCCCACTCACCCGTCTAACCTCTGCAGTTGTGTTCTGATCCTCACTCACCCGTCTCACCTCTACAGTTGGGTTCTGAACCCCACTAACCTGTCTCACCTCTACTGTTGTTTAGGGAACCCCACTCACCCGTCTCACCTCTATAGTTGGGTTCTGAACCCCACCCACCCGTCTCACCTCTACAGTTGGGTTCTGAAACCCACTCACCCGTCTCACTTTCGCAGTTGGGTTCTGAACACAAATCACCCGTCTCACATCCTTAGTTGGGTCGTCAACCCCACTCACCCGTCTCAAGTCTACTGTTGGGTTCTTAACCCCACTCAACCGTCTCACCTCTACTGTTGGGTTCTGAACCCCTCTTACCCACTCACCTCTACTGTTGGGTTCTGAACCCCACTTTTCGCCTCACCTCTACAGCTGGGTTCTGGATCCCACTCACCCGTCTCACCTTTGCTTTTGGGTTCTGAACCCTACTCACCCGTATCACCAATATTGTGGAGTTCTTAACCCCACTCACCCGTCTCACCTCTACCGTTGGGTTCTGAACCCCACCAACCTGTCTCACCACTACTGTTGGGTTCTGAACCCCACATACTCGTCTCATCTCTACAGTTGGGTTCCGAACCCCATTTACCCGTCTCACCTCTACTGTTGGGTTTTGAACCTCACGCACCCATCTCACCTCTCCAATTGGGTTCAGGAACCCCACTCACTCGTTTCACTTCTACTGTCGGTTTCTGAACACCACTCACCCGTTTATCCTCTATTGCTGGATTCTGAACCCCACTCATGCGTCTCACCTCTATAGTTGGGTTCTAAACCCCACTAACCCGTCTCACCTCTATTGTTGCGTTCTGAACCCCACTCACCCGTCTCACCTCTTCTCTTGGGTTCTGAACCCCACATACTTATCTCACCTCTACTGTTGGATTCTGAAGCCCACTCACCCATCTCACCTCTCCTGTTGGCTTCGAAACCTAACTCATCCGTCTCACCTCCCCATTTTGGTCTTGAACCCCACTCACCCATCTCATATCTCCGGTTGGGTCCTGAACCCAACTCAGCCGTCTCACCTCAATAGTTGGGTTCTGAACCTAAATAGCATGTCTCACCTCTGCAGTTGGGTTCTAAACCCCACTCCCCCGTCTCTACTCTGCAGTTGGGTTCTGAACTCCACTCACCTCTCTCACCTCTACTCTTGGGGTCTTAGCCCCACTCACCCATCTCACCTCTCCATTTGGGTTCAGAACCCCACTCACACGTCTCACTTCTACAGGTGGGTTCAGAAACCCATTTTCCTCTCTCACCCTTACTGTTGGGTTCTGAACCCCACTCATCTGTCACAGCTCTACAGTTAAGGTTCTTAACCCCACTCACTCGTCTCACCTCTCCAGTTGGGTCCTAAACCCCACTCACCCGTCTCAACCAAATAGTTGGGTTCTAAACCCCACTAACCCGTCTCACCTTTGCAGTTGGGTTAAAAACCCCACTAACCTGTCTCACCTCTCCATTTCGGTTCTGAACCCCACTCACCTGTCTCACCTTTATAGTTGGGTTCTGAAGCCCACCCACCGTCTCACCTCTACCGTTGGGTTCTGAAACCAACTCACCCATCTCACTTCTGCAGTTGGCTTCTAAACACCACTCACCCGTCTGACCTCTGCAGTTGGCTTCCGAACCCCACTCACCCATCTCACCTCTACGGTTGGGTCCTAAACTCCGCTCACCCGTGTCACCTCAATGGTTGGGTTCTGAACCCCACTAACCGCTCTCACCTCTGCGGTTGGGTTCTGAACCCCACTCACCCGTCTCACCTGGGCCGTTGGGTTCTGAACCCCACTCACGCATCTCACCTCTCCAGTTTTGTTATGAACCCCACTCACACGTCTCACCTCTACAGTTGGGTTCTGAACCCCACACACTCGTCTCACCTCTACAGTTGGATTCTGAACCCCACTCACCCATCTCACCTCTCCGGTTGGGTCCTAAACCCCGCTCACTCGTCTCACCTCAATGGTTGGGTTCTGATCCCCACTAACCCCTCTAACCTCTGCAGTTGGGTTCTGAACCCCACCCACTTGTCTCACCTCTGCACTTGGGTTTTGAACACCACTCACCTGTCTCACCTTTGCAGTTGGGTTATGAACCCCACTCACCCGTTAAACCTTTTCTGCTGGGTTCTCAACCCCACTCACCCGTCTCACCGCTACGGTTGGGTACTGAACCCCACTAACCCGTCTCACCTCTACGGTTGGGTTCTGAACCCCACTGACCCATCTCACCTCTACTGCTAAGTTCTAAACCCCACTCACCCGTCTCACCTCTGCAGTTGGGTCCTCAACCCCACTCACCCGTCTCACCTCTCCAGTTGGGTCCTCAACCCCACTCACCCGTCTCACCTCTCCAGTTGGGTCCTCAACCCCACTCACCCGTCTCACCTCTCTCGTTGGGTTCTGAACCCTACTCACCCGTCTCACCTCTACAGTTGGGTTCTGAACCCCATTTTCCCGTCTCACCTCTTCTATTGGGTTTAGGACCCCACTCATCCGTCTCAGCTCTACAGTTGGGTAATGAACCCCACTAACCCGTCTCACCTCTACTGCAAGGTTCTGAACCCCACTCACCCGTCTCACCTCTCCATTTGGGTCCTGAACCCCACTCACCCGATTCACCTCTCCAGGGGGGGTCTGAACCCCACTCACTCGTCTCACCTCTCCAGTTCGGTTCTGAACCCCACTCACCCGTTTCGCTTCTATTGTTGGGTTCTGAACCCCACTCATCCGTGTCACCTCTAGCGTTGGGTTCTTAACCCAACTTACCCATCTCACCTCTACTGTTGGATTCTGAAGCCCACTCACCCATCTGACCTCTGCTGTTGGATTCGAAATCCCACTCACCCGTCTCACCTCTCGTGTTGGGTCTTGAACCCCACTCACCCGTCTCACGTCTCCAGTTGGGTCCTGAACCCCACTCACCCATCTCACCTCTCCAGTTGGGTTTTGAACCCCACTCACCCGTAATACTGTTGGTTTTTGAACACGACTCACCTCTTTAACCTCTACTGCTGGATTCTGAACCCCACTCAACCGTCTCACCTCTACAATTGGGTTCTAAACCCCACTCACCCGTCTTACCTCTCTAGTTGCGTTCTGAACCCCACTCACATGTCTCACCTCTACACTTGGGTTCTGAACCCCATTTATCCGTCGCACCTCTACTGTTATGTTCTGAACCCCACTCTCCCGTCTCACCTCTACAATTCAATTCTGAACATTACTAACCCGTCTCACCTCTACTACTCCATTCTGAACCCCACTCACCTGTCTCACCTCTACTGCTGGGTTCTGAACCCCACTCACCCGTCTCACCTCTCCAGTTGGGTCCTGAACCCCACTCACCCATCTCACTTCTCCAGTTGGGTTCTGAACCCCACTCACCCGTCTCACCTCTACAGTTGGGTTCTTAACCCCACTCACCCGTCTCACCTCTCCATTTGGGTCCAAAACCCCACTCACCCGTCTCGACCGAATAGTTGGGTTCTAAACCCGACTAACCCCTCTGACCTTTGCAGTTGGGTTCAAAACCCCACTAACCTGTCTCACCTCTGCAGTTGGGTTCTGATCCCCATTCACCTGTCTCACCTCTCCATTTCGATTCTGAGCCCCACTCATTTGTCTCACCTCTATAGTTGGGTTCCGAACCCCACCCACCCGTCTTACCTCTACAGTTGGGTTCTGAAACCAGCTCACCCGTCTCACTTCTGCAGTTGGCTTCTAAAAACCACTCAGCCGTCTCACCTCTGCAGTTGGCTTCTGAACCCCACTCACCCGTCTCACCTCTACTGTTGGGTCCTGAACCCCACTCACCCATCTCACCTCTAGAATTGGGTTCAAAACACCACCCACCCATCTCACCTTTACAGTTGCATTCCGAACCCCACTCACCCATCTCACCTCTACGGTTGGGTCCTAAGCTCCGCTCACTCGTCTCACCTCAATGGTTGGGTTCTGAACCCCACTAACCCCTCTCATGTCTCCAGTTTGGTTCTCAATTCCACTCACCCGTCTCACCTCTTCTGCTGGGTTCCGAACCCCACTCACCCATCTCACCTCTCCGGTTGGGTCCTAAACCCCGCTCACTCGTCTCATCTCAATGGTTGGGTTCTGATCCCCACTAACCCCTCTAACCTCTGCAGTAAGGTTCTGAACCCCACCCACCCGTCTCACCTCTGCAGTTGGGTTTTGAACTCCACTAACCGGCTCACCTCTCCAGTTTGATTCTAAACCCCACTCACACGTCTCACCTCTAAAGTTGGAATCTGAACCCCACTATACCGTTTTACCTGTACAGTTGTTTTAGGAACCCAACTCATCCGTCTCACCTCTACAGCTGGGTTCCGAACCCCACACACCCGTCTCACCTCTACAATTGGGTTCTGAACCCCACTCATCCGCCTCACTTCTGCATTTGGGTTATGAAGCCCACTCACCTGTCTCACCTCTGTAGTTGGCTTCTGAACCCTACTCACCCATCTCACCTCTCCAGCTGGGTTCTGAACCTCACTGACAATTGGGTTCTGAACCCCACCCACCCGTCTCACCTCTGCAGTTGAGTTCTGAACCCCACTCACCCGTCTCACTCCTCCAGTTGGGTTTTGAACCCCACTCACCCGTCTCACCTCACCAGTTGGGTTCTGATCCCCACGAACCCGTCTTACCTCTCCAGTTCGGTTTTGAACCCCACTCACCCGTCTCACCTCTATCGTTGGGCTCTAAACCCCACTTACCCGTCTCACCTCTACTGTTGTTTTGGGATCCCCACTCACCCGTCTCACCTCTGCTGTTGGGTTCTAAACCGCACCCACCCATCTCACCTCTGCAGTTGGGTTCTGAACCCTACTCTCTCGTCTCACCTCTGCAATTGGGTTCTGAACCCCACTCACCCGTCTCACCTCTACTGTTGGGTTCTGAACCTGATTCACATGTCTCACCTCTCCAGTTGGGTTCTGAACCCCACACACCCGTTTCACTTCTACTGTTGGGTTCAGAAACCCACTCACCCGCTTAACCTCTACTGCTGGGTTCTGAAGCCCACTCTCCCGTCTCACCTCTACCTTGCTTAATCACCCCTAAATTGCTCCATCCCCCTATCTCACTGAATCTTCCCTACCTTGCTGATATCTCTTCCTCTTGCTGAATCCCCCCGCCCCTTCTGATTTACTCCGACCTTCATTTATCCTCCCTACCTTGCTGAATTCCCACCACGTTGCTTAATCAACCCTCTCTTGCTAAATCCCACCTACCTTGCTTAATCACCCTTATCTTGCTGAATCCCCCCTGCCTTGCTGAATCCCCCCTGCCTTGCTGAATCCGCCCATCCGTATTGAATCAACCCTACCTTGTTGAATTCCCCCTACCTTGCTGATTTCTCGCTACCTTGCCGAATCCCCGCTACCTCCTGAATCACCCCTACCTTGCTGAATTCTCCCCATCTTTTTTAGTCATCCCTATCTTTCTGAATCTCCCCTCCCTTTCTGAATCACCCCTACCTTTATTAATCATCCCTACCTTGCTGAATTCCCACTACGTTGCTTAGTCAACCCTAACTTGCTGAATCACCCCTACCTTGCTGCATTCTCACTACCTTTCTAAATTTCCCCTTCCTTTTCTAATCACTCCTACCTTGCATAATGACCCCTACCTTGATTAATCACCCCTACCTTAATCACACGAAAATTGCAGAATTCCCCTTATATTGCTGAATCTACCCTACCCCGCTGAGTTCTCGCTACCTTGCTGAATCCCTTCTTCCTTGCTGAATCAACCCTACCTTGCTTAATCAACCCTACCTTGCTCAATCGGCCATACCTTGCTCAATCAACCCTACCTTGCAGAATTCCCACCCTCTAGCTGAATTCCATCTACCTTCCTTGCTTAATCACCCCTTTCTTGCTGAATCCCCCCTCCCTTTCTGAATATCCCCTTCCTTGCTTAATCACCTCTACCTACTCCCTATCTTGCTGACTTCCCACCCTCTTGCTTAGTCACCCTCACATTGATTAATCATCCCGATGACGCTTAATCATCCCTACCTTGCTGAATTGTCCCTTGCTTGATGAATCATCCCTCCCTTTCTTAATCACCCCTACCTTACTTAATCACCCCTACCTTTCTGAATTCCCACCCTCTTGCTGAATTCCCTCTTCCTTGCTTAAACACTCCTACCTGGATTAATCATCCCTAACTTACAGAGTAACCGCTACATTGCTGAATTCCCCCTCTCTTGCTGAATCTCGCCTACCATTTTGAACCCCCCCTTCCTTGCTGAATCATCCTACCTTGCTTAATCACGCCAAAATTGCTCCATTCCCCCTATCTCGTTGAATTTTCCCTTCCTTGCTGAGTTCTCTTTCTCTTGCTGAATCCCCCTCCCTTCCTAAATCATCCCTACCATTATTAACCATCCCTACCTTTCTGAATTGTCCCTATCTTGCTGAATCATCCCTCCCTTTCTTAATCACCCCTACCTTGCAAAATCACCCCTACCTTGATTAATCACCCCTACATCGCTTTATCACCCCTACCTTTATTAAACACCCCTTCTTTGCTTAATCACCCTTGACTTGCTGAATCCTTCCTGCCTTGCTGAATCGCCCATTCCTTGTGGAATCACCCCTACCTTGCTAGATCCCCCCTACCTTGCTGAATTCTCCCTATCTTGCGGAATCCCTGCTACCTTGCTTAATCACCCCTATCTTGCTGAATTCCCACTACCTTCCTGAATTCTCTCTTCCTTGCTTAATCACCCCTACCTTGATCAATCATCCCTACCTTGATTAATCACCCATACCTTGCATAATTACCCCTCCCTTGCTGAATTCTCCCTACCTTGATGAATTCTCCCTTTCTTGTGGAATGCCCCCTTCCTTGCATAGTCACCCCTATGTTGATGAATTTCCATTGCCATGCCTAATCACTCCTACCTTGCTTAATCACCCCTTCCTTGCTTAGTCACCCCTACCATTCTGAATCACCCCTACCTTGCTTAATCACCCCTACCTTGCTGAATTCCCACTACGTTGCTTAATCAACCCTACCTTGCTGAATCACCCCTACCTTGCTTAATCACCTTTACCTTGCTGAAATCCCACTACCTTGCTAAAATCACCCCACTTTCTTGTTTAATCACTACTACTCGCTCAATGACCCCTACCTTGAATGATCATCCCAAAATTGCATAATCACCCAAAATTTGCAGAATTCCCTATAAATTGCTGAATCTCCCCCTACCTTGCTGTGTTTTCTCTATCTTGCTGAATTTCGCCTCCCTTGCAGAATCACGTCTACTTTGCTTAATCAACCCTACCTTGCTAAATTCCTCCTTCTTTTCTAAATCACCCCTATCTTGCTCAGTCACCCCTACCTTTCTTAATCACCCCTACCTTGCTTAATCACCCCTAATTTGCTGATTTACCACCCCCTTCCTGAATTTCCTCTTCCTTGCTTAATCACCCCTATCTTGATCAATCACCCCTACCTTGCTGGATCACTGCTACATTGCTGAATCCCCCCTACCTTGCTGAATCTCGCCTTCTTTACTGAACCTCTCCTTCCTTGCTGAATCACCCCAAACTTGCTTAATCACCCCGACCTTGCTGAATCCCCCCTTCCTTGCTAAATTTTCCCTACCTTGCTTAATCACCCCTGACTTGCTGAATTCCTTCTATCTTGCTGAATTCCCACTACTTTGCTGAATTTCCCCTACCTTGTTCAATCTCTCCTTCCTTGCTTGATCACCCCTATCTTGATTAATCACCCCTTCCTTGCTTACTCACACCTATCTTTCTGAATTCCCCCTACCTTGCTGAATTCTCCCTATCTTGATGAATCCCCCCTACCTTCCTTAATCACCCCTACCTTGCTGAATTCTTCCTATCTTGCTGAATCATCCCTACATTTCTTTATCATCCCTACCTCGCTTTACCACCCCTAACTTGTTGAATTTCCCCTATCATGCTGAAGTCACCCTACCTTGCTGAATCACCCCTAACTTGCTTAATCACCCCTAGCTTACTTAATCACCAATACCTTGCTGAATTCCCACTACCTTGCTAATTTCCGCTTTGCTTGTTTGAACACTCCTACCTTGCTTAATCAGCCCTACCTTAATTAATCACCCCTTAGTTGCTTACTCATCCCTACCTTGCTGAATTCCCCCTATCTTGCGGGATCCCCCCTACCTTGCTGAATTCTCCCTATATTGCTGAATCCCCCCTACCGTGCCTAAGCACCCCTACCTTGCTGAACCCCACCTTCCTTGCCAAATTTCCCCTACCTTGCTTAATTTCGCCAACCTTGCTGAATTCCCCCTAGCTTGTTTAAGCACTCCGACCTTGCTTAGTCTCCCATACCTTGATTAATAATCCCTACCTAGCATTAATCACCCCTACCTTGCTGAATTCCCCCTCTCTTGCAGAGTCCCGCCTACCTTGCTGAATTTTCCCTATCTTGCTGAATCTTCCCTACCTTGCTGAGTTTCCACAACCTTGCTCAATCACCCCTTCCATTATAATTCACCCCAACCTTGCTTAATCATCTCAATCTTGCTGAATCCCTCCTACCTTGCTGAATCCCCCCTTTCTTGTCGAATCAACCCTGACTTGCTGAATCCCCCCTACCTTGCTGAATTCTACCTATCTTGCTGAACCCCGTTACCTTGCTTAATCACCCCTACCTTGCTGAATTTTCCCTATCTTGCTGAATCATCCCTCCCTTTCTTAAGCACCCCTACATTGCTTAATCACCCCTTTATTGCTAAATAACCCCTACATTCCTGAATCACTCCTACCTTGCCAAATCACCCCCTTGCTGAATTCCCTCTTCCTTGCATAATCACCACCTTGATTCATCATCCCAACCTTGCTGAGTCACCTCTACATTGCTGAATCTCGTCTATCTTGTTGGACCCCCCCATACTTGATTAATCACCCCTATCTTGCTGAAACCCCCCCTACCTTGCTGTAACCCTCCTTCCTTGCTGAATTCTCCCCAATTTTAGTGAGTCCCCGCTACCTTCCTTAATCACCCTTAACTTGCTGAATTCTCCCTATCTTGCTGAATCATTCCTCCCTTTCTTAATCACCCCTACCTTGATTAATCACCCCTACCTTGCTAGATCAGCCCTACCTTGCTAAATCACCCCTACCTTGCTTAATCACCCCTATCTTGCTTAATCACCCCTACCTTGCTGAAATGCCACTACCTTGCTTAATCACCCATACCTTGCTGAATCCCCACTTGCTTGCTTAATTCCCCCTACCTTCTCCCTATCTTGCTGAATTCCCACCCTCTTTCTCAGTCACCCCTACCTTTCTGAATTGTCCCTATCTTGCTGAATCATCCCTCCCTTTCTTAATCACCCCTACCTTGCAAAATCACCTCTACCTTGATTAATCACCCCTACCTCGCTTTATCACCCCTACCTTGATTAATCACCCCTTTATTGCAAATCACCCGAAAACTGCAGAATTTCCCAAATCTTGCACAATAACCCCTAACTTGCTGAATTCCCCCTTCCTTGATTAATCACCCCTACCTTGCACAATCACCCCTTCCCTATTAATCACCGCTACCTTGCGGAATCAACCCTACCTTAATGAATCCCTCCTTGTTGAATCAACCGTACCTTGCTCAAGTCTCCATATCTTGCTGAGTCATCCCTACCTTGCTTAATCACCCCCACCTAGCTCAATTCTCCCTATTTGCGGAATCATCCCCACCTTTCTTAATCACCCTTACCTTGTTGAATCACCCATATCTTGCATAGGCACGCATACCTTGCTGAATCACCCCTACCTTGCTTAGTCACCACTACCTTGCTTAATCACCCCTATATTGCTTTATTACCCCAACCTGGCTTGATAACCCCTATCTTGATTTATCACCCCTTCCTTGCTTAATCACCCCTACCTTGTTGAATTCCCCCTACCTTGCTGAATTCTCTCTATCTTGTGGAATCCCCCCTTCATTGCATAATCACTGGTACTTTTATCAATTTCCACTCCCTTGCAGAATTCCCACCCCCTTGCTGAATTCCCTCTACCTTGCTAAATAACCCCTTCCTTGCTTAATTACCCCTGTCTTGCTGAAATCCCACTACCTTGCTTAATCACCCCTACTTTGCTGAATTTTTGTCCCATTGCTGTATTCCCTATAGCTTGCTTGATCACCCCTACCTTGATTCATTATCCCTATGATGCGAAATCATCCCTACCTTGCTGAATCCCCCCCACCTTGCTGAATCATCCCTACCTTGCTGAATCCCCAATACCTTGCTGAATACCCAATACCTTGTTTAAGCAATCCTACATTGCTAAGTCTCCCATACTTTGATTAATAACCCCTACTCAGCATAAATCACCCCTACCTTGCTGAATTCCCACCACCTTGCTGAATGCCCCCCACCTTGTTTAAGCACTCCTACCTTGCTTAGTCTCCCATACTTTGATTGATAACCCCCACCTAGCATAAATCACCCCTACCTTTCTGAATTCCCCCTCTCTTGCTGAATCCCCCCTACCTTGCTGAATTTCCACTTCCTTGCTAAATCACCCCGACCTTGCTCAATCACCCCTACCTGTATTAATCACCCCTTACTTACTTAATCACCCATATCTGACTGAATCCTCCCTACTTTGCTGAATCCCTCCTGCCTTGCTGAAATCTCCCTATCTTGCTGAATCACCGCTACCTTTCCTAATCTCCCCTTCCTTGCTGAATTCTCCCAATTTTAGTGAGTCCCCGCTACCTTCCTTAATCACCCTTGACTTGCTGAATTCTCCCTATCTTGCTGAATCATTCCTCCCTTTCTTAAACACCCCTACCTTGATTAATCACCCCTACCTTGCTAGATCAGCCCTACCTTGCTTAATCACCCCTACCTTGCTTAATCACCCCTACCTTGCTTAATCACCCCTACCTTGCTGAAATGCCACTACCTTGCTTAATCACCCATACCTTGCTGAATCCCCACTTGCTTGCTTAATTCCCCCTACCTTCTCCCTATCTTGCTGAATTCCCACCCTCTTTCTCAGTCACCCCTACCTTTCTGAATTGTCCCTATCTTGCTGAATCATCCCTCCCTTTCTTAATCACCCCTACCTTGCAAAATCACCTCTACCTTGATTAATCACCCCTACCTCGCTTTATCACCCCTACCTTGATTAATCACCCCTTTATTGCAAATCACCCAAAAACTGCAGAATTTCCCAAATCTTGCACAATAACCCCTACCTTGCTGAATTCCCCCTTCCTTGATTAATCACCCCTACCTTGCACAATCACCCCTTCCCTATTAATCACCGCTACCTTGCGGAATCAACCCTACCTTAATGAATCCCTCCTTGTTGAATCAACCGTACCTTGCTCAAGTCTCCATATCTTGCTGAGTCATCCCTACCTTGCTTAATCACCCCCACCTAGCTCAATTCTCCCTATTTGCGGAATCATCCCCACCTTTCTTAATCACCCTTACCTTGTTGAATCACCCATATCTTGCATAGGCACGCATACCTTGCTGAATCACCCCTACCTTGCTTAGTCACCACTACCTTGCTTAATCACCCCTATATTGCTTTATTACCCCAACCTGGCTTGATAACCCCTATCTTGATTTATCACCCCTTCCTTGCTTAATCACCCCTACCTTGTTCAATTCCCCCTACCTTGCTGAATTCTCTCTATCTTGTGGAATCCCCCCTTCATTGCATAATCACTGGTACTTTTATCAATTTCCACTCCCTTGCAGAATCACCCCTACCTTGCTGAATTACCCCTACCTTGCGTAATCACACCTGCTTTGCTGAATTCCCAACCTTTTGTTGAATTCCCTCCACCTTTCTTAATCACCCCTACCTTGATAAATGATCTGTACGATGCCGAATCATCCCTCCCTTGCTGAATCCTCACCACCTTGCTGAATCATCCCTACCTTGCTTGATGACGCCTACCTTGCTGAATTCCACTACCTTGTTGAATTCCCCCTCTCTTTTTTATGCAATCCGACCTTGCTTAGTCTCCCATACCTTGATTAATAACCCCTAAATTGCATTATTCACCCCTATCTTGCTTAATCCCCCCTACCTTGCTGAATCATCCCTACCTTGCTCAATCACGCCTATCTTGCTGAATTCCCACTACCTTGCTGAATTCCCTCTACTTTTTTAAGCAATCCTACCTTGCTTTATCTTCCCTACCTTGATTTATAACCCCTACCTAGCATTTATAGCCCCTACCTAGCATTTATCACCCCTACCTTGCTCAATCACCACTACCTTTATTAAACACCCCTTCCTTGCTTAATCACCCTTGTCTTGCTGAATCCCCCCTGCGTTGCTGAATCGCCCCTTCCTAGTTCAATCACCCCTACCTTGCTAAATCCCCCCTAAATTGCTGAATTCTCCCTATCTTGCTGAATCCCCGCTACTTTGCTTAATCACCCCTACCTTGCTGTATTCTCCCAATCTTGCTGAATTCTCCCTTTCTTTCGTAATCACCCCTACCTTGCTTAATCACCCCTACCTTGATCAATCACCCCTACCTTGATTAGTCACCCATTCCTTGCATAATTACCCCTACCTTGCTGAATTCTCCCTACCTTGCTGAACTATCACTTTCTTGTGGAATGCCCCCATTCTTGCATAGTCACCACTATTTTGAGGAATTCCCATTGCCATGCCTAATCACTCCTACCTTGCTTAATCACCCCTTCCTTGCTTAGTCACCCCTACCATTCTGAATCACCCCTACCTTGCTTAATCACCCCTACCTTGCTGAATTTCTACACTTTTGCTGAATTCCCCCTACCTTGCTTCATAACCCCTACCTTGATTAATCATCCCTACGATGCTTAATCATCCCTACCTTGCTGGATTCCCCCCATCTTGCTGAATCCCCCCTACCTTGTTGAATTCTCCCAAACTTGCGGAATCCCTCCTTCCTTGCAGAATCACCCCTACTTTGCTGAATTCCCACTACCTAAATCAATCACCCCTACCTTATAAATCAACCCCACCTTGCTTAATCACCCCTACCTTGGTTAATCAGCCCTACCTTGCTGAATTCTTCTTAATTTGCTGAATAATCCCTACCTTTCATAATCTCCCCAACCTTGCTTAATCACCCCTACCTTGTTGATTTCCCACCCCCTTTCTGAATTTCCTCTTCCTTGCTTAATCACCCCTACCTTGATCAATCACCCCTACCTTGCTGGATCACTGCTAAATTGCTGAATCCCCCCTACCTTGCTGAATCTCGCCTTCCTTACTGAACCCCCACTTCCTTGCTGAATCATCCCAATCTTGCTTTATCCACCCCTACCTTGCTGAATCCCCCTTCCTTGTTAATTTTCCCTACCTTGCTTAATCACCCCTGACTTGCTGAATTCGCTCTATCTTGCTGAATTCCCCCTACCTTGCTGGATCACTGCTACATTGCTGAATCCCTCCTACCTTTCTGAGTTTTCTATATCTAGCTGAATCCCCTACCTTAATCATCCCTACCTCGCTGAATTCCCCCTGTCTTGCTGAATCCCCCCTATCTTGCTGAATCCCCAATACATTGCTTAATCACCCCTACAAAACTGAATCCCCCCTTTCTTGCCAAATCACCCCTCACTTGCTTGATCACCCCTTAATTGCTGAATTCCCCATATCTTGTTGAATCCCCCCTACCTTCCTGAATTCTCAATATCTTGCTAAATCCACCCCTACCTTGCAGAGTAATCACTACATTATTCATCACCTCTACCTTGCTTAATCACCCCTACCTTGTTGAATCACCTCAACATTGCTGAATAACCTTTGCCTGCTTAATCACCCCTACCCTCAACCCCTTTCTTGCCCTAGTCACCCCCTAAAATTGTTGAATTTCCCCTATCATGCTGAATCACCCCTAGCTTGCTTAAATCCACTCCTAGCTTACTTAATCACCCCTACTTTGCTGAATTCCCACTACCTTGCTATTTTCCCCTTTCCTTGTTTGAAAACTCCTACCTTGCTTTATCAGCCCTACCTTGATTAATCACCCCTAAGTTGGCATAATCATCTCTACCTTGCTGAATTCCCCCTATCTTGCCGGATCCCCCCTACCTTGCTGAATTCTCCCTACATTGCTGAATCCCCCCTACCGTGCCTAAGCACCCCTACCTTGCTGAATTCCCCCTAGCTTGTTTAAGCGCTCCGACCTTGCTTAGTCTCCCATACCTCGATTAATAATCCCTACCTAGCATTTATCACCCCTACCCTTGCTGAATTCCCCCTCTCTTGCTGAGTCCCGCCTACCTTGCTGAATTTTCCCTATCTCACTGAATCTTCCCTACCTTGCTGAGTTTCCACAACCTTGTTCAATCACCCCTTCCATTATTATTCACCCCTACCTTGCTTAATCACCCCAATCTTGCTGAATCTCTCCTACCTTGCTGAATCCCCCCTTCCTTGTTGAATCAACCCTACCTTGCTGAATCCCCCTACCTTGCTGAATTCTCCCTATCTTGCTGAACCCCGTTACCTTGCTTAATCACCCCTACCTTGCTGAATTCTCCCTATCTTGCTAAATCATCCCTCCTTTTCTTAATCACCCCTGCATTGCTTAATCACCCCTTTATTGCTAAATAACCCTTACTTTCCTGAATCACTCCTACCTTGCCAAATCACCCCTACCTTGCTGAATTCCCACCCCCTTGTTGAATTCCCTCTTCCTTGCATAATCACCCCTACCTTGATTAATCATCCCTACCTTGCTGAGTCACCGCTACATTGCAGAATCTCGTCTATCTTGTTGGACCCCCCATCCCTGATTAATCACCCCTACCTTGCATTCATCCCCGTAACTTGCTGAATTCCCCCTCTCTTCCTCAATCCCCCCAACCTTGCTGAATTTCCACCCTTTCTTAATTATCCCTACCTTGCAAAATCACCCCTACCTTTATTAATCACCCCTACATCGCTTTGTCACCCCTACCTTGATAAATCACCCCTTCATTGTTATCACCTGAAATTTGCAGAATTCCCCATATCTTGCAAAATAATCCCTACCTTGCTGAATTCCCCCTTCCTTGATTAATCACCCCTTCCCTTATTAATCACCGCTACCTTGCGTAATCAAACCTACCTTGATGAATCCCCCCTTCCTTTTTAAATCAACCGTACCTTGCTGAAGTCTCCATATCTTGCTGAATCATCCCTACCTTGCTTAATCACCCCTACCTAGCTCAATTCTCCCTATTTGCGGAATCATCCCCACCTTTCTTAATCAACCTTACCTTGTTGATTCACCCATATCTTGCATAATCATGCATGCCTTGCTGAATCACCCCTACCGTGCCTAAGCACCCCTACCTTGCTGAACCCCACCTTCCTTGCCAAATTTCCCCTACCTTGCTTAATTTCGCCAGCCTGGCTGAATTCCCCCTAGCTTGTTTAAGCACTCCGACCTTGCTTAGTCTCCCATACCTTGATTAATAATCCCTACCTAGCATTAATCACCCCTACCTTGCTGAATTCCCCTCTTGCAGAGTCCCGCCTACCTTGCTGAATTTTCCCTATCTTGCTGAATCTTCCCTACCTTGCTGAGTTTCCACAACCTTGCTCAATCACCCCTTCCAGTATTATTAACCCCAACCTTGCTTAATCATCCCAATCTTGCTGAATCCCTCCTACCTTGCTGAATCCCCCCTTTCTTGTCGAATCAACCCTGACTTGCTGAATCCCCCCTACCTTGCTGAATTCTACCTATCTTGCTGAACCCCGTTACCTTGCTTAATCACCCCTACCTTGCTGAATTTTCCCTATCTTGCTGAATCATCCCTCCCTTTCTTAAGCACCCCTACATTGCTTAATCACCCCTTTATTGCTAAATAACCCCTACTTTCCTGAATCACTCCTACCTTGCCAAATCACCCCCTTGCTGAATTCCCTCTTCCTTGCATAATCACCACCTTGATTAATCATCCCTACCTTGCTGAGTCACCTCTACATTGCTGAATCTCGTCTATCTTGTTGGACACCCCATACTTGATTAATCACCCCTATCTTGCTGAAACCCCCCCTACCTTGCTGTAACCCTCCTTCCTTGCTGAATTCTCCCAATTTTAGTGAGTCCCCGCTACCTTCCTTA
Source organism: Closterium sp. NIES-67 (assembly GCA_027943415.1). Classification (NCBI taxonomy): domain Eukaryota; kingdom Viridiplantae; phylum Streptophyta; class Zygnematophyceae; order Desmidiales; family Closteriaceae; genus Closterium; species Closterium sp. NIES-67. Next base: position 61,115 of record BQMB01001500.1, on the reverse strand, counting down.
ATCACCCTTAACTTGCTGAATTCTCCCTATCTTGCTGAATCATTCCTCCCTTTCTTAATCACCCCTACCTTGATTAATCACCCTACCTTGCTAAATCAGCCCTACCTTTCTAAATCACCCCTACCTTGCTTAATCACCCTTAGCTTGCTTAATCACCCCTACCTTGCTGAAATCCCACTACCTTGCTTAATCACCCATACCTTGCTGAAATCCCACTTGCTTGCTTAATCACCCCTACCTTCTCCCTATCTTGCTGAATTCCCACCCTCTTTCTCAGTCCCCTACCTTTCTGAATTGTCCCTATCTTGCTGAATCATCCCTCCCTTTCTTAGTCACCCCTACCTTGCAAAATCACCCCTACCTTGATTAATCACCCCTACATCACTTTATCACCCCTACCTTGATTAATCACCCCTTCATTGCTTTATCACATAAAATTTGCCGAATTCCCCATATCTTGCAAAATAATCCCTACCTTGCTGAATTCCCCCTTCCTTGATTAATCACCCCTACCTTGCACAATCACCCTTTCCCTTATTAATCACCGCTACCTTGCGTAAGCAAACCTACCTTGATGAATCCCCCCTTCCTTTTTAAATCAACCGTACCTTGCTGAAGTCTCCATATCTTGTTGAATCATCCCTACCTTGCTTAATCACCCCTACCTAGCTCAATTCTCCCTATTTGCGGAATCATCCCCACCTTTCTTAATCACCCTTACCTTGTTGATTCACCCATATCTTGCATAATCATGCATACCTTGCTGAATCATCCTTACCTTGCTTAATCACCACTACCTTGCTTAATCACCCCTATATTGCTTTATCACCCCAACTAAGCTTGATCACCCCTTCTTATATTTTACTTATTCCTTATTCCCCCTACCTTGCTGAATTCTCCCTATTTTGAACCCCCTTCATTCTTGTTTGGTTCTTTGATCAATTTCCACTCCCTTGGATAATCACCCCTACCTTGCTGAATTCCCCCTACCTGCTTAATCACACTTTGCTGAATGCCAACCTTTTGTTGAATTCCCTCCACTCTCTTTACCTTGATAAATCATCCGTACGATGCTGAATCATCCCTCCCTTGCTGAATCCTCACCACCTTGCTGAATCATCCCTACCTTGCTTGATAACGCCTACCTTGATGAATCTCCACTACCTTGTTGATTTCCCCCTCTCTTTTTTAAGCAATCCTACCTTGCTTAGTCTCCCATACCTTGATTAATAACCCCTAAATTGCATTTCACCCTATCTTGCTTAATCCCCCCTACCTTGCTGAATCCCACCTCCCATACTGAATTTTTCCTATCTTGCTGAATCCTCCCTACCAAGCTGAATATCCTTCTTCCTTCAATCACCCCTACCTTGATTAATCACCCCTCCCTTGCTTTCTTGCTGAATACCCCCTACCTTGCTGCATCCCCCCTTCCTTGTTGAATCATCCCTCCCTTTCATAATCACCTGTACCTTGCTATATCATCCCCATCTTGCCACATCACTCCTTCCTTGCTTAATCACCCCTACCTTGCTTTATCATCCCCCCTTTTGAATTCCCACCCCCTTGCTGAGATCCCACTTACTTGCTTAATCACCCGTGCCTTGATTAATGATTCCTACCTTGCTGAGTCACTGCTGCATTGCTGAATCCTCCGTAACTCGCGGAATCCCGCCTACCTTGTTGAACCCCCCCTTCCTTGCTGAATCACCCCTACGTTGCATAATCACCCCTAAATTGCTCCATTCCCCCCATCTTGCTGAATCTCCCCTACCTTGCTGAGTTCTCTTTATCTTGCTGAATCCCCCCTCCCTTTCTTAATCACCCCTACCTTGCTAAATCACTCCTACCTTGCTTAATCACCCCTACCTTGCTGAATTCCCCTTACGTTGCTGAATTCCCACCTCCTTGCTGAATTCCCTCTTCCTTGCTTAATCACCCCTATCATTCCTACCTTGTTGAGTCACTGCTACATTGCTGAATCCCTCCTAACTTGCTGAATCCTACCTACCTTGTTGAACCCCCTCTTCCTTGCTGAATCATCCCTACCTTGCTGAATCCCCCCTCCTTTTCTGAATCACCCCTACCTTGAAAATCAACCCTACCTTGCTGAACCTTCTTCCTTGTTGAATCTCGCTGAATCCCCCCTCCCTTTCTGAATCACCCCGACCTCTATTTATCATCCCTACCTTGCTGAATTTCCACTACAATGGTTAGTCAACCCTTCCTTGCTGAATCCCTCCTACCTTGCTGAATCCCCCCTACCTTGCTTAAGCACCCCTACCTTGCTCTATTCTCCCTATCTTGCTGAAACATCCCTACCTTTCTAAATCACCCCTTCCTTGCGTCATCTCCCCTACCTTGCTTAATCACCTTTATCTTGCTGAATTCCCACCCTCCTGCTGAATTCCCTTTACCTTGCTTAATCACCCCTTCCTTGCTTAATCACTCATATCTTGCTGAATTCCTAATACCTTGCTTAATCACCCCTTCTTTGCTGAAGTACCACCCTTTTGCTGAATTTCCTCTACCTTGCTTTATAATCCCTACATTGATTTATCAACCCTATGAAGCTTAATCATCCCTTCCTTGCTGAATCCCCTCCACCTTTCTGAATCATCCCTACCTTGCATAATTATGCCTACCTTGCTGAGTTCCCCCATACCTTTTTTAAGCACTCTTACCTTGCTTAGTCTCGCATACTATGATGAAGAACCCCTACCTAGCATTAATCACCCCTCTCTTGCTGAATCCTTCCTACCTTGCTGAATTTTCCCTATCTTACTGAATCTCCCCTACCTTGCTGAATTTCCAGTACCTTGCTTAATCACCCCTACCTTGCTGAATCCCCCTACCTTGCTGAATTCTCCCTATCTTGCTGAATCCCCCTACCTTGCTTAATCACCCCTACCTTGCTCAATTATCACTATCTTGCTGAATCATCCCTACCTTTATCAATCACACCTACCTTAATTAATCACCCCTACCTTGCTTAGTCACCCTTATCTTGCTGAATCCCACCTGCCTTGCTGAATCCCCCCATCCGTATTGAATCAACCCTACCTTGCTGAATTCCCCCTACCTTGCTGATTTCTTGCTACCTTGCCGAATCCCGCTACCTCCTGAATCACCCCTACCTTGCTGAATTCTCCCTATCTTTTTAGTCACCCCTATCTTTATTAATCATCCCTACCTTGCTGAATTCCCACTACGTTGCTTAGTCAACCCTAGCTTGCTGAATCACCCCTACCTTGCTTAATCCCCCTACCTTGCTGCATTCTCACTACCTTGCTAAATTCCCCTTCCTTTTCTAATCACTACCTTGCATAATGACCCCTACCTTGATTAATCACCCCTACCTTAATCACACGAAAATTGCAGAATTCCCCTTATATTGCTGAATCTACCCTACCCCGCTGAGTTCTCTCTACCTTGCTGAATCCCTTCTTCCTTGCTGAATCAACCCTACCTTGCTTAATCAAACCGTACTGGGTTCCTGGAAAACGAGGGGCGTGCAAGCCTGTGAGCGATCCTGAAGGAGCTGCGGGGCAGAGGGTGGTAGAGCTACGAGCGACTTCCGGACCGGAGGAGGGTCAGCAAGGGAAACAGTAGCAGGAGCAGCAAGCAAGGACAGCATAGTGGAGTCGCGGAAGAAACACCGGGAAGCGCCAGAGTCCAGGGTGAAGGTGAGCACAGCAGTGGCGGCCGGGTCAAAGCAACGACGGAGGAACCTAGGCTAAACAAGGCAGGAGGTCCTACGCCTGACGTAGCAGGGGGGCAAGACTAGGCACACCTACACTAGGCAACACGGGGTAGTAAGAACCAGTCACACTAGAGTCATCAGCATACAGCACATACAGGGCAGAGCTAAGCTCATCCATGTCCATATCAAAAATGGAATACTACGGCAAAGCAAGCTGAACCAGTCGGGAGGTCGGGAGACGGGCCGAAGCGAAGGCGAAACAGGTCGTCTAGGCGACGGAAGCAGCGAAAAGGGAGTGACCGGTCTTACCGCAAATGGAGCCACAGCAAGGACCGGTCAGGACTGGTACTGCAGCGCTCGTCACCCAAACTGCCACCCGGGAGCACCCACGCCACGTCCACCACCACGTCCACTACCCACCAGTGCCAGGCCACCCGGGCGGAAGACCACCCCCGCCTCTGCTGCTGTGGCAGCTGCGACTGCTGCGGCTGCTGCACCGGTCGAATAGCGCACCGGTCGAAAGCGCACCTGTCAAAAAGCGCACCGGTCAAAAGGGCACCGGTCAAAAAGGCACCGGTCGAAAAGCGCACCGGTCGAAAAGGGCACCGGACGAAAAGGGCACGGGTCAAAAAGCACACCGGTCGAAAAGCGCACCGGTCGAAAAGCGCACCGGTCGAAAAGCGCACCGGTCGAAAAGCGCACCGTTCGAAAAGGGCACCGGTCGAAAAGGGCACCGGTCGGAAAGCGCACTAATCGAAAAGCACCGGTCGAAAAGGGCACCGGTCGAAAAGGGAACCGGTTGAAAATGCACTAGTCGAAAAGGGCACCGGTTGAGAAGGGCACCGGTTGAAAAGGGCACTGGTCGAAAGGCGCATCGGTCAAAAAGCACACCGGTTGAAAAGTGCACCGGTTGAAAAGCGCACCCATTGAAAAGGGCAGCGGTCGAAAAGCGCACCTGTCGAAAAGCGCACCTGTCGAAAAGCGCACCTGTCGAAGGGCACCGGTCGAAAAGGGCACCAGTCGAAAGGGCACCGGTCGAAAGGCACCGGTCGAAAAGGGTACCGGTCGAAAAGCCCGTCGAAACCGGTCGAAAGCGCACGGTCGAAGGCTAGCGAAAGCCGGTCGGAAAGCGCACCGATCGAAATGTGCACCGGTCGAAAAGGGCACCGGTCGAAAAGTGCACGGTCGAAATGCGCAGCACCGTCGAAAAGCGCAGTGGTCGAAAAGCGCACCGTCGTCGAACAGCGCACCGGTCGAAAAGGGCACCGGTCGAAAACAGCACCGATCGAAAATGGCACCGGTTGAAAAGCGCACCGGTCGAAAACGGCACCGGTCGAAAAGCGCAATATGGGAAAAGCGTACCGGTCGAAAACGGCACCGGTCGAAAAGCGCACTATGCGAAAAGCGCACCGGTCGAAAAGGGCACCGGTCGAAATGTGCACCGGTCGAATAGCGCACCGGTCGAAAAACGCACCTGTCGAAAAGCGCACCGGTCGAAAAGGGCACCGGTCGAAAATCGCACCGGTCGAAAAGGGCGAACCGGTCGAAAAGTGCACCGGTCGAAAAGAGCACCGGTCGAAAAGCGCACCGGTCGAAAAGCGCACCGGTTGAAAAGCGCACCGGTTGAAAAGTGCACCGGTCCAAAAGGGCACCGGTCAAAAGCGCACCGGTCGGAAAGCGCACCGGTCGAAAAGCGCACTAGTTGAAAAGGGCACCGAACGAAAAGGGCACCGGTCGAAAAGGGCACTGGTCGAAAAGTGCACCGGTCGAAAAGCGCACCGGTCGAATAGCGCACCAGTCAAAAAGCGCACCTGTCGAAAAGCGCACCGGTTGAAAAGGGCACCGGTCGAAAAGACCACCGGTCAAAAAGGGCACTGGTCGAAAAGGGCACCGGTCGAAAAGGGCACTTTCGTTTTGATCCCCACTCACCCGTCTATCCTCTACAGTTGGGTTTTGAACCCCACTTATCCACTCACCTCTACAGTTGGGTTCTAAAACCCATAAACCCGTCTCAACTCTGTAGTTGGGCTCTGATCCCCACTCACCTGTCTCACCTTTCCAGTTCTGTTTTGAACCCCACTCACCCGTCTCAACTCTACAGTTGGGTTCTAAACCACACTAACCCATCTCACCTCTACTGTTGTTTTGGGAACCCCACTCACCCCTCTCACCTCTAGAATTGGGTTCCGAACCCCACCATCCGTTTACCTCTGCTGTTGGCTTCTGAACCCCACTCACCTGTCTCACATCTCCAGTTGTGTCTTCAACCCCACTCATCCGTCTCACCTCTACTGTTGGGTTCTTAACCCCACTCACCTCTCTCACCTCTACCGTTGGATTCTGAACCCCACTAACCCGTCTCACCTCTAGAGTTGGGTTCTGATCCCCACTCACCCGTTTCACCTCTGCAATTGGGTTCTGATCCCCACTCAGCCGTCTCACCTCTCTAGTTGGGTACTGAACCCCACTCACCCGTCTTACCTCTACAGTTGGGTTCTGAACACCATTACCCTGTTTCACCTCTACTATTGGGTTATTAATATCACTTTTGAGATTACGTTGTGAACCCGACTCACCCATCTCACCTGTGCAGTTGGGTTCAGAACCCCACTCACCTGTCTCACCTGTCCAGTTGGGTTCTGAATCCCACTCACCCGTCTCACCTCTAGCGTTTGGTTCTGATCCCCACTTAGTTGTCTCACCTCTACAGTTGGGTTCTGAACCTACTTACCCATCTCAACTTTGCAGTTGGGTTCTGAACCCTGCTCACCCGTCTCACCTCTGCAGTAGGTTTCCGAAGACCACTCACCCGTCTCACCTCTGCAGTTGGTTTCTCAACCCCACTCATCCATCTTACCTCTCCAGTCGGGTTCTTAATCGCACTCACCCATCTCACCTCTCCAGCTAGGTCCTATACCCCGCTCACCCATCTTACCTCTACAGTTGGGTTCTAAACCCCATTCACCTGTCTCACCTCTGCGTTCCGTTCTGAACACCACTCACCCGTCTCCCCACTCCAGTTTGAATCTAAACCCCACTCACCCGTCTCACTTCTACTGTTGGGTTCCAAACCCCACCCATCCGTTTACCTCTGCTGTTGGCTTCTAAACCCCACTCACCTGTCTCACATCTCCAGTTTGGTCTTGAACCCCACTCACTCGTCTCACCTCTACTGTTGGGTTCTTAATCCCTCTCACCCGTCTCACCTCTACCGTTGGGTTCTAAACCCCACTTAACCGCTCACCTCTACTATTGGATTCTAAACCCCACTCAACTGTCTCACCTCTGCAGTTGGGTTCTGAACCCCACTCCACCCGACTCACCTCTGCAGTTGGCTTCTAAATCCCACTAACTTGTCTCACCTCTACAGTTGGGTTTAAAACCCCACTGGACCCGTCTAACCTCTGCAGTTGTGTTCTGATCCTCACTCACCCGTCTCACCTCATCAGTTCAGTTTTGAAACCCACTCACCCGTCTCACCTCTACAAAAGGGTTCTGAACCCCACTAACTCGTCTCACCTCTACTGTTGTTTAGGGAACCCCACTCACCCGTCTCACCTCTACAAAAGGGTTCTGAACCCCACTAACTCGTCTCACCTCTACTGTTGTTTAGGGAACCCCACTCACCCCGTCTCACCTCTACTGTTGGGTTCTTAATCCCTCTCACCCGTCTCACCTCTACCGTTGGGTTTAAACCCACTTAACCGCTCACCTCTACTATTGGATTCTAAACCCCACTCAACTGTCTCACCTCTGCAGTTGGGTTCTGAACCCAACTCACCCGACTCACCTCTGCAGTTGGCTTCTAAATCCCACTAACTCGTCTCACCTCTACAGTTGGGTTTAAAACCCCACTGACCCGTCTAACCTTGCAGTTGTGTTCTGATCCTCACTCACCCCGTCTCACCTCATCAGTTCAGTTTTGAAACCCACTCACCCGTCTCACCTCTACAAAAGGGTTCTGAACCCCACTAACGTCGTCTCACCTCTACTGTTGTTTAGGGAACCCCACTCACCCGTCTCACCTCTACAAAAGGGGTTCTGAACCCCCACTAACTTCGTCTACCTCTATGTGGTTTAGGGAACCCCCACTCACACGTCGCACCTCTACTGTTGGGTTCTTAATCCCTCTCACCCGTCTCACCTCTAACCGTTGGGTTCTAAACCCCACTTAACCGGCTCACCTCTACTCTCTATTGGATTCTAAACCCCTCAACGTCTCACCTCTGGCAGTTGGGTTCTGAACCCCTCACCTACCGACTCACCTCTCTGCAGTTGGCTTCTGAAAATCCACTAACTCGTCCCTCACCTCTACAGTTGGGTTTAAAACCCCACTCACCCGTCTAACCTCTGCAGTTGTGTTCTGATCCTCACTCACCCGCCGTCTCACCTCATCAGTTCAGTTTTGAACCCACTCACCCATCGCACCTCTACAAAGGGTTCTGAACCCCACTAACTCTCGTCTCACCTCTACTGTTGTTTAGGGAACCCCACTCACCCGTCTCACCTCTACAGTTGGGTTCCGAACCCCACCCACCCGTCTCACTCTACAGTTGGTTATGAAACCTACTCACCGCCGTCTCAACTTCGCAGTTGGGTTCTGAACACCAATCACCCGTTTCACATCTGTAGTTGGGTCTTCAACCCCACTCAACCTCTCACCTCAACCTTTGGGTTCTAACCCCACTAACCCACTCACCTCTACATTGGATTCCGAACCCCACCCACCTGTCTCACCTCTACTGTTGGGATCTGAACCCCACTCACCCATCTCACTTTTGCAGTTGGCTCTGAACCCCACTCACCATTTCACCTCTGCAGTTGGCTTCTGAACCCCTCATCACCCGCGCTCACCACTTCTGTTGGGTTTTGAACCCAACTAACCCCGTCCCACCTCTACAGTTGGGTTCTGAACCCCACTCACCCATTTCACCTCTCCATTGGGGTTCCAAAACCAGACCCACCGTCTCACCTCTACAGTTGGGTTCTGGAACCCCACTAACCCGTCTCACGTCTACAGTGGGCTTCTAAATCCCACTAACCCTGCCTCACCTCTACAGTTAGGTTCAAAACCCACTCACCCGTCTAACCTCTGCATTGTGTTCGATCCTCACTCACCCGTCTCACCTCTACAGTTGGGTTCTGAACCCCACTAACCTGTCTCACCTCTACTGTTGTTTAGGGAACCCCACTCACACCGTCTCACCTCTATAGTTGGGTTCTGAACCCCACCCACCCCGTCCTCACCTCTACAGTTGGGTTCTGAAACCCACTCACCCGTCTCACTTTCGCAGTTGGGTTCTGAACACAAATCACCCGTCTCACATCCTTAGTTGGGTCGTCAACCCCACTCACCCGTCTCAAGTCTACTGTTGGGGTTCTTAACCCCACTCAAACCGTCTCACCTCTACTGTGGGTTCTGAACCCCTCTACCCACTCACCTCTACTGTTGGGTTCTGAACCCCACTTTTCGCTCTCACCTCTACAGCTGGGTTCTGGATCCCACTCACCCGTCTCACCTTTGCTTTTGGGTTCTGAACCCTACTCACCCGTATCACCAATATTGTGGAGTTCTTAACCCCACTCACCCGTCTCACCTCTACCGTTGGGGTTCTGAACCCCCACCAACCTGTCGCACCACTACTGTGGGGTTCTGAACCCCACATACTCGTCTCATCTCTACAGTTGGGTTCCGAACCCCATTTACCCGTCTCACCTCTACTGTTGGGTTTTGAACCTCACGCACCCATCTCACCTCTCCAATTGGGGTTCAGGAACCCCACTCACTCGTTCACTTCTACTGTCGGTTTTCTGAACACCACTCACCCGTTTATCCTCTATTGCTGGATTCTGAACCCCACTCATGCGTCTCACCTCTATAGTTGGGTTCTAAACCCCACTAACCCGTCTCACCTCTATTGTTGCGTTCTGAACCCCACTCACCCGCGTCTCACCTCTTCTCTTGGGTTCTGAACCCCACATACTTATCTCACCTCTACTGTTGGATTCTGAAGCCCACTCACCCATCTCACCTCTCCTGTGGCTTCGAAACCTAACTCATCCGTCTCACCTCCCCATTTTGGTCTTGAACCCCACTCACCCATCTCATATCTCCGGTTGGGTCCTGAACCCAACTCAGCCGTCTCACCTCAATAGTTGGGTTCTGAACCTAAATAGCATGTCTCACCTCTGCAGTTGGGTTCTAAACCCCCACTCCCCCGTCTCTACTCTGCAGTTGGGTTCTGAACTCCACTCACCTCTCTCACCTCTACTCTTGGGGTCTTAGCCCCACTCACCCATCTCACCTCTCCATTTGGGTTCAGAACCCCACTCACACGTCTCACTTCTACAGGTGGGTTCAGAAACCCATTTTCCTCTCTCACCTTACTGTTGGGTTCTGACCCCACTCATCTGTCACAGCTCTACAGTTAAGGTTCTTAACCCCACTCACTCGTCTCACCTCTCCAGTTGGGGTCCTAAACCCCACTCACCCGTCTCAAACCAAATAGTTGGGTTCTAAACCCCACTAACCCGTCTCACCTTTGCAGTTGGGTTAAAAACCCCACTAACCTGTCTCACCTCTCCATTTCGGTTCTGAACCCCACTCACCTGTCTCACCTTTATAGTTGGGTTCTGAAGCCCACCCACCGTCTCACCTCTACCGTTGGGTTCTGAAACCAACTCACCCATCTCACTTCTGCAGTTGGCTTCTAAACACCACTCACCCGTCTGACCTCTGCAGTTGGCTTCCGAACCCCACTCACCCATCTCACCTCTACGGTTGGGTCCTAAACTCCGCTCACCCGTGTCACCTCAATGGTTGGGTTCTGAACCCCACTAACCGCTCTCACCTCTGCGGTTGGGTTCTGAACCCCACTCACCCGTCTCACCTGGGCCGTTGGGTTCTGAACCCCACTCACGCATCTCACCTCTCCAGTTTTGTTATGAACCCCACTCACACGTCTCACCTCTACAGTTGGGTTCTGAACCCCACACACTCGTCTCACCTCTACAGTTGGATTCTGAACCCCACTCACCCATCTCACCTCTCCGGTTGGGTCCTAAACCCCGCTCACGTCGTCTCACCTCAATGGTTGGGTTCTGATCCCCACTAACCCCTCTAACCTCTGCAGTTGGGTTCTGAACCCCACCCACTTGTCTCACCTCTGCACTTGGGTTTTGAACACCACTCACCTGTCTCACCTTTGCAGTTGGGTTATGAACCCCACTCACCCGTTAAACCTTTTCTGCTGGGTTCTCAACCCCACTCACCCGTCTCACCGCTACGGTTGGGTACTGAACCCCACTAACCCGTCTCACCTCTACGGTTGGGTTCTGAACCCCACTGACCCATCTCACCTCTACTGCTAAGTTCTAAACCCCACTCACCCGTCTCACCTCTGCAGTTGGGTCCTCAACCCCACTCACCCGTCTCACCTCTCCAGTTGGGTCCTCAACCCCACTCACCCGTCTCACCTCTCCAGTTGGGTCCTCAACCCCACTCACCCGTCTCACCTCTCTCGTTGGGTTCTGAACCCTACTCACCCGTCTCACCTCTACAGTTGGGTTCTGAACCCCATTTTCCCCGTCTCACCTCTTCTATTGGGTTTTAGGACCCCACTCATCCGTCTCAGCTCTACAGTTGGGTAATGAACCCCACTAACCCGTCTCACCTCTACTGCAAGGTTCTGAACCCCACTCACCCGTCTCACCTCTCCATTTGGGTCCTGAACCCCACTCACCCGATTCACCTCTCCAGGGGGGGTCTGAACCCCACTCACTCGTCTCACCTCTCCAGTTCGGTTCTGAACCCCACTCACCCGTTTCGCTTCTATTGTTGGGTTCTGAACCCCACTCATCCGTGTCACCTCTAGCGTTGGGTTCTTAACCCAACTTACCCATCTCACCTCTACTGTTGGATTCTGAAGCCCACTCACCCATCTGACCTCTGCTGTTGGATTCGAAATCCCACTCACCCGTCTCACCTCTCGTGTTGGGTCTTGAACCCCACTCACCCGTCTCACGTCTCCAGTTGGGTCCTGAACCCCACTCACCCATCTCACCTCTCCAGTTGGGTTTTGAACCCCACTCACCCGTAATACTGTTGGTTTTTGAACACGACTCACCTCTTTAACCTCTACTGCTGGATTCTGAACCCCACTCAACCGTCTCACCTCTACAATTGGGTTCTAAACCCCACTCACCCGTCTTACCTCTCTAGTTGCGTTCTGAACCCCACTCACATGTCTCACCTCTACACTTGGGTTCTGAACCCCATTTATCCGTCGCACCTCTACTGTTATGTTCTGAACCCCACTCTCCCGTCTCACCTCTACAATTCAATTCTGAACATTACTAACCCGTCTCACCTCTACTACTCCCATTCTGAACCCCACTCACCTGTCTCACCTCTACTGCTGGGTTCTGAACCCCACTCACCCGTCTCACCTCTCCAGTTGGGTCCTGAACCCCACTCACCCATCTCACTTCTCCAGTTGGGTTCTGAACCCCACTCACCCGTCTCACCTCTACAGTTGGGTTCTTAACCCCACTCACCCGTCTCACCTCTCCATTTGGGTCCAAAACCCCACTCACCCGTCTCGACCGGAATAGTTGGGTTCTAAACCCGACTAACCCCTCTGACCTTTGCAGTTGGGTTCAAAACCCCACTAACCTGTCTCACCTCTGCAGTTGGGTTCTGATCCCCATTCACCTGTCTCACCTCTCCATTTCGATTCTGAGCCCCACTCATTTGTCTCACCTCTATAGTTGGGTTCCGAACCCCACCCACCCGTCTTACCTCTACAGTTGGGTTCTGAAACCAGCTCACCCGTCTCACTTCTGCAGTTGGCTTCTAAAAACCACTCAGCCGTCTCACCTCTGCAGTTGGCTTCTGAACCCCACTCACCCGTCTCACCTCTACTGTTGGGTCCTGAACCCCACTCACCCATCTCACCTCTAGAATTGGGTTCAAAACACCACCCACCCATCTCACCTTTACAGTTGCATTCCGAACCCCACTCACCCATCTCACCTCTACGGTTGGGTCCTAAGCTCCGCTCACTCGTCTCACCTCAATGGTTGGGTTCTGAACCCCACTAACCCCTCTCATGTCTCCAGTTTGGTTCTCAATTCCACTCACCCGTCTCACCTCTTCTGCTGGGTTCCGAACCCCACTCACCCATCTCACCTCTCCGGTTGGGTCCTAAACCCCGCTCACTCGTCTCATCTCAATGGTTGGGTTCTGATCCCCACTAACCCCTCTAACCTCTGCAGTAAGGTTCTGAACCCCACCCACCCGTCTCACCTCTGCAGTTGGGTTTTGAACTCCACTAACCGGCTCACCTCTCCAGTTTGATTCTAAACCCCACTCACACGTCTCACCTCTAAAGTTGGAATCTGAACCCCACTATACCGTTTTACCTGTACAGTTGTTTTAGGAACCCAACTCATCCGTCTCACCTCTACAGCTGGGTTCCGAACCCCACACACCCGTCTCACCTCTACAATTGGGTTCTGAACCCCACTCATCCGCCTCACTTCTGCATTTGGGTTATGAAGCCCACTCACCTGTCTCACCTCTGTAGTTGGCTTCTGAACCCTACTCACCCATCTCACCTCTCCAGCTGGGTTCTGAACCTCACTGACAATTGGGTTCTGAACCCCACCCACCCGTCTCACCTCTGCAGTTGAGTTCTGAACCCCACTCACCCGTCTCACTCCTCCAGTTGGGTTTTGAACCCCACTCACCCGTCTCACCTCACCAGTTGGGTTCTGATCCCCACGAACCCGTCTTACCTCTCCAGTTCGGTTTTGAACCCCACTCACCCGTCTCACCTCTATCGTTGGGCTCTAAACCCCACTTACCCGTCTCACCTCTACTGTTGTTTTGGGATCCCCACTCACCCGTCTCACCTCTGCTGTTGGGTTCTAAACCGCACCCACCCATCTCACCTCTGCAGTTGGGTTCTGAACCCTACTCTCTCGTCTCACCTCTGCAATTGGGTTCTGAACCCCACTCACCCGTCTCACCTCTACTGTTGGGTTCTGAACCTGATTCACATGTCTCACCTCTCCAGTTGGGTTCTGAACCCCACACACCCGTTTCACTTCTACTGTTGGGTTCAGAAACCCACTCACCCGCTTAACCTCTACTGCTGGGTTCTGAAGCCCACTCTCCCGTCTCACCTCTACCTTGCTTAATCACCCCTAAATTGCTCCATCCCCCTATCTCACTGAATCTTCCCTACCTTGCTGATATCTCTTCCTCTTGCTGAATCCCCCCGCCCCTTCTGATTTACTCCGACCTTCATTTATCCTCCCTACCTTGCTGAATTCCCACCACGTTGCTTAATCAACCCTCTCTTGCTAAATCCCACCTACCTTGCTTAATCACCCTTATCTTGCTGAATCCCCCCTGCCTTGCTGAATCCCCCCTGCCTTGCTGAATCCGCCCATCCGTATTGAATCAACCCTACCTTGTTGAATTCCCCCTACCTTGCTGATTTCTCGCTACCTTGCCGAATCCCCGCTACCTCCTGAATCACCCCTACCTTGCTGAATTCTCCCCATCTTTTTTAGTCATCCCTATCTTTCTGAATCTCCCCTCCCTTTCTGAATCACCCCTACCTTTATTAATCATCCCTACCTTGCTGAATTCCCACTACGTTGCTTAGTCAACCCTAACTTGCTGAATCACCCCTACCTTGCTGCATTCTCACTACCTTTCTAAATTTCCCCTTCCTTTTCTAATCACTCCTACCTTGCATAATGACCCCTACCTTGATTAATCACCCCTACCTTAATCACACGAAAATTGCAGAATTCCCCTTATATTGCTGAATCTACCCTACCCCGCTGAGTTCTCGCTACCTTGCTGAATCCCTTCTTCCTTGCTGAATCAACCCTACCTTGCTTAATCAACCCTACCTTGCTCAATCGGCCATACCTTGCTCAATCAACCCTACCTTGCAGAATTCCCACCCTCTAGCTGAATTCCATCTACCTTCCTTGCTTAATCACCCCTTTCTTGCTGAATCCCCCCTCCCTTTCTGAATATCCCCTTCCTTGCTTAATCACCTCTACCTACTCCCTATCTTGCTGACTTCCCACCCTCTTGCTTAGTCACCCTCACATTGATTAATCATCCCGATGACGCTTAATCATCCCTACCTTGCTGAATTGTCCCTTGCTTGATGAATCATCCCTCCCTTTCTTAATCACCCCTACCTTACTTAATCACCCCTACCTTTCTGAATTCCCACCCTCTTGCTGAATTCCCTCTTCCTTGCTTAAACACTCCTACCTGGATTAATCATCCCTAACTTACAGAGTAACCGCTACATTGCTGAATTCCCCCTCTCTTGCTGAATCTCGCCTACCATTTTGAACCCCCCCTTCCTTGCTGAATCATCCTACCTTGCTTAATCACGCCAAAATTGCTCCATTCCCCCTATCTCGTTGAATTTTCCCTTCCTTGCTGAGTTCTCTTTCTCTTGCTGAATCCCCCTCCCTTCCTAAATCATCCCTACCATTATTAACCATCCCTACCTTTCTGAATTGTCCCTATCTTGCTGAATCATCCCTCCCTTTCTTAATCACCCCTACCTTGCAAAATCACCCCTACCTTGATTAATCACCCCTACATCGCTTTATCACCCCTACCTTTATTAAACACCCCTTCTTTGCTTAATCACCCTTGACTTGCTGAATCCTTCCTGCCTTGCTGAATCGCCCATTCCTTGTGGAATCACCCCTACCTTGCTAGATCCCCCCTACCTTGCTGAATTCTCCCTATCTTGCGGAATCCCTGCTACCTTGCTTAATCACCCCTATCTTGCTGAATTCCCACTACCTTCCTGAATTCTCTCTTCCTTGCTTAATCACCCCTACCTTGATCAATCATCCCTACCTTGATTAATCACCCATACCTTGCATAATTACCCCTCCCTTGCTGAATTCTCCCTACCTTGATGAATTCTCCCTTTCTTGTGGAATGCCCCCTTCCTTGCATAGTCACCCCTATGTTGATGAATTTCCATTGCCATGCCTAATCACTCCTACCTTGCTTAATCACCCCTTCCTTGCTTAGTCACCCCTACCATTCTGAATCACCCCTACCTTGCTTAATCACCCCTACCTTGCTGAATTCCCACTACGTTGCTTAATCAACCCTACCTTGCTGAATCACCCCTACCTTGCTTAATCACCTTTACCTTGCTGAAATCCCACTACCTTGCTAAAATCACCCCACTTTCTTGTTTAATCACTACTACTCGCTCAATGACCCCTACCTTGAATGATCATCCCAAAATTGCATAATCACCCAAAATTTGCAGAATTCCCTATAAATTGCTGAATCTCCCCCTACCTTGCTGTGTTTTCTCTATCTTGCTGAATTTCGCCTCCCTTGCAGAATCACGTCTACTTTGCTTAATCAACCCTACCTTGCTAAATTCCTCCTTCTTTTCTAAATCACCCCTATCTTGCTCAGTCACCCCTACCTTTCTTAATCACCCCTACCTTGCTTAATCACCCCTAATTTGCTGATTTACCACCCCCTTCCTGAATTTCCTCTTCCTTGCTTAATCACCCCTATCTTGATCAATCACCCCTACCTTGCTGGATCACTGCTACATTGCTGAATCCCCCCTACCTTGCTGAATCTCGCCTTCTTTACTGAACCTCTCCTTCCTTGCTGAATCACCCCAAACTTGCTTAATCACCCCGACCTTGCTGAATCCCCCCTTCCTTGCTAAATTTTCCCTACCTTGCTTAATCACCCCTGACTTGCTGAATTCCTTCTATCTTGCTGAATTCCCACTACTTTGCTGAATTTCCCCTACCTTGTTCAATCTCTCCTTCCTTGCTTGATCACCCCTATCTTGATTAATCACCCCTTCCTTGCTTACTCACACCTATCTTTCTGAATTCCCCCTACCTTGCTGAATTCCCCTATCTTGATGAATCCCCCCTACCTTCCTTAATCACCCCTACCTTGCTGAATTCTTCCTATCTTGCTGAATCATCCCTACATTTCTTTATCATCCCTACCTCGCTTTACCACCCCTAACTTGTTGAATTTCCCCTATCATGCTGAAGTCACCCTACCTTGCTGAATCACCCCTAACTTGCTTAATCACCCCTAGCTTACTTAATCACCAATACCTTGCTGAATTCCCACTACCTTGCTAATTTCCGCTTTGCTTGTTTGAACACTCCTACCTTGCTTAATCAGCCCTACCTTAATTAATCACCCCTTAGTTGCTTACTCATCCCTACCTTGCTGAATTCCCCCTATCTTGCGGGATCCCCCCTACCTTGCTGAATTCTCCCTATATTGCTGAATCCCCCCTACCGTGCCTAAGCACCCCTACCTTGCTGAACCCCACCTTCCTTGCCAAATTTCCCCTACCTTGCTTAATTTCGCCAACCTTGCTGAATTCCCCCTAGCTTGTTTAAGCACTCCGACCTTGCTTAGTCTCCCATACCTTGATTAATAATCCCTACCTAGCATTAATCACCCCTACCTTGCTGAATTCCCCCTCTCTTGCAGAGTCCCGCCTACCTTGCTGAATTTTCCCTATCTTGCTGAATCTTCCCTACCTTGCTGAGTTTCCACAACCTTGCTCAATCACCCCTTCCATTATAATTCACCCCAACCTTGCTTAATCATCTCAATCTTGCTGAATCCCTCCTACCTTGCTGAATCCCCCTTTCTTGTCGAATCAACCCTGACTTGCTGAATCCCCCCTACCTTGCTGAATTCTACCTATCTTGCTGAACCCCGTTACCTTGCTTAATCACCCCTACCTTGCTGAATTTTCCCTATCTTGCTGAATCATCCCTCCCTTTCTTAAGCACCCCTACATTGCTTAATCACCCCTTTATTGCTAAATAACCCCTACATTCCTGAATCACTCCTACCTTGCCAAATCACCCCCTTGCTGAATTCCCTCTTCCTTGCATAATCACCACCTTGATTCATCATCCCAACCTTGCTGAGTCACCTCTACATTGCTGAATCTCGTCTATCTTGTTGGACCCCCCCATACTTGATTAATCACCCCTATCTTGCTGAAACCCCCCCTACCTTGCTGTAACCCTCCTTCCTTGCTGAATTCTCCCAATTTTAGTGAGTCCCCGCTACCTTCCTTAATCACCCTTAACTTGCTGAATTCTCCCTATCTTGCTGAATCATTCCTCCCTTTCTTAATCACCCCTACCTTGATTAATCACCCCTACCTTGCTAGATCAGCCCTACCTTGCTAAATCACCCCTACCTTGCTTAATCACCCCTATCTTGCTTAATCACCCCTACCTTGCTGAAATGCCACTACCTTGCTTAATCACCCATACCTTGCTGAATCCCCACTTGCTTGCTTAATTCCCCCTACCTTCTCCCTATCTTGCTGAATTCCCACCCTCTTTCTCAGTCACCCCTACCTTTCTGAATTGTCCCTATCTTGCTGAATCATCCCTCCCTTTCTTAATCACCCCTACCTTGCAAAATCACCTCTACCTTGATTAATCACCCCTACCTCGCTTTATCACCCCTACCTTGATTAATCACCCCTTTATTGCAAATCACCCGAAAACTGCAGAATTTCCCAAATCTTGCACAATAACCCCTAACTTGCTGAATTCCCCCTTCCTTGATTAATCACCCCTACCTTGCACAATCACCCCTTCCCTATTAATCACCGCTACCTTGCGGAATCAACCCTACCTTAATGAATCCCTCCTTGTTGAATCAACCGTACCTTGCTCAAGTCTCCATATCTTGCTGAGTCATCCCTACCTTGCTTAATCACCCCCACCTAGCTCAATTCTCCCTATTTGCGGAATCATCCCCACCTTTCTTAATCACCCTTACCTTGTTGAATCACCCATATCTTGCATAGGCACGCATACCTTGCTGAATCACCCCTACCTTGCTTAGTCACCACTACCTTGCTTAATCACCCCTATATTGCTTTATTACCCCAACCTGGCTTGATAACCCCTATCTTGATTTATCACCCCTTCCTTGCTTAATCACCCCTACCTTGTTGAATTCCCCCTACCTTGCTGAATTCTCTCTATCTTGTGGAATCCCCCCTTCATTGCATAATCACTGGTACTTTTATCAATTTCCACTCCCTTGCAGAATTCCCACCCCCTTGCTGAATTCCCTCTACCTTGCTAAATAACCCCTTCCTTGCTTAATTACCCCTGTCTTGCTGAAATCCCACTACCTTGCTTAATCACCCCTACTTTGCTGAATTTTTGTCCCATTGCTGTATTCCCTATAGCTTGCTTGATCACCCCTACCTTGATTCATTATCCCTATGATGCGAAATCATCCCTACCTTGCTGAATCCCCCCCACCTTGCTGAATCATCCCTACCTTGCTGAATCCCCAATACCTTGCTGAATACCCAATACCTTGTTTAAGCAATCCTACATTGCTAAGTCTCCCATACTTTGATTAATAACCCCTACTCAGCATAAATCACCCCTACCTTGCTGAATTCCCACCACCTTGCTGAATGCCCCCCACCTTGTTTAAGCACTCCTACCTTGCTTAGTCTCCCATACTTTGATTGATAACCCCCACCTAGCATAAATCACCCCTACCTTTCTGAATTCCCCCTCTCTTGCTGAATCCCCCCTACCTTGCTGAATTTCCACTTCCTTGCTAAATCACCCCGACCTTGCTCAATCACCCCTACCTGTATTAATCACCCCTTACTTACTTAATCACCCATATCTGACTGAATCCTCCCTACTTTGCTGAATCCCTCCTGCCTTGCTGAAATCTCCCTATCTTGCTGAATCACCGCTACCTTTCCTAATCTCCCCTTCCTTGCTGAATTCTCCCAATTTTAGTGAGTCCCCGCTACCTTCCTTAATCACCCTTGACTTGCTGAATTCTCCCTATCTTGCTGAATCATTCCTCCCTTTCTTAAACACCCCTACCTTGATTAATCACCCCTACCTTGCTAGATCAGCCCTACCTTGCTTAATCATCCCTACCTTGCTTAATCACCCCTACCTTGCTTAATCACCCCTACCTTGCTGAAATGCCACTACCTTGCTTAATCACCCATACCTTGCTGAATCCCCACTTGCTTGCTTAATTCCCCCTACCTTCTCCCTATCTTGCTGAATTCCCACCCTCTTTCTCAGTCACCCCTACCTTTCTGAATTGTCCCTATCTTGCTGAATCATCCCTCCCTTTCTTAATCACCCCTACCTTGCAAAATCACCTCTACCTTGATTAATCACCCCTACCTCGCTTTATCACCCCTACCTTGATTAATCACCCCTTTATTGCAAATCACCCAAAAACTGCAGAATTTCCCAAATCTTGCACAATAACCCCTACCTTGCTGAATTCCCCCTTCCTTGATTAATCACCCCTACCTTGCACAATCACCCCTTCCCTATTAATCACCGCTACCTTGCGGAATCAACCCTACCTTAATGAATCCCTCCTTGTTGAATCAACCGTACCTTGCTCAAGTCTCCATATCTTGCTGAGTCGTCCCTACCTTGCTTAATCACCCCCACCTAGCTCAATTCTCCCTATTTGCGGAATCATCCCCACCTTTCTTAGCCACCCTTACCTTGTTGAATCACCCATATCTTGCGTAATCACGCCTACCTTGCTGAATCACCCCTACCTTGCTTAGTCACCACTACCTTGCTTAATCACCCCTATATTGCTTTATTACCCCAACCTGGCTTGATAACCCCTATCTTGATTTATCACCCCTTCCTTGCTTAATCACCCCTACCTTGTTGAATTCCCCCTACCTTGCTGAATTCTCTCTATCTTGTGGAATCCCCCCTTCATTGCATAATCACTGGTACTTTTATCAATTTCCACTCCCTTGCAGAATCACCCCTACCTTGCTGAATTACCCCTACCTTGCGTAATCACACCTGCTTTGCTGAATTCCCAACCTTTTGTTGAATTCCCTCCACCTTTCTTAATCACCCCTACCTTGATAAATGATCTGTACGATGCTGAATCATCCCTCCCTTGCTGAATCCTCACCACCTTGCTGAATCATCCCTACCTTGCTTGATGACGCCTACCTTGCTGAATTCCACTACCTTGTTGAATTCCCCCTCTCTTTTTTATGCAATCCGACCTTGCTTAGTCTCCCATACCTTGATTAATAACCCCTAAATTGCATTAATCACCCCTATCTTGCTTAATCCCCCCTACCTTGCTGAATCATCCCTACCTTGCTCAATCACGCCTATCTTGCTGAATTCCCACTACCTTGCTGAATTCCCTCTACTTTTTTAAGCAATCCTACCTTGCTTTATCTTCCCTACCTTGATTTATAACCCCTACCTAGCATTTATAGCCCCTACCTAGCATTTATCACCCCTACCTTGCTCAATCACCACTACCTTTATTAAACACCCCTTCCTTGCTTAATCACCCTTGTCTTGCTGAATCCCCCCTGCGTTGCTGAATCGCCCCTTCCTAGTTCAATCACCCCTACCTTGCTAAATCCCCCCTAAATTGCTGAATTCTCCCTATCTTGCTGAATCCCCGCTACTTTGCTTAATCACCCCTACCTTGCTGTATTCTCCCAATCTTGCTGAATTCTCCCTTTCTTTCGTAATCACCCCTACCTTGCTTAATCACCCCTACCTTGATCAATCACCCCTACCTTGATTAGTCACCCATTCCTTGCATAATTACCCCTACCTTGCTGAATTCTCCCTACCTTGCTGAACTATCACTTTCTTGTGGAATGCCCCCATTCTTGCATAGTCACCACTATTTTGAGGAATTCCCATTGCCATGCCTAATCACTCCTACCTTGCTTAATCACCCCTTCCTTGCTTAGTCACCCCTACCATTCTGAATCACCCCTACCTTGCTTAATCACCCCTACCTTGCTGAATTTCTACACTTTTGCTGAATTCCCCCTACCTTGCTTCATAACCCCTACCTTGATTAATCATCCCTACGATGCTTAATCATCCCTACCTTGCTGGATTCCCCCCATCTTGCTGAATCCCCCCTACCTTGTTGAATTCTCCCAAACTTGCGGAATCCCTCCTTCCTTGCAGAATCACCCCTACTTTGCTGAATTCCCACTACCTAAATCAATCACCCCTACCTTATAAATCAACCCCACCTTGCTTAATCACCCCTACCTTGGTTAATCAGCCCTACCTTGCTGAATTCTTCTTAATTTGCTGAATAATCCCTACCTTTCATAATCTCCCCAACCTTGCTTAATCACCCCTACCTTGTTGATTTCCCACCCCCTTTCTGAATTTCCTCTTCCTTGCTTAATCACCCCTACCTTGATCAATCACCCCTACCTTGCTGGATCACTGCTAAATTGCTGAATCCCCCCTACCTTGCTGAATCTCGCCTTCCTTACTGAACCCCCACTTCCTTGCTGAATCATCCCAATCTTGCTTTATCACCCCTACCTTGCTGAATCCCCCCTTCCTTGTTAAATTTTCCCTACCTTGCTTAATCACCCCTGACTTGCTGAATTCGCTCTATCTTGCTGAATTCCCCCTACCTTGCTGGATCACTGCTACATTGCTGAATCCCTCCTACCTTTCTGAGTTTTCTATATCTAGCTGAATCCCCTACCTTAATCATCCCTACCTCGCTGAATTCCCCCTGTCTTGCTGAATCCCCCCTATCTTGCTGAATCCCCAATACATTGCTTAATCACCCCTACAAAACTGAATCCCCCCTTTCTTGCCAAATCACCCCTCACTTGCTTGATCACCCCTTAATTGCTGAATTCCCCATATCTTGTTGAATCCCCCCTACCTTCCTGAATTCTCAATATCTTGCTAAATCCACCCCTACCTTGCAGAGTAATCACTACATTATTTCATCACCTCTACCTTGCTTAATCACCCCTACCTTGTTGAATCACCTCAACATTGCTGAATAACCTTTGCCTGCTTAATCACCCCTACCCTCAACCCCTTTCTTGCCTAGTCACCCCTAAATTGTTGAATTTCCCCTATCATGCTGAATCACCCCTAGCTTGCTTAATCACTCCTAGCTTACTTAATCACCCCTACTTTGCTGAATTCCCACTACCTTGCTATTTTCCCCTTTCCTTGTTTGAAAACTCCTACCTTGCTTTATCAGCCCTACCTTGATTAATCACCCCTAAGTTGCATAATCATCTCTACCTTGCTGAATTCCCCCTATCTTGCCGGATCCCCCCTACCTTGCTGAATTCTCCCTACATTGCTGAATCCCCCCTACCGTGCCTAAGCACCCCTACCTTGCTGAATTCCCCCTAGCTTGTTTAAGCGCTCCGACCTTGCTTAGTCTCCCATACCTCGATTAATAATCCCTACCTAGCATTTATCACCCCTACCTTGCTGAATTCCCCCTCTCTTGCTGAGTCCCGCCTACCTTGCTGAATTTTCCCTATCTCACTGAATCTTCCCTACCTTGCTGAGTTTCCACAACCTTGTTCAATCACCCCTTCCATTATTATTCACCCCTACCTTGCTTAATCACCCCAATCTTGCTGAATCTCTCCTACCTTGCTGAATCCCCCCTTCCTTGTTGAATCAACCCTACCTTGCTGAATCCCCCCTACCTTGCTGAATTCTCCCTATCTTGCTGAACCCCGTTACCTTGCTTAATCACCCCTACCTTGCGGAATTCTCCCTATCTTGCTAAATCATCCCTCCTTTTCTTAATCACCCCTGCATTGCTTAATCACCCCTTTATTGCTAAATAACCCTTACTTTCCTGAATCACTCCTACCTTGCCAAATCACCCCTACCTTGCTGAATTCCCACCCCCTTGTTGAATTCCCTCTTCCTTGCATAATCACCCCTACCTTGATTAATCATCCCTACCTTGCTGAGTCACCGCTACATTGCAGAATCTCGTCTATCTTGTTGGAACCCCCCATCCCTGATTAATCACCCCTACCTTGCATTCATCCCCCGTAACTTGCTGAATTCCCCCTCTCTTCCTCAATCCCCCCAACCTTGCTGAATTTCCACCCTTTCTTAATTATCCCTACCTTGCAAAATCACCCCTACCTTTATTAATCACCCCTACATCGCTTTGTCACCCCTACCTTGATAAATCACCCCTTCATTGTTATCACCTGAAATTTGCAGAATTCCCCATATCTTGCAAAATAATCCCTACCTTGCTGAATTCCCCCTTCCTTGATTAATCACCCCTTCCCTTATTAATCACCGCTACCTTGCGTAATCAAACCTACCTTGATGAATCCCCCCTTCCTTTTTAAATCAACCGTACCTTGCTGAAGTCTCCATATCTTGCTGAATCATCCCTACCTTGCTTAATCACCCCTACCTAGCTCAATTCTCCCTATTTGCGGAATCATCCCCACCTTTCTTAATCAACCTTACCTTGTTGATTCACCCATATCTTGCATAATCATGCATGCCTTGCTGAATCACCCCTACCGTGCCTAAGCACCCCTACCTTGCTGAACCCCACCTTCCTTGCCAAATTTCCCCTACCTTGCTTAATTTCGCCAGCCTGGCTGAATTCCCCCTAGCTTGTTTAAGCACTCCGACCTTGCTTAGTCTCCCATACCTTGATTAATAATCCCTACCTAGCATTAATCACCCCTACCTTGCTGAATTCCCCCTCTTGCAGAGTCCCGCCTACCTTGCTGAATTTTCCCTATCTTGCTGAATCTTCCCTACCTTGCTGAGTTTCCACAACCTTGCTCAATCACCCCTTCCAGTATTATTAACCCCAACCTTGCTTAATCATCCCAATCTTGCTGAATCCCTCCTACCTTGCTGAATCCCCCCTTTCTTGTCGAATCAACCCTGACTTGCTGAGTCCCCCCTACCTTGCTGAATTCTACCTATCTTGCTGAACCCCGTTACCTTGCTTAATCACCCCTACCTTGCTGAATTTTCCCTATCTTGCTGAATCATCCCTCCCTTTCTTAAGCACCCCTACATTGCTTAATCACCCCTTTATTGCTAAATAACCCCTACTTTCCTGAATCACTCCTACCTTGCCAAATCACCCCCTTGCTGAATTCCCTCTTCCTTGCATAATCACCACCTTGATTAATCATCCCTACCTTGCTGAGTCACCTCTACATTGCTGAATCTCGTCTATCTTGTTGGACACCCCCATACTTGATTAATCACCCCTATCTTGCTGAAACCCCCCCTACCTTGCTGTAACCCTCCTTCCTTGCTGAATTCTCCCAATTTTAGTGAGTCCCCGCTACCTTCCTTAATCACCCTTAACTTGCTGAATTCTCCCTATCTTGCTGAATCATTCCTCCCTTTCTTAATCACCCCTACCTTGATAAATCAACCCTACCTTGCTAAATCAGCCCTACCTTTCTAAATCACCCCTACCTTGCTTAATCACCCTTAGCTTGCTTAATCACCCCTACCTTGCTGAAATCCCACTACCTTGCTTAATCACCCATACCTTGCTGAAATCCCACTTGCTTGCTTAATCACCCCTACCTTCTCCCTATCTTGCTGAATTCCCACCCTCTTTCTCAGTCACCCCTACCTTTCTGAATTGTCCCTATCTTGCTGAATCATCCCTCCCTTTCTTAGTCACCCCTACCTTGCAAAATCACCCCTACCTTGATTAATCACCCCTACATCACTTTATCACCCCTACCTTGATTAATCACCCCTTCATTGCTTTATCACATAAAATTTGCCGAATTCCCCATATCTTGCAAAATAATCCCTACCTTGCTGAATTCCCCCTTCCTTGATTAATCACCCCTACCTTGCACAATCACCCTTTCCCTTATTAATCACCGCTACCTTGCGTAAGCAAACCTACCTTGATGAATCCCCCCTTCCTTTTTAAATCAACCGTACCTTGCTGAAGTCTCCATATCTTGTTGAATCATCCCTACCTTGCTTAATCACCCCTACCTAGCTCAATTCTCCCTATTTGCGGAATCATCCCCACCTTTCTTAATCACCCTTACCTTGTTGATTCACCCATATCTTGCATAATCATGCATACCTTGCTGAATCATCCTTACCTTGCTTAATCACCACTACCTTGCTTAATCACCCCTATATTGCTTTATCACCCCAACCTAGCTTGATCACCCCTATCTTGATTTATCACCCCTACCTTGCTTAATCACCCCTACCTTGTTGAATTCCCCCTACCTTGCTGAATTCTCCCTATCTTGTGGAATCCCCCCTTCATTGCATAATCACTGGTTCTTTGATCAATTTCCACTCCCTTGGATAATCACCCCTACCTTGCTGAATTCCCCCTACCTTGCTTAATCACACCTGCTTTGCTGAATTGCCAACCTTTTGTTGAATTCCCTCCACCTCTCTTAATCACCCCTACCTTGATAAATCATCCGTACGATGCTGAATCATCCCTCCCTTGCTGAATCCTCACCACCTTGCTGAATCATCCCTACCTTGCTTGATAACGCCTACCTTGATGAATCTCCACTACCTTGTTGATTTCCCCCTCTCTTTTTTAAGCAATCCTACCTTGCTTAGTCTCCCATACCTTGATTAATAACCCCTAAATTGCATTTATCACCCCTATCTTGCTTAATCCCCCCTACCTTGCTGAATCCCACCTCCCATACTGAATTTTTCCTATCTTGCTGAATCCTCCCTACCAAGCTGAATATCCACTTCCTTGCTCAATCACCCCTACCTTGATTAATCACCCCTCCCTTGCTTTCTTGCTGAATACCCCCTACCTTGCTGCATCCCCCCTTCCTTGTTGAATCATCCCTCCCTTTCATAATCACCTGTACCTTGCTATATCATCCCCATCTTGCCACATCACTCCTTCCTTGCTTAATCACCCCTACCTTGCTTTATCATCGCCCCCCTTTTTGAATTCCCACCCCCTTGCTGAGATCCCACTTACTTGCTTAATCACCCGTGCCTTGATTAATGATTCCTACCTTGCTGAGTCACTGCTGCATTGCTGAATCCTCCGTAACTCGCGGAATCCCGCCTACCTTGTTGAACCCCCCCTTCCTTGCTGAATCACCCCTACGTTGCATAATCACCCCTAAATTGCTCCATTCCCCCCATCTTGCTGAATCTCCCCTACCTTGCTGAGTTCTCTTTATCTTGCTGAATCCCCCCTCCCTTTCTTAATCACCCCTACCTTGCTAAATCACTCCTACCTTGCTTAATCACCCCTACCTTGCTGAATTCCCCTTACGTTGCTGAATTCCCACCTCCTTGCTGAATTCCCTCTTCCTTGCTTAATCACCCCTATCATTCCTACCTTGTTGAGTCACTGCTACATTGCTGAATCCCTCCTAACTTGCTGAATCCTACCTACCTTGTTGAACCCCCTCTTCCTTGCTGAATCATCCCTACCTTGCTGAATCCCCCCTCCTTTTCTGAATCACCCCTACCTTGAAAATCAACCCTACCTTGCTGAACCTTCTTCCTTGTTGAATCTCGCTGAATCCCCCCTCCCTTTCTGAATCACCCCGACCTCTATTTATCATCCCTACCTTGCTGAATTTCCACTACAATGGTTAGTCAACCCTTCCTTGCTGAATCCCTCCTACCTTGCTGAATCCCCCCTACCTTGCTTAAGCACCCCTACCTTGCTCTATTCTCCCTATCTTGCTGAAACATCCCTACCTTTCTAAATCACCCCTTCCTTGCGTCATCTCCCCTACCTTGCTTAATCACCTTTATCTTGCTGAATTCCCACCCTCCTGCTGAATTCCCTTTACCTTGCTTAATCACCCCTTCCTTGCTTAATCACTCATATCTTGCTGAATTCCTAATACCTTGCTTAATCACCCCTTCTTTGCTGAAGTACCACCCTTTTGCTGAATTTCCTCTACCTTGCTTTATAATCCCTACATTGATTTATCAACCCTATGAAGCTTAATCATCCCTTCCTTGCTGAATCCCCTCCACCTTTCTGAATCATCCCTACCTTGCATAATTATGCCTACCTTGCTGAGTTCCCCCATACCTTTTTTAAGCACTCTTACCTTGCTTAGTCTCGCATACTATGATGAAGAACCCCTACCTAGCATTAATCACCCCTCTCTTGCTGAATCCTTCCTACCTTGCTGAATTTTCCCTATCTTACTGAATCTCCCCTACCTTGCTGAATTTCCAGTACCTTGCTTAATCACCCCTACCTTGCTGAATCCCCCCTACCTTGCTGAATTCTCCCTATCTTGCTGAATCCCCCTACCTTGCTTAATCACCCCTACCTTGCTCAATTATCACTATCTTGCTGAATCATCCCTACCTTTATCAATCACACCTACCTTAATTAATCACCCGTACCTTGCTTAGTCACCCTTATCTTGCTGAATCCCCCCTGCCTTGCTGAATCCCCCCATCCGTATTGAATCAACCCTACCTTGCTGAATTCCCCTTACGTTGCTGAATTCCCACCTCCTTGCTGAATTCCCTCTTCCTTGCTTAATCACCCCTATCATTCCTACCTTGTTGAGTCACTGCTACATTGCTGAATCCCTCCTCACTTGCTGAATCCTGCCTACATTGTTGAATCCCCTCTTCCTTGCTGAATCATTCCTACCTTGCTTAATCACCCCTAAATTGCTCCATCCCCCCTATCTCGCTGAATCTACCCTACCTTGCTGAGTTCTCTTCCTCTTGCTGAATCCCCCCTCCCTTTCTGATTTACTCCGACCTTTATTTATAGTCCCTACCTTGCTGAATTCCCACCATGTTGCTTAATCAACCCTCTCTTGCTAAATCACACCTACCTTGCTTAATCACCCTTATCTTGCTGAATCCCCCCTGCCTTGCTGAATCCCCCCTGCCTTGCTGAATCCCCCCATCCGTATTGAATCAACCCTACCTTGCTGAATTCCCCCTACCTTGCTGATTTCTTGCTACCTTGCCGAATCCCCGCTACCTCCTGAATCACCCCTACCTTGCTGAATTCTCCCTATCTTTTTTAGTCACCCCTATCTTTATTAATCATCCCTACCTTGCTGAATTCCCACTACGTTGCTTAGTCAACCCTAGCTTGCTGAATCACCCCTACCTTGCTTAATCACCCCTACCTTGCTGCATTCTCACTACCTTGCTAAATTTCCCCTTCCTTTTCTAATCACTCCTACCTTGCATAATGACCCCTACCTTGATTAATCACCCCTACCTTAATCACACGAAAATTGCAGAATTCCCCTTATATTGCTGAATCTACCCTACCCCGCTGAGTTCTCTCTACCTTGCTGAATCCCTTCTTCCTTGCTGAATCAACCCTACCTTGCTTAATCAACCGTACTGGGTTCCTGGAAAACGAGGGGGCGTGCAAGCCTGTGAGCGATCCTGAAGGAGCTGCCGGGCAGGGGAGGGTGGTAGAGCTACGAGCGACTTCCGGACCGGAGGAGGGGTCAGCAAGGGAAACAGTAGCAGGAGCAGCAAGCAAGGACAGCATAGTGGAGTCGCGGAAGAAACACCGGGAAGCGCCAGAGTCCAGGGTGAAGGTGAGCACAGCAGTGGCGGCCGGGGTCAAAGCAACGACGGAGGAACCTAGGCTAAACAAGGCAGGAGGTCCTACGCCTGACGTAGCAGGGGGGGCAAGACTAGGCACACCTACACTAGGCAACACGGGGTAGTAAGAACCAGTCACACTAGAGTCATCAGCATACAGCACATACAGGGCAGAGCTAAGCTCATCCATGTCCATATCAAAATCGGAATACTACGGCAAAGCAAGCTGAACCAGTCGGGGAGGTCGGGAGACGGGCCGAAGCGAAGGCGAAACAGGTCGTCTAGGCGACGGAAGCAGCGAAAAGGGGAGTGACCGGTCTTACCGCAAACGGAGCCATAGCAAGGACCGGTCAGGAGCTGGTACTGGCAGCGCTCGTCACCCAAACTGCCACCCGGGAGCACCCCACGCGCACGTCCACCACCACGTCCACTACCGCCACCAGTGCCAGGCCACCCGGGCGGAAGACCACTCCCCCGCCTCTGCTGCTGTGGCAGCTGCGACTGCTGCGGCTGCTGCACCGGTCGAATAGCGCACCGGTCGAAAGCGCACCTGTCAAAAAGCGCACCGGTCAAAAGGGCACCGGTCGAAAAGGGCACCGGTCGAAAAGCGCACCGGTCGAAAAGGGCACCGGACGAAAAGGGCACGGGTCAAAAAGCACACCGGTCGAAAAGCGCACCGGTCGAAAAGCGCACCGGTCGAAAAGCGCACCGGTCGAAAAGCGCACCGTTCGAAAAGGGCACCGGTCGAAAAGGGCACCGGTCGGAAAGCGCACTAATCGAAAAGCACACCGGTCGAAAAGGGCACCGGTCGAAAAGGGAACCGGTTGAAAATGCACTAGTCGAAAAGGGCACCGGTTGAGAAGGGCACCGGTTGAAAAGGGCACTGGTCGAAAGGCGCATCGGTCAAAAAGCACACCGGTTGAAAAGCGCACCTGTCGAAAAGCGCACCTGTCGAAAAGCGCACCTGTCGAAGGGCACCGGTCGAAAAGGGCACCAGTCGAAAGGGCACCGGTCGAAAGGGCACCGGTCGAAAAGGGCACCGGTCGAAAAGCGCACCGGTCGAAAAGCGCACCGGTCGAATAGCGCACCGGTCGGAAAGCGCACCGATCGAAATGTGCACCCGTCGAAAAGGGCACCGGTCGAAAAGTGCACCGGTCGAAATGCGCAGCACCGGTCGAAAAGCGCAGTGGTCGAAAAGCGCACCGGTCGAACAGCGCACCGGTCGAAAAGGGCACCGGTCGAAAACAGCACCGATCGAAAATGGCACCGGTTGAAAAGCGCACCGGTCGAAAACGGCACCGGTCGAAAAGCGCAATATGGGAAAAGCGTACCGGTCGAAAACGGCACCGGTCGAAAAGCGCACTATGCGAAAAGCGCACCGGTCGAAAAGGGCACCGGTCGAAATGTGCACCGGTCGAATAGCGCACCGGTCGAAAAACGCACCTGTCGAAAAGCGCACCGGTCGAAAAGGGCACCGGTCGAAAATCGCACCGGTCGAAAATCGCACCGGTCGAAAAGGGCACCGGTCGAAAAGTGCACCGGTCGAAAAGAGCACCGGTCGAAAAGCGCACCGGTCGAAAAGCGCACCGGTTGAAAAGCGCACCGGTTGAAAAGTGCACCGGTCCAAAAGGGCACCGGTCGATAAGCGCACCGGTCGGAAAGCGCACCGGTCGAGAAGCGCACTAGTTGAAAAGGGCACCGAACGAAAAGGGCACCGGTCGAAAAGGGCACTGGTCGAAAAGTGCACCGGTCGAAAAGCGCACCGGTCGAATAGCGCACCAGTCAAAAAGCGCACCTGTCGAAAAGCGCACCGGTTGAAAAGGGCACCAGTCGAAAAGGCCACCGGTCAAAAAGGGCACTGGTCGAAAAGGGCACCGGTCGAAAAGGGCACTTTCGTTTTGATCCCCACTCACCCGTCTATCCTCTACAGTTGGGTTTTGAACCCCACTTATCCACTCTCCTCTACAGTTGGGTTCTAAACCCCACAAACCCGTCTCAACTCTGTAGTTGGGCTCTGATCCCCACTCACCTGTCTCACCTTTCCAGTTCTGTTTTGAACCCCACTCACCCGTCTCAACTCTACAGTTGGGTTCTAAACCACACTAACCCATCTCACCTCTACTGTTGTTTTGGGAACCCCACTCACCCCTCTCACCTCTAGAATTGGGTTCCGAACCCCACCATCCGTTTACCTCTGCTGTTGGCTTCTGAACCCCACTCACCTGTCTCACATCTCCAGTTGTGTCTTCAACCCCACTCATCCGTCTCACCTCTACTGTTGGGTTCTTAACCCCACTCACCTCTCTCACCTCTACCGTTGGATTCTGAACCCCACTAACCCGTCTCACCTCTAGAGTTGGGTTCTGATCCCCACTCACCCGTTTCACCTCTGCAATTGGGTTCTGATCCCCACTCAGCCGTCTCACCTCTCTAGTTGGGTACTGAACCCCACTCACCCGTCTTACCTCTACAGTTGGGTTCTGAACACCATTACCCTGTTTCACCTCTACTATTGGGTTATTAATATCACTTTTGAGATTACGTTGTGAACCCGACTCACCCATCTCACCTGTGCAGTTGGGTTCAGAACCCCACTCACCTGTCTCACCTGTCCAGTTGGGTTCTGAATCCCACTCACCCGTCTCACCTCTAGCGTTTGGTTCTGATCCCCACTTAGTTGTCTCACCTCTACAGTTGGGTTCTGAACCTACTTACCCATCTCAACTTTGCAGTTGGGTTCTGAACCCTGCTCACCCGTCTCACCTCTGCAGTAGGTTTCCGAAGACCACTCACCCGTCTCACCTCTGCAGTTGGTTTCTCAACCCCACTCATCCATCTTACCTCTCCAGTCGGGTTCTTAATCGCACTCACCCATCTCACCTCTCCAGCTAGGTCCTATACCCCGCTCACCCATCTTACCTCTACAGTTGGGTTCTAAACCCCATTCACCTGTCTCACCTCTGCGTTCCGTTCTGAACACCACTCACCCGTCTCCCCACTCCAGTTTGAATCTAAACCCCACTCACCCGTCTCACTTCTACTGTTGGGTTCCAAACCCCACCCATCCGTTTACCTCTGCTGTTGGCTTCTAAACCCCACTCACCTGTCTCACATCTCCAGTTTGGTCTTGAACCCCACTCACTCGTCTCACCTCTACTGTTGGGTTCTTAATCCCTCTCACCCGTCTCACCTCTACCGTTGGGTTCTAAACCCCACTTAACCGCTCACCTCTACTATTGGATTCTAAACCCCACTCAACTGTCTCACCTCTGCAGTTGGGTTCTGAACCCCACTCACCCGACTCACCTCTGCAGTTGGCTTCTAAATCCCACTAACTTGTCTCACCTCTACAGTTGGGTTTAAAACCCCACTGACCCGTCTAACCTCTGCAGTTGTGTTCTGATCCTCACTCACCCGTCTCACCTCATCAGTTCAGTTTTGAAACCCACTCACCCGTCTCACCTCTACAAAAGGGTTCTGAACCCCACTAACTCGTCTCACCTCTACTGTTGTTTAGGGAACCCCACTCACCCGTCTCACCTCTACAAAAGGGTTCTGAACCCCACTAACTCGTCTCACCTCTACTGTTGTTTAGGGAACCCCACTCACCCGTCTCACCTCTACTGTTGGGTTCTTAATCCCTCTCACCCGTCTCACCTCTACCGTTGGGTTCTAAACCCCACTTAACCGCTCACCTCTACTATTGGATTCTAAACCCCACTCAACTGTCTCACCTCTGCAGTTGGGTTCTGAACCCAACTCACCCGACTCACCTCTGCAGTTGGCTTCTAAATCCCACTAACTCGTCTCACCTCTACAGTTGGGTTTAAAACCCCACTGACCCGTCTAACCTCTGCAGTTGTGTTCTGATCCTCACTCACCCGTCTCACCTCATCAGTTCAGTTTTGAAACCCACTCACCCGTCTCACCTCTACAAAAGGGTTCTGAACCCCACTAACTCGTCTCACCTCTACTGTTGTTTAGGGAACCCCACTCACCCGTCTCACCTCTACAAAAGGGTTCTGAACCCCACTAACTCGTCTCACCTCTACTGTTGTTTAGGGAACCCCACTCACCCGTCTCACCTCTACTGTTGGGTTCTTAATCCCTCTCACCCGTCTCACCTCTACCGTTGGGTTCTAAACCCCACTTAACCGCTCACCTCTACTATTGGATTCTAAACCCCACTCAACTGTCTCACCTCTGCAGTTGGGTTCTGAACCCCACTCACCCGACTCACCTCTGCAGTTGGCTTCTAAATCCCACTAACTCGTCTCACCTCTACAGTTGGGTTTAAAACCCCACTCACCCGTCTAACCTCTGCAGTTGTGTTCTGATCCTCACTCACCCGTCTCACCTCATCAGTTCAGTTTTGAAACCCACTCACCCATCGCACCTCTACAAAAGGGTTCTGAACCCCACTAACTCGTCTCACCTCTACTGTTGTTTAGGGAACCCCACTCACCCGTCTCACCTCTACAGTTGGGTTCCGAACCCCACCCACCCGTCTCACCTCTACAGTTGGGTTATGAAACCTACTCACCCGTCTCACTTTCGCAGTTGGGTTCTGAACACCAATCACCCGTTTCACATCTGTAGTTGGGTCTTCAACCCCACTCAACCATCTCACCTCAACCTTTGGGTTCTTAACCCCACTAACCCACTCACCTCTACTATTGGATTCCGAACCCCACCCACCTGTCTCACCTCTACTGTTGGGATCTGAACCCCACTCACCCATCTCACTTTTGCAGTTGGCTTCTGAACCCCACTCACCCATTTCACCTCTGCAGTTGGCTTCTGAACCCCACTCACCCGCCTCACCACTTCTGTTGGGTTTTGAACCCAACTAACCCGTCTCACCTCTACAGTTGGGTTCTGAACCCCACTCACCCATTTCACCTCTCCATTGGGGTTCCAAACCAGACCCACCCGTCTCACCTCTACAGTTGGGTTCTGAACCCCACTAACCCGTCTCACGTCTACAGTTGGCTTCTAAATCCCACTAACCCGTCTCACCTCTACAGTTAGGTTCAAAACCCCACTCACCCGTCTAACCTCTGCAGTTGTGTTCTGATCCTCACTCACCCGTCTCACCTCTACAGTTGGGTTCTGAACCCCACTAACCTGTCTCACCTCTACTGTTGTTTAGGGAACCCCACTCACCCGTCTCACCTCTATAGTTGGGTTCTGAACCCCACCCACCCGTCTCACCTCTACAGTTGGGTTCTGAAACCCACTCACCCGTCTCACTTTCGCAGTTGGGTTCTGAACACAAATCACCCGTCTCACATCCTTAGTTGGGTCGTCAACCCCACTCACCCGTCTCAAGTCTACTGTTGGGTTCTTAACCCCACTCAACCGTCTCACCTCTACTGTTGGGTTCTGAACCCCTCTAACCCACTCACCTCTACTGTTGGGTTCTGAACCCCACTTTTCGCCTCACCTCTACAGCTGGGTTCTGGATCCCACTCACCCGTCTCACCTTTGCTTTTGGGTTCTGAACCCTACTCACCCGTATCACCAATATTGTGGAGTTCTTAACCCCACTCACCCGTCTCACCTCTACCGTTGGGTTCTGAACCCCACCAACCTGTCTCACCACTACTGTTGGGTTCTGAACCCCACATACTCGTCTCATCTCTACAGTTGGGTTCCGAACCCCATTTACCCGTCTCACCTCTACTGTTGGGTTTTGAACCTCACGCACCCATCTCACCTCTCCAATTGGGTTCAGGAACCCCACTCACTCGTTTCACTTCTACTGTCGGTTTCTGAACACCACTCACCCGTTTATCCTCTATTGCTGGATTCTGAACCCCACTCATGCGTCTCACCTCTATAGTTGGGTTCTAAACCCCACTAACCCGTCTCACCTCTATTGTTGCGTTCTGAACCCCACTCACCCGTCTCACCTCTTCTCTTGGGTTCTGAACCCCACATACTTATCTCACCTCTACTGTTGGATTCTGAAGCCCACTCACCCATCTCACCTCTCCTGTTGGCTTCGAAACCTAACTCATCCGTCTCACCTCCCCATTTTGGTCTTGAACCCCACTCACCCATCTCATATCTCCGGTTGGGTCCTGAACCCAACTCAGCCGTCTCACCTCAATAGTTGGGTTCTGAACCTAAATAGCATGTCTCACCTCTGCAGTTGGGTTCTAAACCCCACTCCCCCGTCTCTACTCTGCAGTTGGGTTCTGAACTCCACTCACCTCTCTCACCTCTACTCTTGGGGTCTTAGCCCCACTCACCCATCTCACCTCTCCATTTGGGTTCAGAACCCCACTCACACGTCTCACTTCTACAGGTGGGTTCAGAAACCCATTTTCCTCTCTCACCCTTACTGTTGGGTTCTGAACCCCACTCATCTGTCACAGCTCTACAGTTAAGGTTCTTAACCCCACTCACTCGTCTCACCTCTCCAGTTGGGTCCTAAACCCCACTCACCCGTCTCAACCAAATAGTTGGGTTCTAAACCCCACTAACCCGTCTCACCTTTGCAGTTGGGTTAAAAACCCCACTAACCTGTCTCACCTCTCCATTTCGGTTCTGAACCCCACTCACCTGTCTCACCTTTATAGTTGGGTTCTGAAGCCCACCCACCGTCTCACCTCTACCGTTGGGTTCTGAAACCAACTCACCCATCTCACTTCTGCAGTTGGCTTCTAAACACCACTCACCCGTCTGACCTCTGCAGTTGGCTTCCGAACCCCACTCACCCATCTCACCTCTACGGTTGGGTCCTAAACTCCGCTCACCCGTGTCACCTCAATGGTTGGGTTCTGAACCCCACT
Source organism: Closterium sp. NIES-67 (assembly GCA_027943415.1). Taxonomy (NCBI): domain Eukaryota; kingdom Viridiplantae; phylum Streptophyta; class Zygnematophyceae; order Desmidiales; family Closteriaceae; genus Closterium; species Closterium sp. NIES-67. Next base: position 25,130 of record BQMB01001500.1, on the reverse strand, counting down.
AACCGCTCTCACCTCTGCGGTTGGGTTCTGAACCCCACTCACCCGTCTCACCTGGGCCGTTGGGTTCTGAACCCCACTCACGCATCTCACCTCTCCAGTTTTGTTATGAACCCCACTCACACGTCTCACCTCTACAGTTGGGTTCTGAACCCCACACACTCGTCTCACCTCTACAGTTGGATTCTGAACCCCACTCACCCATCTCACCTCTCCGGTTGGGTCCTAAACCCCGCTCACTCGTCTCACCTCAATGGTTGGGTTCTGATCCCCACTAACCCCTCTAACCTCTGCAGTTGGGTTCTGAACCCCACCCACTTGTCTCACCTCTGCACTTGGGTTTTGAACACCACTCACCTGTCTCACCTTTGCAGTTGGGTTATGAACCCCACTCACCCGTTAAACCTTTTCTGCTGGGTTCTCAACCCCACTCACCCGTCTCACCGCTACGGTTGGGTACTGAACCCCACTAACCCGTCTCACCTCTACGGTTGGGTTCTGAACCCCACTGACCCATCTCACCTCTACTGCTAAGTTCTAAACCCCACTCACCCGTCTCACCTCTGCAGTTGGGTCCTCAACCCCACTCACCCGTCTCACCTCTCCAGTTGGGTCCTCAACCCCACTCACCCGTCTCACCTCTCCAGTTGGGTCCTCAACCCCACTCACCCGTCTCACCTCTCTCGTTGGGTTCTGAACCCTACTCACCCGTCTCACCTCTACAGTTGGGTTCTGAACCCCATTTTCCCGTCTCACCTCTTCTATTGGGTTTAGGACCCCACTCATCCGTCTCAGCTCTACAGTTGGGTAATGAACCCCACTAACCCGTCTCACCTCTACTGCAAGGTTCTGAACCCCACTCACCCGTCTCACCTCTCCATTTGGGTCCTGAACCCCACTCACCCGATTCACCTCTCCAGGGGGGGTCTGAACCCCACTCACTCGTCTCACCTCTCCAGTTCGGTTCTGAACCCCACTCACCCGTTTCGCTATTATTGTTGGGTTCTGAACCCCACTCATCCGTGTCACCTCTAGCGTTGGGTTCTTAACCCAACTTACCCATCTCACCTCTACTGTTGGATTCTGAAGCCCACTCACCCATCTGACCTCTGCTGTTGGATTCGAAATCCCACTCACCCGTCTCACCTCTCGTGTTGGGTCTTGAACCCCACTCACCCGTCTCACGTCTCCAGTTGGGTCCTGAACCCCACTCACCCATCTCACCTCTCCAGTTGGGTTTTGAACCCCACTCACCCGTAATACTGTTGGTTTTTGAACACGACTCACCTCTTTAACCTCTACTGCTGGATTCTGAACCCCACTCAACCGTCTCACCTCTACAATTGGGTTCTAAACCCCACTCACCCGTCTTACCTCTCTAGTTGCGTTCTGAACCCCACTCACATGTCTCACCTCTACACTTGGGTTCTGAACCCCATTTATCCGTCGCACCTCTACTGTTATGTTCTGAACCCCACTCTCCCGTCTCAGCTCTACAATTCAATTCTGAACATTACTAACCCGTCTCACCTCTACTACTCCATTCTGAACCCCACTCACCTGTCTCACCTCTACTGCTGGGTTCTGAACCCCACTCACCCGTCTCACCTCTCCAGTTGGGTCCTGAACCCCACTCACCCATCTCACTTCTCCAGTTGGGTTCTGAACCCCACTCACCCGTCTCACCTCTACAGTTGGGTTCTTAACCCCACTCACCCGTCTCACCTCTCCATTTGGGTCCAAAACCCCACTCACCCGTCTCGACCGAATAGTTGGGTTCTAAACCCGACTAACCCCTCTGACCTTTGCAGTTGGGTTCAAAACCCCACTAACCTGTCTCACCTCTGCAGTTGGGTTCTGATCCCCATTCACCTGTCTCACCTCTCCATTTCGATTCTGAGCCCCACTCATTTGTCTCACCTCTATAGTTGGGTTCCGAACCCCACCCACCCGTCTTACCTCTACAGTTGGGTTCTGAAACCAGCTCACCCGTCTCACTTCTGCAGTTGGCTTCTAAAAACCACTCAGCCGTCTCACCTCTGCAGTTGGCTTCTGAACCCCACTCACCCGTCTCACCTCTACTGTTGGGTCCTGAACCCCACTCACCCATCTCACCTCTAGAATTGGGTTCAAAACACCACCCACCCATCTCACCTTTACAGTTGCATTCCGAACCCCACTCACCCATCTCACCTCTACGGTTGGGTCCTAAGCTCCGCTCACTCGTCTCACCTCAATGGTTGGGTTCTGAACCCCACTAACCCCTCTCATGTCTCCAGTTTGGTTCTCAATTCCACTCACCCGTCTCACCTCTTCTGCTGGGTTCCGAACCCCACTCACCCATCTCACCTCTCCGGTTGGGTCCTAAACCCCGCTCACTCGTCTCATCTCAATGGTTGGGTTCTGATCCCCACTAACCCCTCTAACCTCTGCAGTAAGGTTCTGAACCCCACCCACCCGTCTCACCTCTGCAGTTGGGTTTTGAACTCCACTAACCGGCTCACCTCTCCAGTTTGATTCTAAACCCCACTCACACGTCTCACCTCTAAAGTTGGAATCTGAACCCCACTATACCGTTTTACCTGTACAGTTGTTTTAGGAACCCAACTCATCCGTCTCACCTCTACAGCTGGGTTCCGAACCCCACACACCCGTCTCACCTCTACAATTGGGTTCTGAACCCCACTCATCCGCCTCACTTCTGCATTTGGGTTATGAAGCCCACTCACCTGTCTCACCTCTGTAGTTGGCTTCTGAACCCTACTCACCCATCTCACCTCTCCAGCTGGGTTCTGAACCTCACTGACAATTGGGTTCTGAACCCCACCCACCCGTCTCACCTCTGCAGTTGAGTTCTGAACCCCACTCACCCGTCTCACTCCTCCAGTTGGGTTTTGAACCCCACTCACCCGTCTCACCTCACCAGTTGGGTTCTGATCCCCACGAACCCGTCTTACCTCTCCAGTTCGGTTTTGAACCCCACTCACCCGTCTCACCTCTATCGTTGGGCTCTAAACCCCACTTACCCGTCTCACCTCTACTGTTGTTTTGGGATCCCCACTCACCCGTCTCACCTCTGCTGTTGGGTTCTAAACCGCACCCACCCATCTCACCTCTGCAGTTGGGTTCTGAACCCTACTCTCTCGTCTCACCTCTGCAATTGGGTTCTGAACCCCACTCACCCGTCTCACCTCTACTGTTGGGTTCTGAACCTGATTCACATGTCTCACCTCTCCAGTTGGGTTCTGAACCCCACACACCCGTTTCACTTCTACTGTTGGGTTCAGAAACCCACTCACCCGCTTAACCTCTACTGCTGGGTTCTGAAGCCCACTCTCCCGTCTCACCTCTACCTTGCTTAATCACCCCTAAATTGCTCCATCCCCCTATCTCACTGAATCTTCCCTACCTTGCTGATATCTCTTCCTCTTGCTGAATCCCCCCGCCCCTTCTGATTTACTCCGACCTTCATTTATCCTCCCTACCTTGCTGAATTCCCACCACGTTGCTTAATCAACCCTCTCTTGCTAAATCCCACCTACCTTGCTTAATCACCCTTATCTTGCTGAATCCCCCCTGCCTTGCTGAATCCCCCCTGCCTTGCTGAATCCGCCCATCCGTATTGAATCAACCCTACCTTGTTGAATTCCCCCTACCTTGCTGATTTCTCGCTACCTTGCCGAATCCCCGCTACCTCCTGAATCACCCCTACCTTGCTGAATTCTCCCCATCTTTTTTAGTCATCCCTATCTTTCTGAATCTCCCCTCCCTTTCTGAATCACCCCTACCTTTATTAATCATCCCTACCTTGCTGAATTCCCACTACGTTGCTTAGTCAACCCTAACTTGCTGAATCACCCCTACCTTGCTGCATTCTCACTACCTTTCTAAATTTCCCCTTCCTTTTCTAATCACTCCTACCTTGCATAATGACCCCTACCTTGATTAATCACCCCTACCTTAATCACACGAAAATTGCAGAATTCCCCTTATATTGCTGAATCTACCCTACCCCGCTGAGTTCTCGCTACCTTGCTGAATCCCTTCTTCCTTGCTGAATCAACCCTACCTTGCTTAATCAACCCTACCTTGCTCAATCGGCCATACCTTGCTCAATCAACCCTACCTTGCAGAATTCCCACCCTCTAGCTGAATTCCATCTACCTTCCTTGCTTAATCACCCCTTTCTTGCTGAATCCCCCCTCCCTTTCTGAATATCCCCTTCCTTGCTTAATCACCTCTACCTACTCCCTATCTTGCTGACTTCCCACCCTCTTGCTTAGTCACCCTCACATTGATTAATCATCCCGATGACGCTTAATCATCCCTACCTTGCTGAATTGTCCCTTGCTTGATGAATCATCCCTCCCTTTCTTAATCACCCCTACCTTACTTAATCACCCCTACCTTTCTGAATTCCCACCCTCTTGCTGAATTCCCTCTTCCTTGCTTAAACACTCCTACCTGGATTAATCATCCCTAACTTACAGAGTAACCGCTACATTGCTGAATTCCCCCTCTCTTGCTGAATCTCGCCTACCATTTTGAACCCCCCCTTCCTTGCTGAATCATCCTACCTTGCTTAATCACGCCAAAATTGCTCCATTCCCCCTATCTCGTTGAATTTTCCCTTCCTTGCTGAGTTCTCTTTCTCTTGCTGAATCCCCCTCCCTTCCTAAATCATCCCTACCATTATTAACCATCCCTACCTTTCTGAATTGTCCCTATCTTGCTGAATCATCCCTCCCTTTCTTAATCACCCCTACCTTGCAAAATCACCCCTACCTTGATTAATCACCCCTACATCGCTTTATCACCCCTACCTTTATTAAACACCCCTTCTTTGCTTAATCACCCTTGACTTGCTGAATCCTTCCTGCCTTGCTGAATCGCCCATTCCTTGTGGAATCACCCCTACCTTGCTAGATCCCCCCTACCTTGCTGAATTCTCCCTATCTTGCGGAATCCCTGCTACCTTGCTTAATCACCCCTATCTTGCTGAATTCCCACTACCTTCCTGAATTCTCTCTTCCTTGCTTAATCACCCCTACCTTGATCAATCATCCCTACCTTGATTAATCACCCATACCTTGCATAATTACCCCTCCCTTGCTGAATTCTCCCTACCTTGATGAATTCTCCCTTTCTTGTGGAATGCCCCCTTCCTTGCATAGTCACCCCTATGTTGATGAATTTCCATTGCCATGCCTAATCACTCCTACCTTGCTTAATCACCCCTTCCTTGCTTAGTCACCCCTACCATTCTGAATCACCCCTACCTTGCTTAATCACCCCTACCTTGCTGAATTCCCACTACGTTGCTTAATCAACCCTACCTTGCTGAATCACCCCTACCTTGCTTAATCACCTTTACCTTGCTGAAATCCCACTACCTTGCTAAAATCACCCCACTTTCTTGTTTAATCACTACTACTCGCTCAATGACCCCTACCTTGAATGATCATCCCAAAATTGCATAATCACCCAAAATTTGCAGAATTCCCTATAAATTGCTGAATCTCCCCCTACCTTGCTGTGTTTTCTCTATCTTGCTGAATTTCGCCTCCCTTGCAGAATCACGTCTACTTTGCTTAATCAACCCTACCTTGCTAAATTCCTCCTTCTTTTCTAAATCACCCCTATCTTGCTCAGTCACCCCTACCTTTCTTAATCACCCCTACCTTGCTTAATCACCCCTAATTTGCTGATTTACCACCCCCTTCCTGAATTTCCTCTTCCTTGCTTAATCACCCCTATCTTGATCAATCACCCCTACCTTGCTGGATCACTGCTACATTGCTGAATCCCCCCTACCTTGCTGAATCTCGCCTTCTTTACTGAACCTCTCCTTCCTTGCTGAATCACCCCAAACTTGCTTAATCACCCCGACCTTGCTGAATCCCCCCTTCCTTGCTAAATTTTCCCTACCTTGCTTAATCACCCCTGACTTGCTGAATTCCTTCTATCTTGCTGAATTCCCACTACTTTGCTGAATTTCCCCTACCTTGTTCAATCTCTCCTTCCTTGCTTGATCACCCCTATCTTGATTAATCACCCCTTCCTTGCTTACTCACACCTATCTTTCTGAATTCCCCCTACCTTGCTGAATTCTCCCTATCTTGATGAATCCCCCCTACCTTCCTTAATCACCCCTACCTTGCTGAATTCTTCCTATCTTGCTGAATCATCCCTACATTTCTTTATCATCCCTACCTCGCTTTACCACCCCTAACTTGTTGAATTTCCCCTATCATGCTGAAGTCACCCTACCTTGCTGAATCACCCCTAACTTGCTTAATCACCCCTAGCTTACTTAATCACCAATACCTTGCTGAATTCCCACTACCTTGCTAATTTCCGCTTTGCTTGTTTGAACACTCCTACCTTGCTTAATCAGCCCTACCTTAATTAATCACCCCTTAGTTGCTTACTCATCCCTACCTTGCTGAATTCCCCCTATCTTGCGGGATCCCCCCTACCTTGCTGAATTCTCCCTATATTGCTGAATCCCCCCTACCGTGCCTAAGCACCCCTACCTTGCTGAACCCCACCTTCCTTGCCAAATTTCCCCTACCTTGCTTAATTTCGCCAACCTTGCTGAATTCCCCCTAGCTTGTTTAAGCACTCCGACCTTGCTTAGTCTCCCATACCTTGATTAATAATCCCTACCTAGCATTAATCACCCCTACCTTGCTGAATTCCCCCTCTCTTGCAGAGTCCCGCCTACCTTGCTGAATTTTCCCTATCTTGCTGAATCTTCCCTACCTTGCTGAGTTTCCACAACCTTGCTCAATCACCCCTTCCATTATAATTCACCCCAACCTTGCTTAATCATCTCAATCTTGCTGAATCCCTCCTACCTTGCTGAATCCCCCCTTTCTTGTCGAATCAACCCTGACTTGCTGAATCCCCCCTACCTTGCTGAATTCTACCTATCTTGCTGAACCCCGTTACCTTGCTTAATCACCCCTACCTTGCTGAATTTTCCCTATCTTGCTGAATCATCCCTCCCTTTCTTAAGCACCCCTACATTGCTTAATCACCCCTTTATTGCTAAATAACCCCTACATTCCTGAATCACTCCTACCTTGCCAAATCACCCCCTTGCTGAATTCCCTCTTCCTTGCATAATCACCACCTTGATTCATCATCCCAACCTTGCTGAGTCACCTCTACATTGCTGAATCTCGTCTATCTTGTTGGACCCCCCCATACTTGATTAATCACCCCTATCTTGCTGAAACCCCCCCTACCTTGCTGTAACCCTCCTTCCTTGCTGAATTCTCCCAATTTTAGTGAGTCCCCGCTACCTTCCTTAATCACCCTTAACTTGCTGAATTCTCCCTATCTTGCTGAATCATTCCTCCCTTTCTTAATCACCCCTACCTTGATTAATCACCCCTACCTTGCTAGATCAGCCCTACCTTGCTAAATCACCCCTACCTTGCTTAATCACCCCTATCTTGCTTAATCACCCCTACCTTGCTGAAATGCCACTACCTTGCTTAATCACCCATACCTTGCTGAATCCCCACTTGCTTGCTTAATTCCCCCTACCTTCTCCCTATCTTGCTGAATTCCCACCCTCTTTCTCAGTCACCCCTACCTTTCTGAATTGTCCCTATCTTGCTGAATCATCCCTCCCTTTCTTAATCACCCCTACCTTGCAAAATCACCTCTACCTTGATTAATCACCCCTACCTCGCTTTATCACCCCTACCTTGATTAATCACCCCTTTATTGCAAATCACCCGAAAACTGCAGAATTTCCCAAATCTTGCACAATAACCCCTAACTTGCTGAATTCCCCCTTCCTTGATTAATCACCCCTACCTTGCACAATCACCCCTTCCCTATTAATCACCGCTACCTTGCGGAATCAACCCTACCTTAATGAATCCCTCCTTGTTGAATCAACCGTACCTTGCTCAAGTCTCCATATCTTGCTGAGTCATCCCTACCTTGCTTAATCACCCCCACCTAGCTCAATTCTCCCTATTTGCGGAATCATCCCCACCTTTCTTAATCACCCTTACCTTGTTGAATCACCCATATCTTGCATAGGCACGCATACCTTGCTGAATCACCCCTACCTTGCTTAGTCACCACTACCTTGCTTAATCACCCCTATATTGCTTTATTACCCCAACCTGGCTTGATAACCCCTATCTTGATTTATCACCCCTTCCTTGCTTAATCACCCCTACCTTGTTGAATTCCCCCTACCTTGCTGAATTCTCTCTATCTTGTGGAATCCCCCCTTCATTGCATAATCACTGGTACTTTTATCAATTTCCACTCCCTTGCAGAATTCCCACCCCCTTGCTGAATTCCCTCTACCTTGCTAAATAACCCCTTCCTTGCTTAATTACCCCTGTCTTGCTGAAATCCCACTACCTTGCTTAATCACCCCTACTTTGCTGAATTTTTGTCCCATTGCTGTATTCCCTATAGCTTGCTTGATCACCCCTACCTTGATTCATTATCCCTATGATGCGAAATCATCCCTACCTTGCTGAATCCCCCCCACCTTGCTGAATCATCCCTACCTTGCTGAATCCCCAATACCTTGCTGAATACCCAATACCTTGTTTAAGCAATCCTACATTGCTAAGTCTCCCATACTTTGATTAATAACCCCTACTCAGCATAAATCACCCCTACCTTGCTGAATTCCCACCACCTTGCTGAATGCCCCCCACCTTGTTTAAGCACTCCTACCTTGCTTAGTCTCCCATACTTTGATTGATAACCCCCACCTAGCATAAATCACCCCTACCTTTCTGAATTCCCCCTCTCTTGCTGAATCCCCCCTACCTTGCTGAATTTCCACTTCCTTGCTAAATCACCCCGACCTTGCTCAATCACCCCTACCTGTATTAATCACCCCTTACTTACTTAATCACCCATATCTGACTGAATCCTCCCTACTTTGCTGAATCCCTCCTGCCTTGCTGAAATCTCCCTATCTTGCTGAATCACCGCTACCTTTCCTAATCTCCCCTTCCTTGCTGAATTCTCCCAATTTTAGTGAGTCCCCGCTACCTTCCTTAATCACCCTTGACTTGCTGAATTCTCCCTATCTTGCTGAATCATTCCTCCCTTTCTTAAACACCCCTACCTTGATTAATCACCCCTACCTTGCTAGATCAGCCCTACCTTGCTTAATCACCCCTACCTTGCTTAATCACCCCTACCTTGCTTAATCACCCCTACCTTGCTGAAATGCCACTACCTTGCTTAATCACCCATACCTTGCTGAATCCCCACTTGCTTGCTTAATTCCCCCTACCTTCTCCCTATCTTGCTGAATTCCCACCCTCTTTCTCAGTCACCCCTACCTTTCTGAATTGTCCCTATCTTGCTGAATCATCCCTCCCTTTCTTAATCACCCCTACCTTGCAAAATCACCTCTACCTTGATTAATCACCCCTACCTCGCTTTATCACCCCTACCTTGATTAATCACCCCTTTATTGCAAATCACCCAAAAACTGCAGAATTTCCCAAATCTTGCACAATAACCCCTACCTTGCTGAATTCCCCCTTCCTTGATTAATCACCCCTACCTTGCACAATCACCCCTTCCCTATTAATCACCGCTACCTTGCGGAATCAACCCTACCTTAATGAATCCCTCCTTGTTGAATCAACCGTACCTTGCTCAAGTCTCCATATCTTGCTGAGTCATCCCTACCTTGCTTAATCACCCCCACCTAGCTCAATTCTCCCTATTTGCGGAATCATCCCCACCTTTCTTAATCACCCTTACCTTGTTGAATCACCCATATCTTGCATAGGCACGCATACCTTGCTGAATCACCCCTACCTTGCTTAGTCACCACTACCTTGCTTAATCACCCCTATATTGCTTTATTACCCCAACCTGGCTTGATAACCCCTATCTTGATTTATCACCCCTTCCTTGCTTAATCACCCCTACCTTGTTCAATTCCCCCTACCTTGCTGAATTCTCTCTATCTTGTGGAATCCCCCCTTCATTGCATAATCACTGGTACTTTTATCAATTTCCACTCCCTTGCAGAATCACCCCTACCTTGCTGAATTACCCCTACCTTGCGTAATCACACCTGCTTTGCTGAATTCCCAACCTTTTGTTGAATTCCCTCCACCTTTCTTAATCACCCCTACCTTGATAAATGATCTGTACGATGCCGAATCATCCCTCCCTTGCTGAATCCTCACCACCTTGCTGAATCATCCCTACCTTGCTTGATGACGCCTACCTTGCTGAATTCCACTACCTTGTTGAATTCCCCCTCTCTTTTTTATGCAATCCGACCTTGCTTAGTCTCCCATACCTTGATTAATAACCCCTAAATTGCATTATTCACCCCTATCTTGCTTAATCCCCCCTACCTTGCTGAATCATCCCTACCTTGCTCAATCACGCCTATCTTGCTGAATTCCCACTACCTTGCTGAATTCCCTCTACTTTTTTAAGCAATCCTACCTTGCTTTATCTTCCCTACCTTGATTTATAACCCCTACCTAGCATTTATAGCCCCTACCTAGCATTTATCACCCCTACCTTGCTCAATCACCACTACCTTTATTAAACACCCCTTCCTTGCTTAATCACCCTTGTCTTGCTGAATCCCCCCTGCGTTGCTGAATCGCCCCTTCCTAGTTCAATCACCCCTACCTTGCTAAATCCCCCCTAAATTGCTGAATTCTCCCTATCTTGCTGAATCCCCGCTACTTTGCTTAATCACCCCTACCTTGCTGTATTCTCCCAATCTTGCTGAATTCTCCCTTTCTTTCGTAATCACCCCTACCTTGCTTAATCACCCCTACCTTGATCAATCACCCCTACCTTGATTAGTCACCCATTCCTTGCATAATTACCCCTACCTTGCTGAATTCTCCCTACCTTGCTGAACTATCACTTTCTTGTGGAATGCCCCCATTCTTGCATAGTCACCACTATTTTGAGGAATTCCCATTGCCATGCCTAATCACTCCTACCTTGCTTAATCACCCCTTCCTTGCTTAGTCACCCCTACCATTCTGAATCACCCCTACCTTGCTTAATCACCCCTACCTTGCTGAATTTCTACACTTTTGCTGAATTCCCCCTACCTTGCTTCATAACCCCTACCTTGATTAATCATCCCTACGATGCTTAATCATCCCTACCTTGCTGGATTCCCCCCATCTTGCTGAATCCCCCCTACCTTGTTGAATTCTCCCAAACTTGCGGAATCCCTCCTTCCTTGCAGAATCACCCCTACTTTGCTGAATTCCCACTACCTAAATCAATCACCCCTACCTTATAAATCAACCCCACCTTGCTTAATCACCCCTACCTTGGTTAATCAGCCCTACCTTGCTGAATTCTTCTTAATTTGCTGAATAATCCCTACCTTTCATAATCTCCCCAACCTTGCTTAATCACCCCTACCTTGTTGATTTCCCACCCCCTTTCTGAATTTCCTCTTCCTTGCTTAATCACCCCTACCTTGATCAATCACCCCTACCTTGCTGGATCACTGCTAAATTGCTGAATCCCCCCTACCTTGCTGAATCTCGCCTTCCTTACTGAACCCCCACTTCCTTGCTGAATCATCCCAATCTTGCTTTATCACCCCTACCTTGCTGAATCCCCCCTTCCTTGTTAAATTTTCCCTACCTTGCTTAATCACCCCTGACTTGCTGAATTCGCTCTATCTTGCTGAATTCCCCCTACCTTGCTGGATCACTGCTACATTGCTGAATCCCTCCTACCTTTCTGAGTTTTCTATATCTAGCTGAATCCCCTACCTTAATCATCCCTACCTCGCTGAATTCCCCCTGTCTTGCTGAATCCCCCCTATCTTGCTGAATCCCCAATACATTGCTTAATCACCCCTACAAAACTGAATCCCCCCTTTCTTGCCAAATCACCCCTCACTTGCTTGATCACCCCTTAATTGCTGAATTCCCCATATCTTGTTGAATCCCCCCTACCTTCCTGAATTCTCAATATCTTGCTAAATCCACCCCTACCTTGCAGAGTAATCACTACATTATTTCATCACCTCTACCTTGCTTAATCACCCCTACCTTGTTGAATCACCTCAACATTGCTGAATAACCTTTGCCTGCTTAATCACCCCTACCCTCAACCCCTTTCTTGCCTAGTCACCCCTAAATTGTTGAATTTCCCCTATCATGCTGAATCACCCCTAGCTTGCTTAATCACTCCTAGCTTACTTAATCACCCCTACTTTGCTGAATTCCCACTACCTTGCTATTTTCCCCTTTCCTTGTTTGAAAACTCCTACCTTGCTTTATCAGCCCTACCTTGATTAATCACCCCTAAGTTGCATAATCATCTCTACCTTGCTGAATTCCCCCTATCTTGCCGGATCCCCCCTACCTTGCTGAATTCTCCCTACATTGCTGAATCCCCCCTACCGTGCCTAAGCACCCCTACCTTGCTGAATTCCCCCTAGCTTGTTTAAGCGCTCCGACCTTGCTTAGTCTCCCATACCTCGATTAATAATCCCTACCTAGCATTTATCACCCCTACCTTGCTGAATTCCCCCTCTCTTGCTGAGTCCCGCCTACCTTGCTGAATTTTCCCTATCTCACTGAATCTTCCCTACCTTGCTGAGTTTCCACAACCTTGTTCAATCACCCCTTCCATTATTATTCACCCCTACCTTGCTTAATCACCCCAATCTTGCTGAATCTCTCCTACCTTGCTGAATCCCCCCTTCCTTGTTGAATCAACCCTACCTTGCTGAATCCCCCCTACCTTGCTGAATTCTCCCTATCTTGCTGAACCCCGTTACCTTGCTTAATCACCCCTACCTTGCTGAATTCTCCCTATCTTGCTAAATCATCCCTCCTTTTCTTAATCACCCCTGCATTGCTTAATCACCCCTTTATTGCTAAATAACCCTTACTTTCCTGAATCACTCCTACCTTGCCAAATCACCCCTACCTTGCTGAATTCCCACCCCCTTGTTGAATTCCCTCTTCCTTGCATAATCACCCCTACCTTGATTAATCATCCCTACCTTGCTGAGTCACCGCTACATTGCAGAATCTCGTCTATCTTGTTGGAACCCCCCATCCCTGATTAATCACCCCTACCTTGCATTCATCCCCCGTAACTTGCTGAATTCCCCCTCTCTTCCTCAATCCCCCCAACCTTGCTGAATTTCCACCCTTTCTTAATTATCCCTACCTTGCAAAATCACCCCTACCTTTATTAATCACCCCTACATCGCTTTGTCACCCCTACCTTGATAAATCACCCCTTCATTGTTATCACCTGAAATTTGCAGAATTCCCCATATCTTGCAAAATAATCCCTACCTTGCTGAATTCCCCCTTCCTTGATTAATCACCCCTTCCCTTATTAATCACCGCTACCTTGCGTAATCAAACCTACCTTGATGAATCCCCCCTTCCTTTTTAAATCAACCGTACCTTGCTGAAGTCTCCATATCTTGCTGAATCATCCCTACCTTGCTTAATCACCCCTACCTAGCTCAATTCTCCCTATTTGCGGAATCATCCCCACCTTTCTTAATCAACCTTACCTTGTTGATTCACCCATATCTTGCATAATCATGCATGCCTTGCTGAATCACCCCTACCGTGCCTAAGCACCCCTACCTTGCTGAACCCCACCTTCCTTGCCAAATTTCCCCTACCTTGCTTAATTTCGCCAGCCTGGCTGAATTCCCCCTAGCTTGTTTAAGCACTCCGACCTTGCTTAGTCTCCCATACCTTGATTAATAATCCCTACCTAGCATTAATCACCCCTACCTTGCTGAATTCCCCCTCTTGCAGAGTCCCGCCTACCTTGCTGAATTTTCCCTATCTTGCTGAATCTTCCCTACCTTGCTGAGTTTCCACAACCTTGCTCAATCACCCCTTCCAGTATTATTAACCCCAACCTTGCTTAATCATCCCAATCTTGCTGAATCCCTCCTACCTTGCTGAATCCCCCCTTTCTTGTCGAATCAACCCTGACTTGCTGAATCCCCCCTACCTTGCTGAATTCTACCTATCTTGCTGAACCCCGTTACCTTGCTTAATCACCCCTACCTTGCTGAATTTTCCCTATCTTGCTGAATCATCCCTCCCTTTCTTAAGCACCCCTACATTGCTTAATCACCCCTTTATTGCTAAATAACCCCTACTTTCCTGAATCACTCCTACCTTGCCAAATCACCCCCTTGCTGAATTCCCTCTTCCTTGCATAATCACCACCTTGATTAATCATCCCTACCTTGCTGAGTCACCTCTACATTGCTGAATCTCGTCTATCTTGTTGGACACCCCCATACTTGATTAATCACCCCTATCTTGCTGAAACCCCCCCTACCTTGCTGTAACCCTCCTTCCTTGCTGAATTCTCCCAATTTTAGTGAGTCCCCGCTACCTTCCTTAATCACCCTTAACTTGCTGAATTCTCCCTATCTTGCTGAATCATTCCTCCCTTTCTTAATCACCCCTACCTTGATTAATCACCCCTACCTTGCTAAATCAGCCCTACCTTTCTAAATCACCCCTACCTTGCTTAATCACCCTTAGCTTGCTTAATCACCCCTACCTTGCTGAAATCCCACTACCTTGCTTAATCACCCATACCTTGCTGAAATCCCACTTGCTTGCTTAATCACCCCTACCTTCTCCCTATCTTGCTGAATTCCCACCCTCTTTCTCAGTCACCCCTACCTTTCTGAATTGTCCCTATCTTGCTGAATCATCCCTCCCTTTCTTAGTCACCCCTACCTTGCAAAATCACCCCTACCTTGATTAATCACCCCTACATCACTTTATCACCCCTACCTTGATTAATCACCCCTTCATTGCTTTATCACATAAAATTTGCCGAATTCCCCATATCTTGCAAAATAATCCCTACCTTGCTGAATTCCCCCTTCCTTGATTAATCACCCCTACCTTGCACAATCACCCTTTCCCTTATTAATCACCGCTACCTTGCGTAAGCAAACCTACCTTGATGAATCCCCCCTTCCTTTTTAAATCAACCGTACCTTGCTGAAGTCTCCATATCTTGTTGAATCATCCCTACCTTGCTTAATCACCCCTACCTAGCTCAATTCTCCCTATTTGCGGAATCATCCCCACCTTTCTTAATCACCCTTACCTTGTTGATTCACCCATATCTTGCATAATCATGCATACCTTGCTGAATCATCCTTACCTTGCTTAATCACCACTACCTTGCTTAATCACCCCTATATTGCTTTATCACCCCAACCTAGCTTGATCACCCCTATCTTGATTTATCACCCCTACCTTGCTTAATCACCCCTACCTTGTTGAATTCCCCCTACCTTGCTGAATTCTCCCTATCTTGTGGAATCCCCCCTTCATTGCATAATCACTGGTTCTTTGATCAATTTCCACTCCCTTGGATAATCACCCCTACCTTGCTGAATTCCCCCTACCTTGCTTAATCACACCTGCTTTGCTGAATTGCCAACCTTTTGTTGAATTCCCTCCACCTCTCTTAATCACCCCTACCTTGATAAATCATCCGTACGATGCTGAATCATCCCTCCCTTGCTGAATCCTCACCACCTTGCTGAATCATCCCTACCTTGCTTGATAACGCCTACCTTGATGAATCTCCACTACCTTGTTGATTTCCCCCTCTCTTTTTTAAGCAATCCTACCTTGCTTAGTCTCCCATACCTTGATTAATAACCCCTAAATTGCATTTATCACCCCTATCTTGCTTAATCCCCCCTACCTTGCTGAATCCCACCTCCCATACTGAATTTTTCCTATCTTGCTGAATCCTCCCTACCAAGCTGAATATCCACTTCCTTGCTCAATCACCCCTACCTTGATTAATCACCCCTCCCTTGCTTTCTTGCTGAATACCCCCTACCTTGCTGCATCCCCCCTTCCTTGTTGAATCATCCCTCCCTTTCATAATCACCTGTACCTTGCTATATCATCCCCATCTTGCCACATCACTCCTTCCTTGCTTAATCACCCCTACCTTGCTTTATCATCGCCCCCCTTTTTGAATTCCCACCCCCTTGCTGAGATCCCACTTACTTGCTTAATCACCCGTGCCTTGATTAATGATTCCTACCTTGCTGAGTCACTGCTGCATTGCTGAATCCTCCGTAACTCGCGGAATCCCGCCTACCTTGTTGAACCCCCCCTTCCTTGCTGAATCACCCCTACGTTGCATAATCACCCCTAAATTGCTCCATTCCCCCCATCTTGCTGAATCTCCCCTACCTTGCTGAGTTCTCTTTATCTTGCTGAATCCCCCCTCCCTTTCTTAATCACCCCTACCTTGCTAAATCACTCCTACCTTGCTTAATCACCCCTACCTTGCTGAATTCCCCTTACGTTGCTGAATTCCCACCTCCTTGCTGAATTCCCTCTTCCTTGCTTAATCACCCCTATCATTCCTACCTTGTTGAGTCACTGCTACATTGCTGAATCCCTCCTAACTTGCTGAATCCTACCTACCTTGTTGAACCCCCTCTTCCTTGCTGAATCATCCCTACCTTGCTGAATCCCCCCTCCTTTTCTGAATCACCCCTACCTTGAAAATCAACCCTACCTTGCTGAACCTTCTTCCTTGTTGAATCTCGCTGAATCCCCCCTCCCTTTCTGAATCACCCCGACCTCTATTTATCATCCCTACCTTGCTGAATTTCCACTACAATGGTTAGTCAACCCTTCCTTGCTGAATCCCTCCTACCTTGCTGAATCCCCCCTACCTTGCTTAAGCACCCCTACCTTGCTCTATTCTCCCTATCTTGCTGAAACATCCCTACCTTTCTAAATCACCCCTTCCTTGCGTCATCTCCCCTACCTTGCTTAATCACCTTTATCTTGCTGAATTCCCACCCTCCTGCTGAATTCCCTTTACCTTGCTTAATCACCCCTTCCTTGCTTAATCACTCATATCTTGCTGAATTCCTAATACCTTGCTTAATCACCCCTTCTTTGCTGAAGTACCACCCTTTTGCTGAATTTCCTCTACCTTGCTTTATAATCCCTACATTGATTTATCAACCCTATGAAGCTTAATCATCCCTTCCTTGCTGAATCCCCTCCACCTTTCTGAATCATCCCTACCTTGCATAATTATGCCTACCTTGCTGAGTTCCCCCATACCTTTTTTAAGCACTCTTACCTTGCTTAGTCTCGCATACTATGATGAAGAACCCCTACCTAGCATTAATCACCCCTCTCTTGCTGAATCCTTCCTACCTTGCTGAATTTTCCCTATCTTACTGAATCTCCCCTACCTTGCTGAATTTCCAGTACCTTGCTTAATCACCCCTACCTTGCTGAATCCCCCCTACCTTGCTGAATTCTCCCTATCTTGCTGAATCCCCCTACCTTGCTTAATCACCCCTACCTTGCTCAATTATCACTATCTTGCTGAATCATCCCTACCTTTATCAATCACACCTACCTTAATTAATCACCCCTACCTTGCTTAGTCACCCTTATCTTGCTGAATCCCACCTGCCTTGCTGAATCCCCCCATCCGTATTGAATCAACCCTACCTTGCTGAATTCCCCCTACCTTGCTGATTTCTTGCTACCTTGCCGAATCCCCGCTACCTCCTGAATCACCCCTACCTTGCTGAATTCTCCCTATCTTTTTTAGTCACCCCTATCTTTATTAATCATCCCTACCTTGCTGAATTCCCACTACGTTGCTTAGTCAACCCTAGCTTGCTGAATCACCCCTACCTTGCTTAATCACCCCTACCTTGCTGCATTCTCACTACCTTGCTAAATTTCCCCTTCCTTTTCTAATCACTCCTACCTTGCATAATGACCCCTACCTTGATTAATCACCCCTACCTTAATCACACGAAAATTGCAGAATTCCCCTTATATTGCTGAATCTACCCTACCCCGCTGAGTTCTCTCTACCTTGCTGAATCCCTTCTTCCTTGCTGAATCAACCCTACCTTGCTTAATCAACCGTACTGGGTTCCTGGAAAACGAGGGGGCGTGCAAGCCTGTGAGCGATCCTGAAGGAGCTGCCGGGCAGGGGAGGGTGGTAGAGCTACGAGCGACTTCCGGACCGGAGGAGGGGTCAGCAAGGGAAACAGTAGCAGGAGCAGCAAGCAAGGACAGCATAGTGGAGTCGCGGAAGAAACACCGGGAAGCGCCAGAGTCCAGGGTGAAGGTGAGCACAGCAGTGGCGGCCGGGGTCAAAGCAACGACGGAGGAACCTAGGCTAAACAAGGCAGGAGGTCCTACGCCTGACGTAGCAGGGGGGGCAAGACTAGGCACACCTACACTAGGCAACACGGGGTAGTAAGAACCAGTCACACTAGAGTCATCAGCATACAGCACATACAGGGCAGAGCTAAGCTCATCCATGTCCATATCAAAATCGGAATACTACGGCAAAGCAAGCTGAACCAGTCGGGGAGGTCGGGAGACGGGCCGAAGCGAAGGCGAAACAGGTCGTCTAGGCGACGGAAGCAGCGAAAAGGGGAGTGACCGGTCTTACCGCAAATGGAGCCACAGCAAGGACCGGTCAGGAGCTGGTACTGGCAGCGCTCGTCACCCAAACTGCCACCCGGGAGCACCCCACGCGCACGTCCACCACCACGTCCACTACCGCCACCAGTGCCAGGCCACCCGGGCGGAAGACCACTCCCCCGCCTCTGCTGCTGTGGCAGCTGCGACTGCTGCGGCTGCTGCACCGGTCGAATAGCGCACCGGTCGAAAGCGCACCTGTCAAAAAGCGCACCGGTCAAAAGGGCACCGGTCAAAAAGGGCACCGGTCGAAAAGCGCACCGGTCGAAAAGGGCACCGGACGAAAAGGGCACGGGTCAAAAAGCACACCGGTCGAAAAGCGCACCGGTCGAAAAGCGCACCGGTCGAAAAGCGCACCGGTCGAAAAGCGCACCGTTCGAAAAGGGCACCGGTCGAAAAGGGCACCGGTCGGAAAGCGCACTAATCGAAAAGCACACCGGTCGAAAAGGGCACCGGTCGAAAAGGGAACCGGTTGAAAATGCACTAGTCGAAAAGGGCACCGGTTGAGAAGGGCACCGGTTGAAAAGGGCACTGGTCGAAAGGCGCATCGGTCAAAAAGCACACCGGTTGAAAAGTGCACCGGTTGAAAAGCGCACCCATTGAAAAGGGCAGCGGTCGAAAAGCGCACCTGTCGAAAAGCGCACCTGTCGAAAAGCGCACCTGTCGAAGGGCACCGGTCGAAAAGGGCACCAGTCGAAAGGGCACCGGTCGAAAGGGCACCGGTCGAAAAGGGTACCGGTCGAAAAGCGCACCGGTCGAAAAGCGCACCGGTCGAATAGCGCACCGGTCGGAAAGCGCACCGATCGAAATGTGCACCGGTCGAAAAGGGCACCGGTCGAAAAGTGCACCGGTCGAAATGCGCAGCACCGGTCGAAAAGCGCAGTGGTCGAAAAGCGCACCGGTCGAACAGCGCACCGGTCGAAAAGGGCACCGGTCGAAAACAGCACCGATCGAAAATGGCACCGGTTGAAAAGCGCACCGGTCGAAAACGGCACCGGTCGAAAAGCGCAATATGGGAAAAGCGTACCGGTCGAAAACGGCACCGGTCGAAAAGCGCACTATGCGAAAAGCGCACCGGTCGAAAAGGGCACCGGTCGAAATGTGCACCGGTCGAATAGCGCACCGGTCGAAAAACGCACCTGTCGAAAAGCGCACCGGTCGAAAAGGGCACCGGTCGAAAATCGCACCGGTCGAAAAGGGCACCGGTCGAAAAGTGCACCGGTCGAAAAGAGCACCGGTCGAAAAGCGCACCGGTCGAAAAGCGCACCGGTTGAAAAGCGCACCGGTTGAAAAGTGCACCGGTCCAAAAGGGCACCGGTCAATAAGCGCACCGGTCGGAAAGCGCACCGGTCGAAAAGCGCACTAGTTGAAAAGGGCACCGAACGAAAAGGGCACCGGTCGAAAAGGGCACTGGTCGAAAAGTGCACCGGTCGAAAAGCGCACCGGTCGAATAGCGCACCAGTCAAAAAGCGCACCTGTCGAAAAGCGCACCGGTTGAAAAGGGCACCGGTCGAAAAGACCACCGGTCAAAAAGGGCACTGGTCGAAAAGGGCACCGGTCGAAAAGGGCACTTTCGTTTTGATCCCCACTCACCCGTCTATCC